>JAMPIV010006103.1:0-234261 GCA_024509875.1 Oreohelix idahoensis | reverse complement strand
GTTTTGGTCAGCTCGTTCTAGATAATATATATCATTGTTATAGTTTTCCCACGTCTGTGTGTTTACCTGTCGTCACGTGTATGTGCGTGCCTGTGAGTGATAGAAATATACGTAATATGTATATTGGTGTAGTCTGTCTGACGCTGTAACAACTGTTGTAGAAGATAGGTGAGAGAGAGAAGAATTCTTTTCGCTTTCAGAGACAGCCACTATATCAAATCTATCATCTCACGTGTGTGGAAATTCTATTACCTTTCACTAACTCTCACTGAGTCTATCACCTATTCAAACCTATTCAGAAGGGACCAAACCTAGTCTTAATTCTCCTATCGGAAATCTACGACAAATGAGGGCTCGTTTCCGGTCTTTGAACTTAGAATAGGAAGACGAGTACGACAAACGTGGACTCGTCTATCTGGATTTTGAACTTAAGATTCTGTATTCTGATATAGAGTAAGAGTGTGATGTCTTGTGAGTTGTTATATCTTTAAAATAATTACCCCCTAGACTAGCGATCTGTTTACGGGCGTGCTGACCACACAAACTAATAAGTTTTTTTTCCACAGCATCTTTGAATAATATACATTTTGGTTACAGGTTGATTTTGTCGGGATATATGTTAACTGCTGATTGTAATACTAAATGCTGGTAAAGTGGTGAGTGTATAACATTCACTGGGTACTGAGGCAGAACGGCGTTTGAACTAAGTTAAGGAGTGTGTTTCGGACTTTTTGTCCAGATTAATTCCCTCCCTTACCCGATCTGACTTCAGGGGCGAACTTATAGTGGATTTTTAAAAATTAAGGGATTATTTTTCTCTTTAATTTTTGCAATATTCTTTTGCTTTTCCACTGTAGCAACTTATTTTTCAGTTGTAATCTTAACTACCATTTATTTGGCGTAGTCGTGTTTTGCATTGAGTGCTTTATTGCCGATAATAGCAGCGATAGTTAGATTTTATTTTGGAGGAGGTATCCCAGGGTTAAGGATATCATCTTTTGATTTTTGGTAATTTTTTTTCTCGTAAGTGGTAGGAACCAGGTTATTCTTTTTCCTATTTTCTTTCTCCAGTAGTCTCAGTCACTGACATAATATGGCCGAGAGGGCAAAGCTTAGACAACTCTCAGGGACGAAGCGAGGAGGAGGGACTGGAAGGAGAGGAAGCGAAAGCTTTTGTCAGAGACGAACTTGAGAGATATGATGCGGAGAGGAAAGCAGCGGAAGCTAAGGAAAAAGCAGCCGCAGATGTACAGCAGAAGAAGATGGATGAGGAAATGGAAATTCGCAGGGTGCAGCATGAGGAGAAGGAGGAGGAGAGACAGCATGAGAAGGAGAGAGGAGGAGAGACAGCATGAGGAAAGAGAAAAGAACAGAGACAGCATGAGTTGGCTCTTAAAACTCTAGAATTCCAAAGTCGTGGTGCTGCCTCTACCTCCAGCAATGGAGAGTCTTCTCCTCATTCTTCCTTAACTGACCCTGCTAACACTCAATCTCTTCAACTAAATGCTATGTCTTTCACTCTTGAATCTTTTCCTTGTCCAAATGAGAAGATTGACACATGGTTAGAAAAATTTGAGAAAATTGCAACTCTGTACGGGTTAGAGAGGTCGCGTTGGAATATGAAACTTTCCCAGGCCCTAAAAGGTTCTGCTTATGATGTTTATTCTAAGCTGGAAAGTAGCCAACAAGACGACTACGATGTGTTGAAGAAAGCGTTACTGGAGCGCTTTGAAATGAACGCTCGCAAGTTTTTGCAACTGTTTCGCAACAGCCGGAAAGAGAATTCTGAAACTTTTCACCAGTTCTCATCTCGTCTTAAGGGATATCTAACAAAGTGCCTTGAGCTTTCGCAGCTCCCCTCTACCTATGAAGGTCTTGAGGAACTTGTTCTAACTGAACAAATAAAGAACACTTTGTCTGCTGATACCCGGAGATTTCTCGCTGAGCAGGGGGCAGAAAAACTTGAAGACATTTTGGAAAAGTCTGAGCGTTATCACAATGCGCTGGCTGAACTACCGGCCACAAAGCGGAAACCGACAGAGGAGCATTTTCGAAAACATAACCTAGAGCAATCTTCTCAGGCTTCTAACCAAAATAACCACAGAGAAACTGGACCTCAAAACCCCCCTCCTGAAAAATCCAAGTTCTACAAGAACAAGTACCCCAACCACCCCAAACAGTCTGATCAACCCGACCGCCCTACATGGCAGCGTAGCCAGAAAGGACAAGGTGGCAAAGGGAGAACCCCTGAGCACGGGACATATGATCAGACCGAGCACACCGAGCCGAAACGCATCGGATGCTTATTGACAGTCTCGCAAGGCGGAATTATTGACAGTGATTCCCAACCTGTTGGGGATAGACCCTCAACGCGAGGTACTGTTACTTTGAACGGTTCTCAAACTTCTTGCTTATTTGACACGGGGCTTTCTTACGATTGCATTGTTGCCAGAAACCTGGTTAAACCCGGTCAAGAGACAGGAGAGACCGTCAAACTTTGTGGAGTTCGTAAGAGTGATGCACCTACAGCGCTTCCCATCGCATTGGTGGAGATACACTCTGACTTTGTCAGAGGTGTGATCAAAGCGGCTGTTATGGATGATCCCATCTACCCAGTCATACTTGGCGGGAGATACGTGTGTATTGGGAAACCGGAAGAGCCGATTGTGGCAGCAGTAACTACAAGAGGGCAAACCAAGAAGGAACGGGAGCCTGCGCCTAATTTGTTACCTATGGAACTTAAAGAAGCGCAATACAAGGACCCTACTTTGGCACCCTGCTTTAGGAAACTGCCCATGGCTAAGGAACCCAAACAGCACGGGGACATTTTTTCTGAGGATGGCGTACTTTATCGGAGAACGGGCAAGCCTGACCAAGGTTACAACCAGCTCCTAGTACCGAAACAGTACAGAAGCCAAATCCTAGAAATGGGGCACTCTCTTCCCTTTAGCGGACATATGGGACAGAACGCCACAAACCAACGTATAACCACTCATTATTGGTGGCCAGGAGTAAATACTGATATTATCAGATATGTAAAATCCTGTGCCCAGTGCCAACGTGTACCACCCAAGCAACGGACACCCCCAGTCCACATGGGTGAAATGCCAATAATGGGAACACCATTCGAACGGGTTGTGATCGACATTTTAGGGCCTTTCGAAAGGACTAAAAGAAGGAACAGGTTCATCCTGACCTTAGTCGATACATGCACTTTATGGGCAGAAGCTATCCCGCTAACATGCGCAGATGCCAAGCATGTCGCAGAAGCCCTCGTGCAGATTTTCACTCGGTTGGGATTCCCTCAGCAAGTGTTGACGGATAATGGATCTCCATACCGAAACCTGTTGATGGATGAGATCGTTAAGATCTTGAGGACCCAGCACATCCACACTAAGCCATATACTCCGGCCGGAAATGGGCTCGTGGAACGTGCTAATGGAAACCTCACCATGATGCTAAGTAAGCTGGCACAAGTGAAACCTGAAGATTGGGATCTCTGTATTCCTGCAGCATTATTTGGCTACAGAGAATCTCCTCATACTTCCACAGGATTTCCGCCAGCTACACTCTTATTCGGCAGACCCATTAAGGGCCCGCTTGAAGCCTTACTTCAGTCTCTGACAGACGAGAAGGCTGATGAGACAGTTGTCTCAGCCAGTAAATATGTGTCGGTTTTAAAGGAACGGTTGAAACTAGGGTGGGACCTAGCAACGACTAACTTTAAGCGAGCACGCACCAAGCACGCTAACCGATACAGGAAAGTCGCGGAAGAGAGAGAACTGGAAGCAGGAGAGAAAGTTTTGGTGTTGCTCCCTACCGAGAACAACCAACTGAAGATCGGATGGCAAGGGCCGTTTACCGTCCTGAAAAAGATTTCTAAGGCTAACTACCAGATCTCTATTGAAGGAAAGGAGAAGGTTTTCCATTTAAATCTCTTTAAGAGATACTTGGAAAAACCAGTGCCAACCTCCGACCATCTCCTGACGATCGCCAAAACTGACGAAGATGACGATAGTGGCAGGGATATTCCACCGCTATCACAGGAAATCTTTCAAAAATGTCAGAAGCGGCGACGCTCTTTCAAGCGCGCATATGAGACATTCCAGGGGAAGGAAACTTTGAGGAGTGGACTTGAGTAGGAATTGGACAGAGATGGAGGGGGAAGATGAGAGGGAAGAAGACAGACACCCCGAAGCTACGGTTATAGGAAATTAAACTCCATAACGTAGACATGGAGTGCTTCCATATCTTAAAGGGGGGAGGCTCTGTCACGTAGGGTTTATATTCATTTAATTTCCTACATCGTCTTCCTATTCTTTCACCCGATTTCTCTCTTTTATTATCTCTGTATTTCCTTTTTCCTGTATACTTTTTCATCCATTCGTTTTGCGAATATTATTTTCATATAATTCGCAAACTTTACCTGTTTTCCTTTCTCAAAACTGAGAATCGCGCTAGGACGATATTACGTAGATGTCAGGGCTGCAGGGCGTCAGAAGGCGTGATAAGTCGGTTCGCTGAACATAGGACGTAGCAAATCGTCTACATTCTCACCGAGCGCGCGAGCTTCTTCTCGGCATTAGTCCCGGTGAGGTGTGATACTTTACATCTGCACCGGTCAGTATCCAGACATTTGTCTGGAAAATCCCAAACTGACACGGCGCTCACTTGGGCCATGGTCAGCTGTAGTGTGAAAACTGCCCTGAAATGGAGTCAGGCTGTCTGGGATTTGAAACTGACACGCGTACATCGTGGTCAGTAGGTGACAGTTACGACACGCGTTAAGCGGACGTAAATGTTGGGAGTAGGGGAGATAATTTCGCTTGGCGAAATAAGTTTGGGCCCTTTGTCTGATTTTAAGATATTGGCCAAGTTTGAAACTTTAATTTCATTCTCGCTCATAGACTCCACAGTAGATAGGTCGCTCGAAAACAGAATAGCTGTTAGCGAAGATCTCAGTTTGTTTCGGCAATTTGTCGAACTTCTAGACTTCCAGAAATATTTTCAGCATTTTTATTCTTAAGTTGTGCGACTACCTGTAATTCTGTGGTTGAGGTAATTAATATGATAGATATATAGATTTTGTGAGTGTTAAAGTGTTAAATCGCTTAATTCATTTTAATCTATTTCTTTAGCGCAGAAGAGAAATAAAGTGGTAGGCTATTATATTTTCTAGGGAAGCATTCAGTGGAAAGCAGAATAAAATTAAAATTTCTAGCTTATAACGGCAATTGTAGCTATTTATAAATTTAATTTAACTGCTAATACTCAGTCGAGTGTATTTTTCTAAACTAACGTATAAACTCTAGAATCCAGCCTCATGAATGGTGACGGAATACGCACGTGTTCTTAATTTATGAGGATTGCTGATTTTTAAATATAACTTACGTCACGGGAAGTTTAAATGATAAGCAAAGCTCTCTGCTTGCAAGTTTAAATGTAAGTTTTAACCAGTACAGATTCTGTTTATTATATTATATGTGTTATTTTTCCTCCACACAGTGAAAGTTTTGGGGTGACCCTAACTTTACCAGCACCTAGTAGTAGTTTCCATACTTGTGAAGAAATAGACAGTCCTTATTTTGAACCACGTGGGTTTTCTCAAGTAACACTGATCTGACGGTGCAAGTTAGACAGAAATACTAATATCCCTATAACGGGTTTTCAAAGACTGTAATGATAAATACTGGACCTTGGAGCCAGCACTTAATTTCTTCTAGAAACTCTATATAATTTGCTGCCTGGTGGCGTGAATATTAACAATCATTTCCCGACTAGATTATATCTTGTGGACAAATCTGTGGTGTGACTAAAGTGAATCCTATACTGAGGGAAGGCACCGACCTGACATTCATCATTTTTTAGAAACCTACGCTATTGACACTGTGCTCTGCTAACTCCCGCGCCTGGAATAATTGTTAGGTGACTTAATCAGACATTTGAACAAATTTGCATACCCAAGTAGTCGTTCCCGGAGACTCCAAGTTAAATACGTCTTTTGGAACTGGGGACTTCTTGGCAGAAGACTGCATTTTTTGAGTCTGTGTGAAAATCTAAAATCAATGTGTTCCAAGAGGCAGCAAGCAAAGTCGTGAGTACAAGTATGAGAAGCCATGGCGGAATGAATGAGTGTACGCTGGTTTGAGTGATATTTTTCACTATTTTATCTTTGACACCCTGTTGCTGTCCTAATTTTTTTTTCAATCTGCATAATTTGTTGCTAAGGCTAGAGTTCTTGTGTTTTTGTCTTAGGTTAAATCAGATTTTTTTTTTCAAACTCTGTGCATATAATTACGAGATAAAACAAAGAAAACTCTTAGACTCAAACCCTATGTATCTGTGACTCGGGCGCCATCATCTGTTCTCTTAACGGGGCCGGGCTAAACCTAGAGTTAACACTATAACGGGGCTATCATCCTTGCAACATTTCCTTGATTTTTTATGACTATGTGTATATGTATTTTCCTTGATGTACTTTCTTTGATGTTGTGAGCCGATTTTTCCTGATATTAAAATCGCTCTTGAACTTAATAATCGTGTTTGGTCAGCTCGTTCTAGATAATATATATATCATTGTTATAGTTTTCCCACGTCTGTGTGTTTACCTGTCGTCACGTGTATGTGCGTGCCTGTGAGTGATAGAAATATACGTAATATGTATATTGGTGTAGTCTGTCTGACGCTGTAACAACTGTTGTAGAAGATAGGTGAGAGAGAGAAGAATTCTTTTCGCTTTCAGAGACAGCCACTATATCAAATCTATCATCTCACGTGTGTGGAAATTCTATTACCTTTCACTAACTCTCACTGAGTCTATCACCTATTCAAACCTATTCAGAAGGGACCAAACCTAGTCTTAATTCTCCTATCGGAAATCTACGACAGATATCTTCTACGGACAACTAGCAGTTGGCAGGAGAACAGTTGGGCGACCACAGCTGAGGTTCAAAGATGTGTGCAAGAGAGATATGAGGGCACTGGACATGGATCCAGCAACATGGGAGGATGAAGCTGCCGATCGCACTAAGTGGCGATGCTATTTACAGCGCCAACTCAGAATTGGGCGAAGAGAGGCTCACACAACAAGCAGAGGAGGGGAGAAAACGTCGAAAGGAGCACCAGGAAAATAAGCAGCTGAGGGCTGTCAGCTTAGGGGCGCATTCCCATAGTCAGTCATGACTGAAGGGGCTATTATTATTATTATTCTACGCAAGCACCCATTTATGAAAGTCTGTAGTTTTTTTGTTGTTGTCTTTGTTGTTCACCATGTCTCAGAGCCATACAATAGGACTGACTTCACATTTGAGTTGAAGATTCTTATTTTCGTGTTGGATCTGATTTCTCTTGATCTCCATATATTTCCCAATGCAATGAAAGCTCCTCTTGCTTTTTGTATTCTTATTTTGATATCACTGTCTGTCCCTCCAACTTTGTCTATATTGCTGCCAAGATATGTGTACGATTCTACATCTTGTATTGGTGTTTCTTCAAGTTCAACCCTGTTATCATTACCTGCATTTATTCTCAATATTTTTGTCTTTTCCCTGTGTATTTTCAGACCCAATTGCTGTGACCTCTCATCGAGTGTTTTCAATTTGTCCTGCATCTGATTACGGTTATGGGACAGAAGAGCCAAGTCATCAGCAAAATCCAGATCATCCAACTGCTTAGTCAGAGTCCACTGGATTCCATTTCTGTTGTGTGTTGTCGATGATCTCATAACCCAGTCTATTGCTAGTAAGAAAAGAAATGGAGACAAGAGGCATCCCTGTCGCACTCCTGTTCTTATCCCAAATGGTTCTGTAAGTTGTCCTTTGTGAAGAACTCTGCATGTCATGTCTTCATATGTTTTCTTTATTAAATTAATGATCTTCAGGGGAACTCCATAATGCCTCATCAATTTCCAAAGTGATTCTCTGTCTACACTGTCAAATGCCTTTTCGTAGTCCACAAATCCAATGTATAGTGGTGAATTCCATTCCAGACTTTGTTCAACTATTATTCTCAAAGTGGCTATCTGGTCTGTACATGATCTGTTTGTGTTGTGATTACCAGTAATATTAAGAATTATGTCAGAGTACTGAATCATACATTCATGATTTTATTAGCCCTTTTTAAATCTATAAAGTTATAACCTGGTCGGTGAAGAGCCATGTGATGATTGTATATCCAGTCAGTGAATAGTTTATGTGTTGATTGTATAACTGATCAGTGAAGAGCCATGAAATGATTGTATATCCAGTCAGTGAATAGTTATGTGATGAATGTAAAGTCCTGTCTAAGACATTTATGTGGCATACATGATACTACTATAAGAGCTCTTCTTTTTTCTGCTGACTCCATCTTTCACTCGTTCACAGCGTTACTGACCTAAAGTTGTGAACTATCTAACAATAGACTTTTTTTCCTTTTAAACAACTATTATTATTTGTTTGTTTGTTCGGTTTTTTTTTTTTTTTTGGTTTTTTTTTTAAACCTTTATTGATTCACAAAATAACAGATTGAACTTATTATAAAATAATTCATATTATAATCAGCCATAAAAATTATAAATAAATGCTACTGCAAATAAGAGGTCAAAGAACATGCTTGCGCACAGACACCCACACACACACACTACTTGCACCATCACGCATTGTACACATCTGAAAAACAATTATTGTATATTAAATCTAGTGTGCTTGCAATGATTCCAATCAATGTCTTGTTTTTAGTAGGCAAGTAATCTTTCCCTTCATTTTCAATTTTTGTTTATTTTAAATTCTCAAAAAACAAAGTAATTCACATTTGAAATCAGTACAACATAATGCTTATTAGTGCATATTATGACCAGTCATCTAAATCTTAATTAATGTCATTGTAAATACAAGGACAAAGAACATGCTTGTGTACAAGCATCCACACACCTGCACACACAACGTATATATGCCCACACATGATTTTAACATTGAAAAAAAACCTAACATAAATCTGATGTCGCAACAGGTACAAAAGTTAATGGGTACTTGTCTTATCTGAAAAAAAACAAAAAAACTAGTTGGAATGATTTAAGTGTTTTGTTTTATGTGTGAATATATGTAGAAAAAGTTTTGAGTTAAAAATTCTTTGTTCGTAGATGGCCTCATGTCTGCAAATCTGTACTAGATGTCTATATTTTGCCAAAACTGGATTTCAGTGTATTGGGCCACCTTTGGAATGATGTTGAGCATAATGGCTTTATACATATCTAATTTTGTGGTTTGTGTTTTCAACAGCTGCCAGTGACCCATCACGGTTTGAGGGTGAAGGTATCAGCTTCAAGGCAAAATTAATTGGTATAGAGGATGTCACAGAGGCTCGGGGAGATCAGATGTGTCAGGAGGCATTATTTAAGTTGAAAAATTCTGTCAGGATTGCTGGAGCACACAAGAAGAAAATACTGATCACTATCACCCTTGAAGGACTAAAAATCATTGATGCTATTTCCTTGGTATGTATCCTTGTCATTGTTATATTATGTTTTATCATGTTGTCCAGCGTAGATCACGCTGTCACTGAGGAGAAAAACAGAATATGACTACAGCTTCCTCAGACATGCTGTAAATGGTGACTAAAGTTTAGTTTTGTATGTGGATGGCAACCTCTTAATGTAAAACAAGGTGATACTGAAACCATCGCTACAGGAGCACGTCAATTCTTTGATATAGGCTTCCTCAAGGTGGTGGCTATGTGTTCTATACGGAGCTAAAACAGAGATGATGATGATGGTATTAATTTTATATCATATTTTGTAGATTTGAACATCTACACTTCACCATTAATTTTATATCATATTTTGTAGATTTGAACTTCTACACTTCACCTCTTTAAGCCTTAAACTGCTTATTGTTCTTGTTCCTATGATTGTAATCTCCCCCTAAATAATTTTTCCCCCTTTGGTTGCAGTCTACCCTGAGCAATTTATGTTTTAACGTTAAAACTGTACACAACACAAAGTCATCAAATATTTATATGTGGAATAAATGTTCTTTTTTGTGCTGTTTTCATATGTTTGGACACAAGGTTATAACATTAACTATACTTTATCCTTTTATAAGTAATTTGTAAGATTAACACTAGCTATGTTTGTTCTGGTTACCATGATAAATGTGACAGACTATATTAGCTGAGTATAAATCTTACTGGGACACAGACTTTTGTTGAAAATCTAACAGATTCTATTTTGTACAAATGATTGCATAACAGAGTATTTTATTGCAGTTGTATTTTCCATTGAACTTTTCTGTTCACCATAAACTTTATTTGTGTATTTATTTGCTATTCATTAGAGTCATCTCCGTGTTCATTGAGCCCTGAGGGATACTTTTAGTTCCTACATTATTTGTTATATTATTATAATTAGGTTTATTTGTTGAAACTACAAATTCTCATTATTATTTATAAATAACATATTTTTCTATGGTTCTGTCTTTTAATGTACACATTTTACAAATCTGGCTATGTTGAAACAAGGGTTTACACATTTGAGTGTGTTGAAACAAGGGCTTACACATTTTACTGTGTTGAAACAAAGATTTTCACATTTGACTGTTGAAACAAGGGTTTTCACATTTGACAGTGTTGAAACAAGGGTTTTGCAAACTGTAGACAGTCAAAGTAATAGACTAGACTCTATGTAGGCAGTCAAAGTAATAAATGGGGCCCCTGTAGACAACCAAAGTCATAAATTGGGTCCCTGCAGACAGACAAAGTAATAAACTAGACCCCTGTAGACAGTCAAAATAATAAAATGGGCCCCTGTAAACAGTGGAAGTAATAGACTGGACCCTTGTAGACAGCCCAAAATATATACTGAGCCCTTGTAGACAGACAAGGTAATAAACTGGGCCTCTGTAGACAGTCAGCCAAAGTAATAGATTGGACCCTTGTAAACAGCCAAAGTAATAGACCGGACCCCTGTAGACAGTCAAAAGTAATAAAGTGGACCACTGCAGACAGTCAAAGTAATAAAATGGGCCCCTGTAGACAAAGTAATAAACTGTGCCCCTGTAGACAGACAAAGTAATAAATTGGACCCCTGTAGACAGAAAAAAATAATAAACTGGGCCCCCGTAGATGACAAAAGTAATGGACTAAACCACTTTAGACAACCAGAGTAAGTAAAGCTCCAAAATGAAGGAAAGGTCAAACAGAAGATAGAAGGTTGTAGGTCACATAGAGAGTTACTGTATCTGATTTCTGTATCTCCCTAATGCACCTCCAGGCATGATGATTTTATTTATGAGCTGGTTATCATGTACATGATCAAATCCATCCAGAAATCTTGCCCTGGGAAAGTCACAGGTTACATTTTTTTTTTTAAATTCTTTATTTTCACCTAACTTGTATTCATACCAAGTTTGCTTGACCCAACCTCACCCTCCCTCCTTCCCTGCATACACTCAGTGACTTAATTCACACACCCACATATGTTAAAGGCATTTATTCAACCTAACACACTCATGACTTATCTAGTACTTATTCTACATAACACACTCATGACTTATCTAGTATTTATTCTACATAACACACTCATGACTTATCTAGTACTTATTCTACATAACACACTCATGACTTTCTGTATATCATAAGACACCCTCGGTAACTTACACATAACATTTCTGCTTGTGTGCCACTCTGTCTGTGATAGTCATTTATTTAGTTCACATGTGTTAATGCTATGATTTAACTTCATCATTAGAAGTCTAATGTACAGCTCACTTTATCCATTACATCTTCCCAAATACATCATGTTATCCATATTTGTTTTGCTTGTGATCACCTTATTTACTTTAAAGACAGCCTCATAGAACAACAACATCACCAGCAGGATGTAGCCAAATTCAGCCGTTAACTTTATCATCATCATTCCTTTTTGTTCCCTGTGGAACATAGGGCACAAACAGTTGCTCTCCATCGATTTCTATTCTGGGCTGTCTTTTTCAGCTGTGCCCAAGTCATTCCAATTTCCCTAGCCTCCTCTTCAACAGTTCTTCTCCAAGTTCTCTTTGGCCTCCCCACTCTTCTTTTCCCCTATGGGTTCCAGTCAAGGGCAACTCTGGCTATGCTTGATTTTTCTCTTCTGAGTGTATGTTCTATCCATCCCCACTTTTTTGCCTTAATTTCTGTCTCTATTGGCTGTTGTCCGCATCTTTTCCTTAGCTCTATATTTGTTATTACATCTGGCCATCTTATACAGAGGATCCATCGGAGACATCTATTTACAAATGTCTGTAGCTTGTCTGTGATACTCTTTGAGACATGCCATGTCTCTGAGCCATACAGCAAGACTGACTTCACATTTGAGTCCATTGACTGGCTTTCATCAGGTGTCTGCGTCATAAGTCTCTCTTGTGAGGATTCTTCTTGACTCTGTCTTATGTTTCTTTCTTCAACTGTTTCAGTTTCTGTGACAAATTTTTTCACGGCAGGGTTGTCAGCCCTGTTCCCAACGTCCTTTAACCTGGAGGAAAGGATGTGCCCACTTTGTCTGTCCTTTCCATTTTGACCTTCTCAGCTTGATTGAACCTACCAGGAGAAAAAGCTCCCGCTGATATAGCTCAAAATTTCCTCAAGGCACTCAAGCCAACCCACCACTACAAGGTGGGGCACCTTGGGTTGGAGCCATTAACTTCATGTACAATTAATTAGCACAGCCTCAAAGAACAACATCACCAGCAGGTTGTAGCCTAATTCAGCCATTAACATCATATACAGTTAATTAGCATTCTACATCATTGTTATCTTTCAGCCTCCTAAGGAGTATAGACCTTCAAAAAAAAAAAACCCATGCCAGGCCTTCCTTTCCTGGGCCTTTCAATAAAGATTTGTCCATGTGTTCTGTATCCTTGTAATGTCTTTCTCCAGTTTCCTTTTAATGTCTTTCTCCAGTTTCCTTGTTATGTCTTTCTCCAGTTTCCTTGTAATTATGTTTCTTGGTTTCCTTTGACCTCTCTATGTCAGGGTACCCCAGAACAAGAACTGTCTTATAATGCTGTCAGCACGTTACATCTTATCCAACATTTTATTTTCTTTGTCTTTTGTCCTTGTAAGACAAACCACTTTTTTTAGATTGTTTTCAATTCCCATCCACCTTTTCCAACACAGCATCTTTTCATCTCTTGTTCTTCTGGCACTTATCTGGTTCTTGTCATCAGTTCCACATTTGTGATCTTGTCATCTCTTATTCCACTTCAACTTGTCTGGTTCTTGTCATCATTTCCACATTGGGGATCTTTTCATCTCTTGTTCTTCTGGTTCTTGTCATCAGTTCCACCTTGGGGATCTTGTCATACCATTTCAATCCTTCTATAACATGAGCATTACAAGTTACAGAATGCTTTTTCAGAGTCTAGCTTATAATTATCTTTATCTGCAAAAATCCTTCTTATTAAGAACAGTCTTCTTGTTTTTAGATGCAGTTGTTCACAACAATCATAAATACAGCTAATCACAAGAATCATAAATGTATTTGTTAACAATAATATTAAATAGTTATTTACAACAATCACAATTTTTTTTTTCAAAAATCTTATTCACAACAGGCATAAAAATAATTGTTTACAACAATTGTAAATATAGCTGTTCACAAAAATCTGAAGTATAGCTTTCACAGTTATTGTAAATACAGTTGTTCACAACATTTTTATTTACAGTTTTTTACAACAATCATACATAAAATAGTTCATAACAATCTTAAATACAGTTAGCTACAAGAACTGTTTTGAGACCTCTCAATCAACATCACTGTGCTATCAGAAGTTATGTAATTGAAAATATTACACATCAAATTCATCATGACCCAAAGAACATTTGGAGCTGCGGTAGCACAGTGGTTAGTGCACTGGCTTCCTAGCTTGGTGGTCCATGGTTCGATCCCCAGTTGAGGTGGGATTTTGTTTAGACCGCAAACGGCTCCAGGTCGACCCAGCCTAATGAATTGGGTACCAGAGCAACTTCTGGGAAGGTTAAGGCAGCCGGCGTGATGCTGACCACATCACCCCTTAAGAGTGCTGATGGTAAAGAAAATATGGGCCTAACACCATATTCCCAATATGCCTTAATGGGCGTGTAACGGGATTCTTTACCTTTTTTTTCTAACCAAAGAATATTAATTATCATCACCGTGTAATGTTTTCCGCATGCTTTATTATTTCAAATGTAATCCACATATTTTACCCTGCATTGCTTGGTTTCCTTCCCAACTCCTGCCTTCAGGCTTCAGATAATCGTCACAAATGAACCTAAAAGTGCAGGACTCAAGACGATATTCAACAGCCTGATGTGCTGAAGATTTGGTATGAATGTTTTTTTTTAAATATCTTTTTGCAAATGTATTATCTGCACATACTGTAATAAATTAAGTATAGTATTGATAGCATATTTGGTGAACATAATAAAATATACTTCAGGTTTGCAGTCTCAATAGCACAAATTGAAGGGAAAAAACAAGAGTTAAAGTAAATTATTGATAAAATAATGACACAAAGTAAAAATAAAGGCCTTAGCCCACGGGTTGGCAACCAGTGGATCTTGATCCACTCTTGATCCAAGGGGATCATTTGTTAGATCTCTGGGTCACATTTTTTAACCTAGGAAATTTTAATTAGCTCTGTACCACCGGCACTTAAAAGTGCAGTGTCCCCAGGCTTAAATGTACTTTCATCACATTCGCAGCGAAAGTCTGCTAGATAGCTTACTAAATTTCTCTTTCCTCGTGACTTGCATACAATAGAAAGTGATCTTTTCTTTGCAGTGAAGCTAAGATATAGTCAAATACTTAGTATTAACTTTTCACCACTCTGTCTCTGGGATTGCAGGAAGCAGACTGTGCGGCAGAAATAAAAGTTATAAATAGGCCACACTTCATGCCAAATTCCTGATACTCTCAAACCTGAAAACAGAAACAGTTTATCAAGGTAGATCTTTAGAGAGGTCAGCATTTCTAAAGTAGATCCCCACAGATCCTAGGTTGCCTACCACTGTCGTAGCCTAAATAATGACAGAAGTGACGCCATCTTGAAGGAAATCAAATAACGACAGAAGTACGCCATCTTGAAGGAAATCAAATAACGACAGAAGTACGCCATCTTGAAGGAAATCAAATAACGACAGAAGTACGCCATCTTGAAGGAAATCAAATAACGACAGACGTACGCCATCTTGAAGGAAATCAAATAACGACAGAAGTACGCCATCTTGAAGGAAATCAAATAACGACAGAAGTATGCCATCTTGAAGGAAATCAAATAACGACAGAAGTACGCCATCTTGAAGGAAATCACTTCTCCAGAATAAAAATAAATGGAAAAATTTTGAAGCAAGTCAGTAAGTTCAAATACCAGGGCATGATGATAACATTAAATGGAAGATCTTGGAGATGAAAATTAGAATAGCCCAAGCTAAAGTAGTCCTCAGCAAGTTAGGGACATTGTTTGACTATAAACAATGCAATGAAAATTAGTGCAATGTGTTAGTAATAAGTTACAGACAATAGACATTGTTTAACCACAAGCACTTTATTAAAATGAAACAAGTGGGTGTCTGTAGTAAGTTAGAAGCATTCTTTGAGCCTAAACACTACATTAACATGAAAGTCTAATGTTGATAGCAATTTAGTGCTAGACTCAGCAGCATATTACTGAACTACATCTTCTCCTCTTGTATCTGGATCAGTGGTTTGGTAGGAGGTCACCACTAGTACCTGGTCAGTGCATTGTGACGGCAATTTTCATGTGTTGCACAAACATGGCCTAGATAATTTACACATATTTAATGCAATTTTAAAATTAATCTGTAATTTTCATACACTGATAACTGTATAACCACCCGTAAGATGGAAGTGAGTCTACTAATTACACTGACTAACAAAAAAAACTTTTTTTTTCTTTCTCTAACATTTCTATGTTTTTCTGGTCAATTTTAATGTGCTGTTTTTAAATCTGCAAACCGTTTTTCTCTATCAGGTCGGGATCTCTAGAAATACGCAATTGAAGTTTTTTAACAACGCATACAGTATTACAACATCATTCGTACAAGAAGTATAACAGTTATGTAGGCTTGAATTTCTTTGCAGTCGACTTTCGTCGGTGAATGGCATGTGGTACATCGCGATGAAGCATCCAACAATAATCGGCAAGCATGGTCACACTCCACCGTCCTTGATAACGTGACTCCATTACGGCGATATCTTGATGGAATCATTCTCCATGTTCATCGCTGACTTCGCCAAGGTTGTCAGGGAAAAAGTTAAGATGCGAATCGAGCAAATGGATTTTGAGGGATGTGTTACAGCCCATAATTATGTATGCATCTATGCACTGCTTAACAATATGCAACATAGTCGACAGATTTGTGATTTTCCAGAAAGTTATCGACGATCGATTTGAATGCCATCCATGCGCGAAGTTCACTACCATGTAACAAGTTCTCGAATTGTTTGTCTGCAATAACTTTCCTAATCTGAGGTCCTACAAAGATACCTTCCTTTATCATTGCATCGCTAACTTGCGGAAACTTTTCTCGAAGATAAGTGAAAGCTTTGCTCGTTTTATCTAACGCTTTTACAAAATTCTTCATGAGCCCCAACTTTATATGTAACAGTGGTAAAATGAAGGTGTCTTTGTTAACTAATGGCTCGCGTATTACATTTTTATGCCCGAGCTGCATACGATCCCGGATAGGCCACACCTTTCTTGCATAATGTTCCTGTCTGTTGCGGCTGTCCCATTCACATCGGAAGCAACAAAATTTAGTATACGCAGTCTGCATGCCCGTGAGAATTGCAATGACCTTTAGGTCTCCACAAATCCACCATTGGTAGTCATTGTACTTTATTTTTTCCAAACGTTTAGCCATATTGTCATAAGTTTCTTTCATATGAACAGAGTAGGCGACTGGAATTGATGAAAAAAAATCTCTGTTATGCAATAACACGGCTTTTAGACTAGTCTTGGAAGAATCGATGAAAAATCGCCATTCGTTGACTATGTGCTCATGACCGTTTACATCTTTGCAATAGCAAATGTCATCATCCATCTCAAAGTATTGAACAAGTTCTCTGTGTCTATGACGAAATTTAGATATCGGAGTATTGGGCGCTAAAAGATTCCATTCTTTGAGTCGCGAACCGAGTAATTCCGCCAGTCCTTTGGTAAGAGCGAGATCACGTATTAGATCTGAAAGTTCTGAATGGTTAATTAAGTAAACACCATCATTCACCGGTATGTAATCTGAGTCAGAATTAGTTTCTAAAGCAGGTAAACTATCACTTTCTGATGGTTCGTTTACGTCCAACGGATATTGTTCTGGTGGTACTTGGATCGGACACGTGATTGGATCATGAGGCACTGGTTTCGAAACCGATTCAATATTTGGGTAAACCACAGACTTTCTAGTTTTAAAAGTGAAACCATGGATATTTGTCAAGCAGAAATAACAATCAGTAGTGTGATTTGTATGTTCACGCCATATTACTGGCACTCCAAAAGGCATCGACTTATGCTTCGGCGATTTTCGTAACCAACCTGCCAATGTATCGAACAAACTGCATTTGGCTTCCAAGATTTATTTGCATCATCAACTTTCGAATCGAAATAAAGTTCATATGTTTTCTTTAGTAATGGTGTAAAGTTTTTCTGGTCAACAAGATCGGTAAAATATCCGCACACGTAACAGAACAGATCAGCCGAATTTCTACAACTTCTAGAAGCCATATTTTGCTCAGAATTATTTCAAAATACAGTAACTATTTGAAAAATCGCGTAACATATGTCATGCATTTTTTAGCAGTATAAAAAGTAGAATTATTTTGCATTTTATTAATTTTTAATAAGTTATATAGTAAAAATGAAACGGAGCAAATAACGGTTTCCCAAAAATATATTTATTCACAAATATCTTAAGAACCCGACGTGATAGAGATAAACGGATTTCAGATTTGAAATCAGCGCAAGAAACTGACCTAAGAACACTTATTCTTATATAAGAAAGAAAAATGTTGTTTGTCAGTGTTATAAGCAGAGTTAAAATTGCAACAACTTCGGTAAAATATGTGATTTTGTCAGATTTTTGCATGCTTTTTTTTTTAAATTACATTATGGAAAATGTATAGAGTATGAATATATATTTAAGTTGTTGGATTATTTAATAGGAACTCCAAGTATAACACATCAAGTTGTTGGATTATTTAATAAGAACTCCAAGTATAACACATCAAGTTGTTGGATTATTTAATACGAACTCCAAGTATAACACATCAAGTTGTTGGATTATTTAATAGGAACTCCAAGTAGACACATCAAGTTGTTGGATTATTTAATAGGAACTCCAAGTTTACAAATCAAGTTGTTGGATTATTTAATAGGAACTCCAAGTTTACAAATCAAGTTGTTGGATTATTTAATAGGAACTCCAAGTTTACAAATCAAGTTGTTGGATTGTTTAATAGGAACTCCAAGTATACACATCAAGTTGTTGGATTATTTAATAGGAACTACAAGTATAACAAATCAAGTTGTTGGATTATTTAATAGGAACTACAAGTATACACATCAAGTGCCACTTAAATAGCCTGAAGCTGACCACTGCTAACTTTGAACATATTCAAGATGGCGTCTGAGAGTGTATGAAGAAGAAGAAGTGCCACTTTATTCAAGTCATCTAATACAAAAATAATTTGTATCATCTTCATACAACATAGTTCATACAACATAGTTCATACAACATAGTTCATACAACATAGTTCATACAACATAGTTCATACAACATAGTTCATACAACATAGTGGAACAGCTTACTAACAGCAAAACTTCACCAAACCAAAAGTTCTTGTATGTTTTGACATGCTCCCTAATAGAACCATCGGATCTTATTTCTAGGTTGAATGGGATGCGCACTTTACCAAAACAAGGCAAACTTTAATTTTTTTTTAAAAAGGTGGATGAATAGACAGCGACATCAAATATGAATACAGAAAACTAGAGGGGCTTTCACTGCATTAGAAATGTATCGAAACGTCCAGCACAAAATAAAAATTTTCAAATTAAATGTCAAGGCTGTCCTACTACATGGCTGTAAAGCATGGAGAACAGTAAAACCAACAAGTTACAGACTGTAAATGGGCATTTGCGCAGAACAGAAGGATTAAAGTAGTATGACAAGATCACCGATGTAGAAATAATTACCGTTTATACTTGAGTATACATCCAGAAAGTTCTTCCCGTTTTGACCTTAAAAAACATACCTCCAACTTATAGTCGAGCCAAAAAAAAACCAAAAGAAACGTGAAACTGGTCAGTGTTGCCTCCCACCTTTCACGCTGCATACTGGTTATCCTTCATTTATAAACTTGCTGCATCATTAAATGTTTTTATCAAAATATCTTAAGCAATACTTGTTTGAATTCCGACAAAGTAAAATATTTCAACTGGAGTTCACTTTGTTGACCAGCCTCCTTCATCTGTGTCACTGTCTAAATCGGGCGGATTGACGACACGGAAAGCCATGGCTTTAAAAAAATCATGAAAAATCATAATATCAATCGATTCTAAAATGAAATTCAGAAAATGGAGGCTTTAGATGTCCCAGAAATCTATTTATAACTGAGTCTCGCTAAATACTGAGATCTCTTTGCTACTTAGCAACAACTGACAACAGTATTCAGACTTTCCAGGCAACTATTTCAGGTGTTTTAACTGGAAAGGCTGCTGAAAGTGATAGAATTTGCAGAAACCCACAGAAATTCCAGTTTGATGCGGGAATTAGGAATCAACCAAAAACATGTTCCACTTATAACTGGGTTATTCTTCTTCTTCTTCTTCATTGACCCTAACTGGGTCATTCAGTTTGGAAGCTTTTTAAGTTTTAAAATCTAGTGGTTGACTTATAGTTGGATCCATTTATATTCAAGTACATACGGTAGATAACTACCAATAGAACAACAAGTGTGGAAAAGACATTGGTGTTGGATAGGTCACACATTGAGAAAAACCAGCTGACAGCCTTACAGTGCAGTCTTTGTTCTAGAATCGCTAAAGTAAAAGAAATAGAGGTATTCCTGAAATTTAAAAATGACATTGAGAAGAGATTTGTAGCATAAAGAAGGCATAGACAAAAATGTGAATGGCTGGCACAAGACAAAGAGGTCGGTGTAACCTGATTAATGGTCTCTGCTCTACAAGGAGCTAAAGGGTAATCAATAAAAGAATATATGATTGTCTTAAACATATTGTTTGAAATAAGACAACATGTGGTAATGATTGTTTGAAATAAGACAACATGTGGTAATGATTGTTTGAAATAAGACAACATGTGGTAATGATTGTTTGAGTCAGAAATGTGATGCTTACATTTTTTTTTTCATGCCAACATTAATGGCTATTAGCATAAATTAAACCTTTAAAGTTGCACACGGCAATGATTATTTATCTTCGTTTACATCTTATATTCCCATTTCTATATTCTTGTCAGTAATATGTATATATACGAGTATATATGTGTGTATGTTGTGAACTCATTCTTGTTTATTTATTATGGCACGTAAGAATGTAGCAGGACAATGGTAATTTAGGGTCTCTGTTCAAATTTCAAATTCAACTACTAAGTCAAAATATATTTTTAAAATAATAACTGTACCTATTTCCTGTCTTTGGTTGTGCTTAATGTACCCGCATTTTCTTGCCAAAAGTTTTCATTTGTGTATTTCTTTTAAATTATACATTGATACAAAATACAGTTAAAATGATTGTTAAACTTTGCCTTGTTTATTTTAGATTTTTTCACTACTTCCAACAGTTCATGTCTGCACAATTTGTGTTTGCTCTTTATCTACAGGTAGACAACTTCCAATAAGTCACAGTACATGTCTGCACAATTTGTGTTTGTTCTGTATCTACAGGTAGTTTTACATACCCATGCTGTCCATCAGATTTCATTTATTTCTCGTGATGCAACTGACAGTCGGGCCTTTGGCTACATTTATGAGACTGAAGATGGTTTACACAAATTCTTTGCCATTAAGACAGCAACAGCTGTAAGTTATTGGTCTTCTTGTGTGTGTGATACTTTGCATTGTGCATTAATATTTGCAAACATTTGCTTTTGTTTTTTAATCACAAATACATCTTTATTCTAGCTGATGAAAGCTGTCATTAATAATAGAAGATGACATGTATTCCTGCAATACTGAGATGAGCCATTTGGTTTATTATTGAAATCTTTTAAAAATAATGTTGGTGAAACATTTTGGCGTCAGAAGTTTGTTAACTATATATAAAACCTACTTGGAGTGTTTGAAAATGGTGTTTGCCACTTGCAAGTTTTCTTGGGACTGTGACACTTAAACTTCTTAAACAGAAGAGCTTACTAGTGTTGACTCATAAATTAGTATCATCATCATCATCCTTCAGCTTTCTGTGGAATGTAGACCTTCACCTTCAAGAAACTTCTGCCAGGTTTTCCTGTCCTGTGCCGTCTGCTCATAGTCTTCTTCATGTCTGTCTCCAGTTCTCTTCTCCGTGTATTCTTTGGTCTTCCTCTGCCTCTCTTACCCTGGGGATTCCAGAACAAGGACTGCCTTGTAATGCTATCAAAAGGTTTCCTTGTGTGTTAATGGGGTCCTAAAGAGGAGCAAAGAATAATAACACTGTAACCTACCACACATTTCATAAGAGACAACTAAGGAGGGTTGAGCATGGGGTTGATAACCCCATCTTGTAGAAAATTCCTTGACACCACAAACATTTCAGTAATACAGTATACGTATGAGAAAATGTTGAGGACTGAAATAATTTAATTTTATGGATTGAGAAACATCTTAGATTTGATTTCTTAAATGTGAACCTACATGTCTTTATGGTTTATGCACTTTTTATTGTTATTATGTAAATATTAGCCAAAGGAAAATTCCTCAAATTTTCTGGCCGAACACCATCAGCAGCCAAGAACTGCTAACGCGGAGCCACCAAGAAGACATGCACACCATTATTGCGGGTAGACGCTGGAAATGAGTTGGCCACATCCTCAGAAGAAACACCATCACCACACAAGAAAAGCAAAAGCAAGAACGCCCAAAAGCCACGTGGTGGAGAAAGGTGGAGGCAGAGATGCTGAGCATGAACCAGAGATGGGGCACCAGACGAAGAATGGCTGTCGACCGAGCAAAGTGGAGACAGTTTGTTGCTGCCTAAAAAGATGTCAGTAGGTGTGATGGCCACTGATTGCTTTGTCAGTCAGCGATCAAGGCCCAAAGAAGATGTAAATGTTAAGTAAACATTCAATTAAAATAATATGACACCCGTTTGTATGAAATTTGTTAAACATTGGTACTTGTACAGGCTGAACAACTGGTCCTTGCAATGAAAGATTTGTTTCAAGCTGTGTTTGAGGCAAAGAAGAAAGAAGCAAATACTGCATCAGAAAAGCAAGAGAAAGAGGAAATAAGTGCAGATGATATCCCACAAATCTCAGGGAATGGCCCGACCTCTGGGGATGGCCAGGTATTGTTAAAAATCTTGACTTAGATAGAAGTGATTTTCACATGCTGGTACTGTTTAAATTTGATAGAAGTTCTGTTTTTTTTTAAATCAAATCTGTGTTATTTTGAGATATTGACATAAATGAAGATTTGTTTGCATGCCTCTCTCTGGCTTTAAATTAATAGAGTAAAGTCGTTTGCCATTTCTTCTCTGGTAACATCTTTCATCCACCTCATAGATGGGTTTCTTGATCTATGGTCCACATACCCCTTGGGAAGGGGTGTAAAATTTGTAATAATGCTGTTATGTACACTTTTTCCAAGATGGGGGTCCATAGCCTTCATCAGACAATGAAAGGGGTCCATAGTCTTCATCAAACAATGAAAGGGGTCTGTGACACAAAAAAAGGTTAACAAGCCCCGTCATAGATGATTATGTTGATCTTGTGATGGTTCTTTTAGAAAGTATCATATACGTTATGTTATGTTACTTTTCTTCTTCTTCGTTCACTGTTATAGAAACACATATATTTCTCTCTTAAAGTTGGCGATCTGTCTCAGACTTCTTGTGTCGCCATGCAGATTCTCCCTAAAATGTGTTGGTAAAAGCCATGCTGTCAATCAGCTCTTCTTTTTGAGATGACCCTCTTGGAGGACATGTTCTGCAGTTTGTTTTTCCCACATGGAGATAAGTCTGACTGCCTGATTTTTAATTTGTTTATCAGATGGTATTTGAGTTTGCAATGGCCAGTACTCAGGATATCACAAATTGATATTTATCATAATTATCACTCGATCTCTTCTATGTGGAAAAATTGTACATAATTTTGACTTATTTATGTTTAGTAGTATTCTTGTGTCCCTTTATTTTGTTTTCTAAGGTGTCCTGCATCGTACTGTTTGTATATTTTCTTGTGCTACTTGTAACCCTAGGTCATCCCTTTGGCACTTTGTCTACTATGTCACTGATATTGACCTGGAATGGTGTAGGTGATATTACACTGCCTTGGTTCTGGTTTCATTCTGTGATTTAGATGTCCTTGTAATTGCACTCTGGCACGTCTATTTCATATGCCCACAGACTCCATGTGTGAGTAGTATTTTGCTTTATCCCAGCTCTCCACATTTTGTCAAGTGCTCCATGTTTGTGTAGAGTCCAGTGTTTTTCTTTTCCTGATGTTCTGATACGACTTGATCATCAGTTGGCTCCCTTGTTTACAGACCATGCACCAAATAAAAAAAGCTTCAAGACAATCACAGCTTATTGCCCTACAATAATGCCACCCTGCAATCATCGCAGTCATATTATTTTACCCAAATTATCACCTTATTCTTCTTCTGAAAGTTTTGTGCCAGCTGGCATAGGTAATCATGTTTCTCCACAACTTCTTGTCCCCAGTGTTGTTTATCAGCTTTATAGGTAACTTCTTTTTGTCCAGTATTTTCTCTCTTTGTCATCCTTTGTCTCTGTTGCATTATCTGTCCTGTTGTCATGGTTACACTCCAGCTATCCTCTTCAAATAGCATGCCCAAAGAAAGTGGATTAAGAATGTTTAACAAGAGTAATAAGCTTCCTGTGCACACCAGCTTCTTTCAGGACATCCTCTTTAATCTTGTTTAGCTGTGGATGGTATTCTTGCAGACGTCCTCTTTAATCTTGTTTAGCTGTGGATGGTATTCTTGCAGACATCCTCTTTAATTTTGTTTAGCTGTGGATATGTGCCCGTATTCACATAGATAGTATTTTAGGGGTAAAATTGGTTTGGGGTTCTATTTCATTTAATTTAACATTCTTCTATATAAATGAATAATCCGTCGGAAAATTATTAAAGCAGGTCAGAATAGCTCGATAGGTATATATGTTATAGCGAGAATGCGTGTTACATTGGCACACCAACTAAGAAGCAGGTATTGTGCCAATGTATTAATTGTGACCAGTTAATTAAGGAGCTATTCTCCGTTGAAGGAATTAAAGGACAGCAAAGGAAGCATTCCGACGGTATTCTATCTTTTTAGTTACATAACCTATAATTGACAAGTTCGAGTTCACAGTATAAATATATTTAAGTTGGCGGTATCAATATATTTAAGGTTGCTGTGTCAAGTTTGAGTTAACTGGATGATCCTCCAGAGGTATTGTTTAACTTGATCAAAGGGTACGGGATCCAGGTTCGTATTCAGATTTTGATAGTTGGAAGTAATCACAATGTAATATAAAAGGCAGTACGGTCCATTTTTTCCCTATAGAGTTCCTAAACAATGTGCAAGTCAAACTCAACAACTTCCAACAGCATTTTAAGCAAAGTCCGACGTTGTATATGAAAAGTTTATTTTGGTTTCTTTCAGATGTATGGCGGTAAATTACAAGATGATCCTATTCTCAGTTCAGTAACATTCGTTTCCTCATACGAAATCATCTCATAAAATCCATTAGTGCATTTTGATGAGCTTATGTATATCTATTTCATCCTGTCTACTATGCGTAAGTCTAAGTCGAGACCTTTTACCAACCTGAAGTATATGTTGTCATAGGGCTAGGGGTCAGGTTAGCCATTATTCTCTTGCCAATATAAAGTGGCGGTCAGCAAATCTGCTAGGAACCTAAGGCTCTTGGACTATCCGGAATGACCTGGCTTTGACTCTTGGCTTTTACTCTTCTTTGACTCTTGTTTGGCTCTCTTTTGCTAAGGGTTTTGGGCCGTCAATATATACAAACTGGTTCCTAAGACTGTTTGGGGGGAAGTTATTTTGATTTGTCAGTCAATACGGATATGTTTGAGATGAACTATTTCATTGGCGAAGCCATTAGTTAAGATGGATATTCCACTAGTTTTGTCGATGTCATATTTACGTCACAAGTTTCTACACAAGTTTCTATGATAGCGAATGGTATAAGCTTTTATTCGAGGGTATTTTTAATTCTGTTTAGAGGTTTTCAGGTCTCGTATCATTTCCTGTAACTGTCTAGAAGTCTTTATTTTAAAATGTCGATAAGAGGCTATGTGAAAATTACGTCATCAATAACTTGCGTACTGAAATTATTTAAAGGATAATTACTAAACTACTAATGTGATCATCATTCCGGTTACATATACGTCCCCATGCTACAAAAATGTATCTCAAAGAGAGACACTTTCCTAGTTCTATCAACTAATAACCCAACAAACTTGCAAATCTAGTAAAACAATGGTATACATCTTTATAGTACATAAGAGGGAACATAGGGGATATCATGAAAACGCACGGTCGATATAAGGTGAATGTATGCATACCGGTCAATCTATATGAAGACATCCAAACATCAAAATTGTCCGCAACAATTTAAATTTTAACAAACAAAATTACTAATCATCGAAACGCGTATGTGGGGAAATGAGGGTACTCAACACAATGCGGCGAAAATCCTTAATGTGTGTCATCTGATGCTGGGAGGATCAAATGCACTTGAAGAATTGAAAAACTATAACACTGGTCCAAAAAAAATCTTGAACTATAAACGGAAAATTTGAAAATGTCCAATCATATAAGCTATTCAATCGTGTCATGTGATAATAGCGATCCAACCCCGCTGTAAAGTCACGTATAGTCGTTAAGGTGTGAATACTAATGTTCAAGACACTATGGGTTTGATCTGTTTACATGTATTTTGTACCGCGGAATAAGTACTATTAAAACCGGCACGACTTATTCACAACGTGTCATATAATCTGTTGGTGACTCGATAGTGTTTGTACTGAGAATCTAGCATAGAAAACTCGGTTGTAGTCCGGAATAGAAACGCTAGGGCATCCCAATGAACGGGCGGTTTGCTCTCTGGCGTCTGGTGGAGTAAAGAGAAGACGTGAAGGTCGCTAATGGACATCCTCACTTGATATAAATCCAGACGAGGGATTTGTGGTAAGTCAATAGAGGTACTACCGAATTTGGCTTCATCAATTCAGAAATGTCATTTTATACAAATCGTGATTTTGATTGTTCTTGACGACGAAGAGTCAGATACTTCCTTTGCAAACTCGTATATAGTTGAATCACGAAGTAATAAGGTTTCCGTAGCAACGCAAAGGTTTATGTAAAGTCCAACGAGCAGGAAGTGTGGAAACATTTCCTCGAAATTCCAGTCACAGCTTGTTAGCTAATAACGACATCATTTGGGACAAAAGCATGCATTTATCCATGCGAGGTGAAACATTTGGTAAAATATTAACCGTAGGGGTAGGGAGTGAAGTATCGTCGTTAACCATGTCGACATCGTGTGAGAAGCGTTGGGGATTTGTACGACGTCTTTGCTTTGTAGGTTTAATAAAAATGTGCTCTTGCGGCAATCTCGGTAGTTTGGCTAGAGGGGTGGAATCTGAAGAGGAAGGCTCGTATTTCCGTTTATCAGGTGTCCTTCTTGATTCGTCCATACCGCACAAAGTAGAGTTAGATGCACTGGTCATCGAATCTGTGTCTGGGTGAAGAATATCTGGTGTTTCTTCATCATACAATGGAGCCATTTGAGATGATTGATAATCATGTCGATCGGTGGGTTCAGGATTGCGAAATTTTGTAACGTCTGGAAAGCTCTCTTTCTGTTGTATAGGACGTTGTCGTAATTCTCGCAAAGGTATATTCTCTTTACTGGAAGACGCATGACCTCTCTCTTGACGTTGAATAAGGCGTTGTCTTAGCTCCTGCAGAGGGATATTGTTTTCACTAGAAGATGAATCTCTGTTATCTCTAATACGTTTGACGAACGTATCCAAATTCTGTGAAGGGATATCGGAGTCATGGGAGGAGGAATCTGAGTTGGGTAATTCATCATCAGTGGAAGATGAGGGAGGTTGCGCTAGGGTAGACAATCTCGTGGGTCTATCAGCTTGTTTTTTCGTGACAGTGAGTGGTCTGTGGTCGTCAAGACGCATCTGGGACACATGAGCTTTCGTTGTGGTATCTCTTTCTTCATTCCACAGGATGTAATTGGTTGTCGATTTTCGTTCCAACACTTTAAAACCAGGAATCCAATGGTTATCGAATTTGTTCGTTCGCACATGTTTCCGAAAATAAACCAAATCTCCAGGCTTAAACTCTTGGAGTTTTGCTGTTTTGTTCTTAATTCGTGCATTTTTTTCGAAGGCTTTTCTTACTTTCCGATGGGCTATTACATGAGCTCTATGCTTCTGTTGGAGCGTAATTTGGATAGGACATTCGCCAAAATATTTTCTCTGTGGCGCCAAAAGATTATCTAGTGGAAAAGTTGGTTCTCTTCCGTAAAGCAGGTAGAACGGTGAAAATCCAGTAGTATCATTGATATTAATTCGAATTGCTTCTAAAGCTTGATTGATATATAGGTCCCAGTATTGACCCTGTCCGGCAATAAACTTGGCTATTATATCGTGCATGGTGGCATGCATTCGCTCATTTCTCCCATTTGACTGCGGATGGTAGTATGCAGTCGTAGTATGTTTGATATTTAACCTTTTGAGAGTTGAAGCAAAGGGCTCTCCTACGAATTGTTTCCCGTTATCAGTGATTACACGCTTGGGACATCCATGTCGTGGTAAAAATTGTTGTAGGAAAACATCAGTGATGAGGGTTGATGTGGCATTTTCTAAGGGGAAACATTCTGGCCATACCGTGTATTGGTCTACGATGTGTAAAATGTATCTGTGTCCTCCTAAAGTTGTGGGGTAAGGTCCAGATAAATCCAAGCTAATAACTTCCATTGGGTAGTGCGGATAAGACATTTCTTGGATAGGGGCTCGAATAGTTCTCATATTTCTTAGCTTGCAAACCCTACATGTCCCAACATACTCTATGATATCTTTAATCATCGTGGGCCAGTAATAACGTTTTAGGATCACATCTAGAGTCTTGTCTCTTCCAAAATGCCCGTTTTCGTCATGAAACTGTTGTAATACTTTTGGAACTAGCGATTTGGGTATACATTTTTGTAGAGTACCATTGTCTCTAGAGCCAATATGATACAAGATATTATCTTCCGAAAGGATGATGTAGTCTTTCTTCTCTTTTGGATTTGTACGAACCTGTGTAATGATCTTAACTAATGTTTCATCTTTCAATTGTTCTTTCTTAAAGTCGATATTCTGTTCAAACGTTTCTGTTCCTTGGTTGTCTGATGGTAAATCAAATGTGGTTCCATGTTGTAGTTCAGGTTCTTGGGTTGTCACCTCTTCATCGTTTTGTCTTGAGTTTTGAGAGTCTATGGCATGAATTTCCTTTGTGTTATCGTCGATGTCCGATGTAGATTCAAGGAGTGGGGAGTCTGGTTCATTGGTGTCAGAATATGGAATTCGGGACAAAAGATCAGCACACGTATTCAATTTTCCAGGAATATACTCAATGGTTGTATTGTAACTTTGGAGATTTATCGCCCAGGTCTGGAGTTTCTTGGGTTGCTCTGCAGTCTTAGTTAGCCAGCTTACAAGTGGTTGGTGATCTGTTCTGATGATAACCTGGGTTCCACGGATATAAAAATCGAATTTCTGGAGGGCGTAATGGATTGCATAGGCTTCCTTCTCTGTCGTAGTCCATCTCCTCTGTGTTCGGCTTAATGTGTGGGAAAGGAAGGCTATCGGTTTTTCGTTTGGAACATTTTTTATCACTTGCGGTTCGTCTGGTGATCTGTCTTGTACAAGGCACGCGCCTACTGCTGTGTTTGATGCGTCCGTGTATATAATCATGGGCTTGTTCAAGTCTGGATGGGCTAGAAAAGGTACGGTGGTTAAGGCTGTCTTCAGGTACTCAAATGCTTTTTGGCAATCTTCAGTCCAGCGGAATTTGGCATACTTCCTGGTTAGTTTCAGTAATGGTTCAGCTACTTTAGAAAAATTGATAATGTGCTTTCGATAATACGCACAACACCCAAAGAATCCTCTTAATTGACGTACTGTGGTAGGTGGAGGGATCTTTTGGATAGCTTCAATCTTTTCACTGTCCGGTCTGATTCCGTTGGAGTTGACAATAAAGCCCAAATATTTTATTTCCTTCTGTAGGAAACGGCATTTGCTGAGTTTCAACTTTACTTTGTGCAATCTCATTCTGTCGAAAACAGTCTCGACATGTTTCAGGTGTTCTTCCATTGTTCCCTTTGTGTGGATCAAGACATCATCTATATATTCTGATGCAAATGAGTTCAGTCCTTGCAACACTTCATCCATTAAACTTACGTAAGTAGCCGGGCTATTTTTCAGTCCAAAAGGTAATACATTCCAACTATATGATCCCATGTGTGTACAGAAAGTAGATTTCTTCTTTGCATCTTCAGACAATGGTATTGTCCAGAATCCGGAGCGTGCATCTAGTGAGGTATACCAGTCTGAGTTACCCAAGGTGGCCAAAATATCATCAATTCTAGGTAGAGGGTAGGATATCGTTTTGGTGATTTTATTTAACGCTCTGTAGTCACAGCAAAAGCGAGAGCTACCGTCTTTCTTTGTTACTATCACAATGGGTGAAGACCATGATGATCTGGATCGTTCAATTATCCCAGCTGCTAGCATGTCGCTAATGGCTTTCTCCACTATCCCTCGATTCTTTAGTGGGGTGTGGTACGGTTTGAGGGTTATGGGTTCTTCAGTTGTAGTTTCTATTTCCATGGTAACGGTTGTAGTCCTTTCTAACTCTATGTCAGATATCGCAAATACATCTTGATGTTTCGTTATGAATTTTTCAAGTCTGGGTTTTAGTTCATCTGTTGTCTGTAATGTTGCTAGCAATTCTTTCGTTCTATCTGAATGAAATTTTTTCGTCATTTTCCTTTCTGGTGGACAAAAGCGGTATTCTCTTTTCTGTGTCTGTTCGTCGGTGTACCTACTCTTCGAGTCTCTTGGCAATTTATCATAGAACTGGCGACTCCTTGAATATGTCCGGTTTCTTGGGTATGCATAAGATGTAACTGTTCCCACAATATTCTCTCTGTTCTATGAAGTATGGTACTTATTTTTTCTTTCATACCTTCCTTGTATGATTTCTCTATCCAAATCGTCAGCGAATAGCAAGTCAGGTTTTAAATATTTCTTTCTGTTATTTGTGCTCCTTCGGTCCAGAGACATTTTTTCTTTCGACTCTCTTGTATTTGGAATGTTTCTTCTTGTTGACTCTATAGGATCTAGAGTTTTGTAAGGATGGGGATGGGATGAAGATCTTAATTTGTTTATCTGGGACTTTGGATAGACGCTCTTGGCCTTGAATAGTTTGGTCAATACATCTTTCTTTTCCGTCTGGATCTTTGCTATTACTGTACCTCTGGGAATAGTGGTGGTTGTACCTGACGTATTTAGTACCATTATTGGAAAATCTCTTCGTATATTTATTTCCACGATGCCATCTTGTACTTCTATGTGTGGATCTCCTCTATTTCTTTCATTTTCAATTTGTGATATGTATACAGCCTGTCCTATGTCAAAGTATGGAGATCTTTTTATTTTAGCCCTGGTTAGAGTTACTGAATTCGGTTTCAGAGTAACCGGTGCCGTAGTTCGAACCAGGGTTGCGATATGGATATCGTCCTGAAATGGTACATATGTATTGTTCACTTTTAGTTGTTTTAAATCAAAGTATATCCTCACATTATTTTTGATGAGGAAGTCTCTTCCTATTATGAAGTTTCTTGATAATCCTCTCTGTTACGGGCCTCGGGACCCCAGTATGTTCTGGGTGCTGCGATGACTTCTAGTATTTGAGGATGACCAAGTTATTATATGCGTATTCAGTTTATAGAGTCAAAGTCCCTCGGGTTCTTATCACTTTTGTAGGATTCCGTAATACTGTTCGTTGGTATCGATAATGTCTGCTTTAACCCTTGTGATACATTATGTGCTGAACATGTTTCATATTAAATATTCGACCCTTGACTGACCTGTATTAGTCTCTTGTCTTATTGATTATATTGGCAGTGTGAGATGCAGCGTGTTAAGACATTAATCATCACTGGTCATGATCAGTTGAATATTAACAGCATTTAACTCAACTCCGAATACGACAGTTGATAAGACCGTGATTTTGACGACTCAAAATATTTAATTAGTAATTTCATACCATGAGCAGACACCAACTACATGGGAACAAAAGTCACATCACATTCATGTACGATCTGTAAGAGTTCTCATTATTTCAATAACACATGTTCATTAATCTCTATCTAGAGTTCTGGTTCAAGGTCAGTTCCTTTTAACGGCCAATGTCCTTTGGCATAAATTCAGAGGCTAACTAGACTTACTCCCGTCGCTAGTTTATACAATAGCCTTTCGCACTAGACTTAACTATCCTGCTAGTTCTGCAATACACTTATTATGCTAGGCTTACGTTTACTGCTAGTCGTCTAATATCCGTTACACTAGGCTTACGCTTGCCGCTAGCTGTACAATATCCATCTATACTAGTCTTACACTATTGCTAGTAACATACTGTTCCTTTGGCATACCACGCCAGGCTAATCTGCCATAATTATGCAAACTGCGTTATTCATACGATGACTTACGTTTGGTTCAAGAAATACACTGCTCAATTGGCTTCCCAGCCACACAATTAATAACTTTCCAAGTGGTTATACCACACAATATAAGTGGCAATGGCCACACTTCTGAAACACACTGCCGTTCGGGTCAAAACCCACAAGTTGAATGACGTTATAAAGACATACGCGTCATGCATAGTGATATGCATACTACGTCGTTAATATATATTCAATTGCGATGTTCCATGGTGCAGCAATCCGAGTGTGATCAAAACTCAAATGCTTGCACACATTCAACAATCATCGACATCGGTCGCGGAGATATAATCATTTGAGGAATGCGCCATGCTGCAGACATGAAGCAATCCTCAACATCATCCCCTCACTTCCAAACGTGACACTTGTGGCACGGATGATAGTGATGGAGAAGACGCTCGATTCCCGAATATATTAATATTAGTACTATCTACTTATAACTATCATAATCGTTAAGTAGACACATTAAATTTTATAACATTAATAATAGCACTTGTCAACATGGTGACTAAAGAGTTAATTCAATTTCTTCTCAGAGAAGTTTCGCGATAAAAGATCTGCCAAGTTATTGTCTGATCCAGCAATAGGCAGAATCGTAAATGAAAATTCTTGAATCAACAAGTACCATCGGTGTATTCTAGCGTTACGCATTGTTCTAGCTGTTATGTAAGTAAGAGGACTATGGTCTGTCATAATGTAAAAGTGCGTGCCGATGAGATATCTTGACAGCTTCTCCAGGCACCAGACCATCGACAGGAGCTCACGTTCACCTGTCGCATACTTCTGTTCAGCCGGAGTCAGTTTCCTCGACACATAGAAACATGGATGGAGTGTTTCCTTGTAACATTGCAGCAAACAGCCACCCATGGAGTAACTCGAGGCATCTGATTGAAGTATGAATGGAATACGTATATTCGGTAATAACAAAATAGGTGCATTACTAAATAATTTCTTAATTGTTACCAAAGCGCTTTCGCAATCTTTGTCCCAACGTACCTTATTAGGACTACCTTTGGTCAACAGTGCGGACAAAGGTGTAGATAGTTGTGCGAAATGCGGGATGAACTTATGGTAATAGTTTATCAAGCCTAAAAGGCTTCTAACTTGTTTCTTAGTTGAAGGGGTAGAAATCTCTAGAATTCTTTTGACTGTATTGTCGTCAGGATACAGTTTGTGGTTACCTATGCGGTGACCAAGAAAAGAAATTTCCTGACAACCTATTTGGACCTTTGAAGGTCGCACAGTCAAACCATGCATACGTAACGTATGTAGAAGGGAAGTTAAACCATCAATATGGTCTTCCCACGAGTCATGAAATAGGCAGATGTCATCGATGTACGTGATGACATCTTTACGATCGCCAAGAAGGAGGCGCATCATGCGCACAAACATCGCTGGCGCATTCACCAACCCAAAACACATATAATTCCATTGGTAGAGCCCAAATGGAGTTGTGAAAGCTGTGTAAGGTTTGGCATTTTCGGCAAGAGGAATTTGCCAGTAGCCTTTAGAGAGATCTAGTTTGCTAAAGAAAGTAGCATTAGATAATTCTGACAAAAGATCATCTAAAAGAGGCATAGGCTCACCGTCTGTGATTGTAATTTTGTTCAATCGCCTAAAATCAATACAAATACGTAAAGAATCATCCTTCTTTTTAACTATCACCATTGGGAATGCATATGGTGATTCAGAAGGAGATATCACACCTAAACGTATCATCTCTTTTAACTCTTTCTCTACCCTATCTTTGTGGTGTAAAGATATAGGATAGGGTCTAAGTTTGATAGGTTTATAATCAGTAAGAGTAATATCATGGGATATAAGCGATGTATGACCTGGAAGGTCGGTGAGAACATCATTGAAAGAAATGAGAATATCCCGAACTTGATCTTGTTGTGACGAAGACAGTGAAGACGAAATAGTCACGTCTTTCCAAGATTCCGATGATTGCAAAGAAGGTAATTGGAATTGTAAAGGGATAGACGAAGTGGTATCTTCTTCATGAACAACTGCAAAAGAAGCAGTATGATGTGAAGAATCATCAATAGAGTTAATGACAGGAATTAATTCCTGTGGTCTTTCAACTGCTAATTTTAGCATGTTGACATGGAAGGTTTTGATTTTACCTCTAACGTTCACCGAGTAGTCAACATCTGTGACTTGTTTGATAACATCAAATGGACCTTGCCATGATATCAGTAATTTGTTATCGTTATGAGGTAGTAACAACCAAACTTTTTCCCCTGGTTTGAAGGATCTTAATATTCTCTTTTGATTATGTAATAATCTTGATCGTTGAGTGGCTGATTTTATACTCTGGGATGCATACGTGCACGCATCGATGATTCGTTGTCGGAGATCAATAACTAACTCGTAGCTGTTTCGAGTGGCTGTATCAATTGATGCTCCAATCAACAAATCCTTGAGTATCATCATTGGTCCGCGAGGATTCGAACCATAAACCAATTCGAACGGAGACCATCCCGTGCTTTCGTGAGGCACTTCACGAAAAGCGAACAGGGCCGCCGTCAGAAGCCTGTCCCATTCACGAGGGCATTCCTCAGTTATCTTAGATAACATCTGTTTTAGAGTGCTGTTGTAGCGCTCGCACACACCATTTGATTTGGGCCTATACGCACTACAAAACGAGTGGTGAACAGATAACATGGATTCTAAATCTCTCATAATGTTGGAAGTAAATTGTGATCCTTGATCTGACAATATATCCTCCGGAAAACCGATTCGACAAAATATCGAAAATAATGCATCAGACACAGATGCAGTTGTGATGGTTTTCAATGGTATGGCTTCTGGCCAACGCGTGCAAAGGTCTACGCAAGTTAAAATATAACGAAATCCATTATTTGAAACAATTGATAACGGACCCACTATATCTACTGCAATCTTTTTGAAAGGTCTTTCAGGCACGTCTGTAATCTGTAAGGGTGCCGTATGGAACCTGCCCTTACGTGCTATACCTTGGCATGTTGTACATGATTTGCAGTATAACTTTGTATCTTTATTAACCCCAGGCCAATAAAATTGTGACGTAACACGAAACAATGTTCTTTTGATCCCCACATGACCTGCCATAGGGGAGTCATGACCTGTTTGTAGGACCAATGGTCTGTATTCCTTAGGTACTATCACTTGATGTATAATTGTTTTGCCATCATCATAATATCTAGTGAGTATTGATTTCTTTATCTTGAACCATTGTTTAGCCCCTCTTGTGTATTTAATCGTTTTTTGTTCTGCTCGGCTAAACAATCCTTGTAAAGTTGGGTCACTCTTCTGTTTTTCTGCAAAAACAGAAGGTGTAACAGTGCCAACTTGAGACATAATTGTATCTATTATAGGAAGAGGTGGTGTAGCCATGTCCGTAGCTAACTGTTGTGCTCTCGTTACAACAGCATTTGCCACCTGTGGGTGAGATTTAACCCACATTGCAATCTCCTCAGGAGTGCAATCTTTAACTCCTGGTATGTTTCCTATTATAATTTCAGTTATGGGTGCTCTCAAGCCGCAGGCATAGACAGTGCCTGTGTAAAAAGGAGTATCAATGTATACTCGTTGTGACAACTTGTCCAATCTTCTCTTCATTTTTTTTATTATTTACGGACATCGTTTTTTTTCTCATCCTCAATGCATGATCGCAAAGTCCCGGGAATTGTCACTGGCGGAAATTCTCCTAGCATTCAGTATTTTCTCCTCGCTATTTTTAGATACGACGTCATTGTTGACCAATGACCTCGGTAGCTAGGAACCTGTTTTAATTTAAGACTGCTTAAGCTGATAAAACCAGTTTATGCCACTTTAGGAAGACCCCACGTGACTTTTAACGCTATTGATTGGAGCGTTTATTTGACGCTAATGTCACATGATGCACGCTATGGATCACGTGTCCAAGCGGAAATGACCCGCTAAAAGGCGGCAAAGCCAGCATTTTTCACTTGCCCAGGAACCCTCAAGAAAGCTAGGTCTAAGCCAGATCGGCGAATTCTCGCATTAAAAGCACTGAAGCCACGTGTCTAATTGCGGGTTAGCGTCCATCTTTGAGTAGGTAAGTGAAATCTCGCTAGAATATAATGTGATGAAATGTGTAGTACCTTGCAAAATCGACGCAAGATTGGTATGTTTACTTTATTCATATTTTTGTTTTACGATCACATCCAGCCACATGTGATCGGGTATATTTTATGATCCCACGGGATATGTACATGTTCATAATAATGTATAACGGGAATATATATATATATAGCTATTAATTTCCATATTATTTGATTATTTTCGACCCGACGTTTAGACTAACGGAAATTAATATTAACGATAATGTTGACCGACCGTGACATATATTCATTATAAATTATATGACGAGGCGACCAGACATGAAGTGTGTGATAATGTTGTCAGACAATTCTAAAAACACGGATGTCCAATTATTTGTTAAATTCATCATAATGACATGACGATTAGGCTAGAGGCACAGAACTAGAATACTGTTGCCGACATTTCTATGATAAATTTGGTGGGTTTAACTGACATTTATAATAATTCATCGGGTTAAGCTGACGATAAATCAGTCTAAAGAATTATAATACTGCCACTGGGGCAGAGAAATATAATAAAGGACAGACAGGAGAAACTTGAATTCAAGATTAGACTCTAGACATATGATGTTAGAGACTAAAATCTGAGGTGACTGGCAGAGGGACGGCTTAGGGAAAGACTGCTTTCTAAAGCTAGAAAATTAATGAAGCCGTCGTATTTGTCTTCAGTCTATGGTGGAGCCTTGCACGACAGTCCAATCTCAGCGCAGAATACGGAGTCGAGCACAGAGAAGGCAAATCCGAACCATTCAAGACCTACCGGGGCAACGTCAGGAGACCGGAGAACTAACCACACTTCACTATCAGCCAGGGGCTGAAAAGCTAAGTCCACGACAAAGGAAACTCACCTAATCAATGCCACAAAGTTTAGTCATCCATGATGAAAAACACTTGAATTGTGAGACACATAATACATACAGCAGACACTAATTCCATCGACAATACTATCATTCACCATCTATTCACTTTATTGCAATAAACCAATTGGGTGTATATACTGTACCCCACGCTTTGTTCCTTCCATTAGATGTTGAATATTGTCTATGTTTATCTTCCTTTATAAGGGAGGGGGGGCTCGTAAAATATAATATAATTTAAAGAATAATAATAATAGATAACTGAGAAGGGGACGACGGTAGCGAGAGACCAAATATCTCCTTACAATCTTTTCCAGACCTGTCGAGTTAGGAGAATTTACCCTCTTCGTCACCCTTCGGAAGTGGGAAAACCCAGCAGGGATTCCTTGAGCCAAATCTTCCACATCAGATCTATTATTTCCTCTAAATAATTCTCTTATCCTTTAAACGCTACGTGACACTGGTGTCTCGGTCCGGGATTTGAACTTATGTATTTTATCATACCTCTGGGATAGTATCATCCATTCAGTCATTACAGTATACCATTTTAACACATGTATTTTCACACAGTGAGCTCTAGAAAGACAGAAAACATTTTTTCTAGAAATTCAGGCATTGATTGGTGAATCCCTTTATATATGTTGTGTTTAATTAAGTTAGTTCTTGATTTTGTATTTCATTGAATTACAGACCTTAAGTCTCCATAACTGTAGTAATTTCATTCTACAGCAGTCGGATAAATAATTAGTATTTACTTGTTGCTAGAAATACTATTGGAAGGTAGCACTAGCTTACTCAGTGTGGACTTTAACTGCAAAAGATGGCTGAAATAGTTAAGCTTAAGGCAGCACTAGGGGAGGCCGGTCGAGATCTAGGTTATAGTGGGGTGGACCTTGCAAATTATGTCAGTGTCGAGACTGATAAGTATTACGCTCGAGAAACAGCGAAAGCTGAAAGAGAAGAGCGAATAAAGTTAGCAGAAATAGATGAGAGGATAAAAGCTGTAGACGCTAGAGAAAGAAGCGAGAGAGATGAACGCGAGCATGCATTGAAGATGAAGCAGTTAGAGATGCAGGGACAAGCTCAAAGAGTTGAACCAGTAGCCGGTGCGACCGCATCTACCTCCTCAGGCAACCTATCGCCACGGTCAGATGATATGCCTTCCTTGCACGCAGGGGGCACCGGACCTTTGCCATCCTCACTCATGTCAACTTTGGGACCTTTGACGTTTCCATTTGAAGCTTTCTCGGAACAAGCCGACTCGATCGATAGGTATCTCGACAAATTTGAGAAGTTTGCCACCACGTTTGGTTTGGAGAAGAGCAAATGGAACCTGAAACTGTCGCAAGGGCTTAGAGGAACTGCTTATGACGTGTATAGCAAGCTTCCTCCAGGTTTACAGGATGACTACGACTCTTTGAAAAAGGCACTATTGGTTCGTTATGAGCTACATGCTGACGCCTATAGGAAGAGGTTCCGTAACTCTAGGAGGGAAGTCGGAGAGAACTTTGCTCAGTTTGCTGCGAGACTGGATTCCTACGTGGAGAAGTGGGGTGCCCTAGGGAATTTTACTCATGATTGGGAAGGCCTGAAGGAAATGGTCATGATCGAACAACTGAAGGACACCATGACTTCCGACATGAGAAGATTCCTGACAGAGAATGGGGCCAGCACTTTAGAATCCATAGTCCAGTTAGCGGAACGATATCAGGCAGCACTATCAGAGAATCCACCACCCAGACGGAAACAACCAGATTACGTACCTAGACAGACAGCTCAGTCACACATGGACCCCCAAGTGAAACCACCGTATACTAACTTCAAAAAGCATGACAAGCCAGACTACAAGACTACTCAGAGATCTAATTTCCAGCAGCAGAGGCAAGGGGAAAAATGGTGTAAGCACTGTAGAACCATCACCCACAATACGCAGGAGTGCAACCGGAAAAACCCACCTCATCATGCTGCCTGCTTACGTAAAAGTGCCGCAAGGGGAAATGGACCGGAAGAACCTCTGGACAAACCCCGACATCCCCCGGTCGTTGAGACAGTCCTCGTAAATGACCAAGAGGTGACCTGCCTTTATGATACAGGCCTTGCATTCGACGCAGTTGTCTGTGCATCCCTAGTCAAGCCTGACCAGATGACAGAAGACACTATAGAAATACAAGGACCTACTAAAAGTGCAGCACCTATGCGTTTGGCCATAGCCAAGATTAAGGTCAAATCAAAATATGTGACTGGGGAAATCCGTGCAGCGATCTTGGACGACCCTATTTATCCCTTGATCTTAGGGTGTAGGTATGTGTTCTTGGGAGAACCCATTCACCCTCTGGTTGTGGCGGCTGTCACCACTAGAGGACAGGCCAAACGGAATACGGAGTTGGAATCCCCACCCAACATCCTTCCTGAGGAATTAAAAAAGGCACAAACGGAGGATCAATCTCTAGCACCCTGCTACAAAAAACTACCGAGAGCGCACACTCCTCTCCAAAAGGGAGACTTCTACAAGAAAAATGGGCTGTTGCATCGGAAAGCAGGAAATGGAGGACAGGAACATGGGCAACTTGTGGTTCCATCAGCATACCGAGCCCAGGTCCTAGAAATGGGCCATGCCCTTCCGTTTAGTGGCCACATGGGCATAAGTGCCACGATTCAGCGTATTTCATGTCATTATTATTGGCCAGGTATCAACGCCGATATCCAGAGATATGTGAAATCATGCCCGCAGTGCCAGAGGACAGCGCCGAAACACTGGACGGCCCCAGCCACTCTGGGAGAAATGCCAATCTTGGGCACACCCTTCGAACGAGTAGCGGTGGATATTGTGGGTCCACTTACTCGTAGCAAAAAGAGAAACAGTTATATACTCACGTTAGTGGATTGTTGCTCCATGTGGGCAGAGGCAATTGCTATGCCCGCCTGTGATTCTAAGCATGTTGCTGAGGCTCTGCTCACCATATTTACTCGGCTAGGGTTTCCGTCACAGATCCTGACAGATAATGGTTCCCAATTCCGAGGAAAACTCACCGAGGAAGTGTTTAGGATATTTCAGGCCCGACATATCCACACCTCTCCCTACCACCCCCAGGCAAATGGCCAGGTGGAGCGGTTTAACGGGACCCTTATTTCCATCCTTCGGAAACTTGCGCAGGAAAAACCAGAGAGCTGGGATCAATACTTACCCGCAGCACTATTTGCTTACCGCGAAGTACCCCACAATTCTACTGGGATGCCTCCTGCCACATTGCTGTTTGGTAGACCTATAAAAGGACCTTTAGAGGCACTGTTACGTACTTGGACAGATGATAAAGCTGATGAGACGGTCACCTCTGCATCCCAATACGTGAAGGAGTTGACCCAACGCCTTAAAACAGGATGGGAACTGGCAAAGGAAAATGTACGCCGTGCCCGTCGTAAACATGCGCGTTACTACAACCGCACTGCGAAGGATAGGGAGCTAGAAGTAGGAGAACAGGTATTATTACTCCTGCCCAGTAGCAATAATAAATTGCAAATCGGGTGGAGAGGTCCATATAAAATTGTTGAGAAAATGTCGCGCACCAATTACAAGATTGCCATAAAGGGGAAGCAGAAAATTTACCACATAAACCTGCTGAAGCGATATTATGAAAGACCAGGTGCAGAACCAGCACATTTCCTGACACTGGCTATTGCGACGGAAACTGAGGCAGAACCCCTGACCTCCTGTGAATACCCTCTTCGTCAGTGCGAAACTCATCAAGATGTTCAGATTAGTTCAACTTTAACGGAGGATCAGCAGGCACGGGTTCAACAGTTGTTGAGAAAACACCCTAGTACACTCACGGATAAACCTGGCATGACCAACCTGATAGAATTTGATATGAAGCTAACAGACCTCGCCCCGGTACGAGTTAAGAACTATCCTGTTCCTTATGCTAAAGCAAAGGCATTGAGTGAGGAAATCGAGTACCTGCTTAAGGAAAATATTATCTCAAAATCAGAGTCGCCTTATAGTGCGAGTGTAGTGTTGCTTAGAAAATCCACAGGAGAACATCGCCTCTGCATAGACTACCGAAGGCTCAACGCTGTAACGGAATTTCAAGCGGAGCCCTTACCGGATCAGAATCAGCTTTTCACCAAGCTGAGTAGAGCACGATACTTTTCGAAGATAGACCTTAGCAAAGGGTACTACCAGATCCCGGTAAAAGAGGAAATTCGACATATGTTAGCATTTAGTACTTCTGAAGGCCATTACGAGTTTAATGTATTGCCATTTGGGCTAAGCAACGCCCCAAGCGTCTTTACTCGTATGATGAGGAAGCTACTGGAACCCCTGAACCACCCTGGGATAAGTAATTTCATGGACGACATACTTATTGCCACGAACACCTTTGAGGAGCACCTGGACGCAGTTTCCCTACTCTTCGAAAGACTTAGAGAAACAGGACTCACCGCTCGCCCTACAAAATGTCAAATTGCCTGCGAGCAACTAGAATTCCTGGGACACACTATCTCGCATGGATGCATGTTCCCAGATGCGCGTAATATTGAGAAGTTACAGCGGGCCCCACGACCCCAGACTAAAAAGGATGTAAGGTCATTTGTGTCTCTATGTGGCTTCTACCAGAGATATATTAAAGATTTTAATACCCTGAGTGCGCCATTGACCGCATTAACCAAGAATGGGAACCCGGACAAAGTAACCTGGACAGCGGAGTGCGAAAATGCCTACACGCTGCTGAAGGAGAAACTCACAGCTAGGCCAATTCTGCGACTGCCTGACTTAACTCTGAACTTTACGCTGCGAACAGATGCTAGCAATATAGGGATAGGAGCCACTCTCCTGCAGCCTAGTGATAGACCTTCTGCAACTCTATTCCCCATCGCATATGCTAGTAGGAAATTGAACCCTGCTGAACAGAACTACTCTACCATCGAACGAGAATGTCTGTCGCTAATATGGGCTGTGCAGAAGTTTCAACCATATTTATACGGGAAAAAGTTCACGGTGCAGTGTGATCACCAACCGTTGATATTTCTTGCAGCGTCGAAGAACCTTAATGCCCGGCTTATGAGATGGTCACTCCTGTTGCAGCCATATTCCTTTCACATAGAATACATACCTGGGAAGAACAACGTAGGGGCAGATTTTTTGAGCAGACATCCGGACGCAACCGAGGAGATATGAGAAACTGGAAAAGAAGAGGAAGACAGGACAAGAGGAGTTGGACGGAACGTCAAACTTGAGGAGGGGCTTGTGTGACAACTTGCCCAATCTTCTCTTCATTTTTTTTATTATTTACGTGACATCGTTTTTTTTCTCATCCTCAATGCATGATCGCAAAGTCCCGGGAATTGTCACTTGCGGAAATTCTCCTAGCATTCAGTATTTTCTCCTCGCTATTTTTAGATACGACGTCATTGTTGACCAATGACCTCGGTAGCTAGGAACCTGTTTTAATTTAAGACTGCTTAAGCTGATAAAACCAGTTTATGCCACTTTAGGAAGACCCCACGTGACTTTTAACGCTATTGATTGGAGCGTTTATTTGACGCTAATGTCACATGATGCACGCTATGGATCACGTGTCCAAGCGGAAATGTCCCGCTAAAAGTGCGGCAAACCAGCAATCTTCACTTGCCCGGAACCCTTGAGACAGCTAGGTCTAACCCAATTATCGGCGAATTCTCGCATTAAAAGCACTGAAGCCACGTGTCTAATTGCGGGTTAGCGTCCATCTTTGAGTAGGTAAGTGAAATCTCGCTAGAATATAATGTGATGAAATGTGTAGTACCTTGCAAAATCGACGCAAGATTGGTATGTTTACTTTATTCATATTTTTGTTTTACGATCACATCCAGCCACATGTGATCGGGTATATTTTATGATCCCACGGGATATGTACATGTTCATAATAATGTATAACGGGAATATATATATATATAGCTATTAATTTCCATATTATTTGATTATTTTCGACCCGACGTTTAGACTAACGGAAATTAATATTAACGATAATGTTGACAGACCGTGACATATATTCATTATAAATTATATGACGAGGCGACCAGACATGAAGTGTGTGATAATGTTGTCAGACAATTCTAAAAACACGGATGTCCAATTATTTGTTAAATTCATCATAATGACATGACGATTAGGCTAGAGGCACAGAACTAGAATACTGTTGCCGACATTTCTATGATAAATTTGGTGGGTTTAACTGACATTTATAATAATTCATCGGGTTAAGCTGACGATAAATCAGTCTAAAGAATTATAATACTGCCACTGGGGCAGAGAAATATAATAAAGGACAGACAGGAGAAACTTGAATTCAAGATTAGACTCTAGACATATGATGTTAGAGACTAAAATCTGAGGTGACTGGCAGAGGGACGGCTTAGGGAAAGACTGCTTTCTAAAGCTAGAAAATTAATGAAGCCGTCGTATTTGTCTTCAGTCTATGGTGGAGCCTTGCACGACAGTCCAATCTCAGCGCAGAATACGGAGTCGAGCACAGAGAAGGCAAATCCGAACCATTCAAGACCTACCGGGGCAACGTCAGGAGACCGGAGAACTAACCACACTTCACTATCAGCCAGGGGCTGAAAAGCTAAGTCCACGAAAAAGGAAACTCACCTAATCAATGCCTAGTTTAGTCATCCATGATGAAAAACACTTGAATTGTGAGACACATAATACATACAGCAGACACTAATTCCATCGACAATACTATCATTCACCATCTATTCACTTTATTGCAATAAACCAATTGGGTGTATATACTGTACCCCACGCTTTGTTCCTTCCATTAGATGTTGAATATTGTCTATGTTTATCTTCCTTTATAAGGGAGGGGGGGCTCGTAAAATATAATATAATTTAAAGAATAATAATAATAGATAACTGAGAAGGGGACGACGGTAGCGAGAGACCAAATATCTCCTTACAATCTTTTCCAGACCTGTCGAGTTAGGAGAATTTACCCTCTTCGTCACCCTTCGGAAGTGGGAAAACCCAGCAGGGATTCCTTGAGCCAAATCTTCCACATCAGATCTATTATTTCCTCTAAATAATTCTCTTATCCTTTAAACGCTACGTGACACTCGTGCCACAGGGAAAGTTTCTATATTCCCACCAAATGTGACACACTTAACTGATTTGCCTGTAAAAGCAGAGGGCTCGATAAGCGAGTGCTTTATGCCTATCGTTGAGGACCCAGTGTCACGCAAAACTCTCACTACCTTACCATCCAATATTCCGAGATGAAATGTAAGATAACCGACATTTACACATGCCGACATTGTAGGCATACAATGACCACAATCAAGTGTAATTGTAGACTTTAATCTGTTTTTCGACTGACACTCATAACATGTATCATTCATTACCATACATGCGTTCGCATGATCATTATCATCATTACCTTTCTCCTTTTTGACACTGCAATTATTTGCATGTCTCTGTTTATTTTTGTCTCTCGACGGAGATCTGGCATTACCTTTGTTATTATTGACTGACTTTTTATTGCTATAATAAAAATCAGTAGAGTCATCCTTCCTGGCATCTCTACCATAAGATGATCTCTGTTTATAGTATCCTTTCTGATGTGAACCATCATAATCCCTGCCTCTGTGATACCCACGATCATGAGGTGAATATCCTCTATAACCTCGTCGATATGAATTCGAAGGAGAGCGATGACGACGGAAGTTATAAAAACCTCTGTCGGATTGATAATAATCTGAACGACAACGTCCATCAAAGCTCTTCGATCGAGGTCTCTGATCATGGTGTGCCGCGCACACAGGCATAGGATCTCTAATAGTCGATCTATGAAGATCTTTATTCTGATGTGCGGTCTGATACTGTCTTCCGAGTTTTTCATACTCATCGATAGAATTAGGATGTCTTTCTTGTAAAAATGCTTCTAATTCAGTGCTGCATGCGGATAAAACTTTATCTCGCAGCATGAGATCTATAACACCTTCATATGTTTTATTTATACCAGATAGATCAATCCATCTGCTAAGGAAATGTTTAATAGATGCAATGAATTCACCAAAATCTGCATCCTTGCTTGGCTTAGCCGCATGAAAGCGATCTCTGAATCCAGACTCAGTTAACTGGAAACGTCTTAGTAATACCTCTTTTACGACATCGAAATCGCTTCTGCTCTTTTCATCAAGACTCATGAAACATTTAAGTGAGTCACCAGTCAAAAAATCAAGTAAAAGACTGCTCCATCTTTCCTTGGGTATGTTCAGAGCTGTGACCTTGATGATGAATCTAGATATGAAAGAGTCAACACAATCGCGAGTTTGGTCAAAATGTGGCATTTTTAACTTAGGATAGAAAATATTTGTACCAGCCGCAGTCTTGGTCTGTTCAGACTGCACTTTAGCTAATTCTAAAGCTTTTTCTTTTTCTGCATGAAGTTTTAAAGCTTCCATTTCCATGGCATTTTTATGGGATTGATCCAGTTGCATAAGTTCCATTCTCCTTAATTCCATTTCTTTATCTTTTTGCTCTCTGTCTTTTTCTTGTTGAGCTAATTCTTTATCTCGTTGAGCCATTTTCTCCTTTTCTAATGCCATTTTTTCCTTGTCGAATTCTCTATCTTTCTCTTGTTGAGCTAAAGTCAATCGTTCTAATTCCAATTTCATGGATATTTCTTTTTCCTTCAATTCCCTTTCTTGGGTTAATTCAAACCTCCTAAGCTCATCAGCTCGTTTAGTCATTTCGCGCTGTTCCATTCTTTCCAGACGCGATAAATATTCATCATATTTCGTATCTGCAAAACTTTGTAGTTCTGCTCCTGATTTTCCATAACTTTTTCCAATATCAATGAATTCCTGTAGTGTAGACATGATAATAGGTTTCTGAGTACCTTCGATAGTCTATAATATACACCAGGACTATAGAACTCACTATAATATGTACATGAATATATTAATCAATAACAAACAAGTTCCAAGAACATGTGACAAAGACAGTGAAAACAATCAAATGAGTTACAATGAAATGATTTTTCAATTATACGACAACACTTTACACTTATAAAGTAAATAAAGGAGACTTATACTCAGTAATCAGTAAAAGAAAGAAAAGAATTTACATCACAAAAATATAACAAGACAAGTCGTCTTAAACGAACGTGTAGACAAAGAAGTTTTAGATCACACACGACAACAATTGTCAACAGTACTGAAATTAGGTTACGTAAATAAAGATGACGTAATTCACTTGACGAAACTGCTAAGTACACAAAATATGGTTATATTGCGAACTGAGGAAACATTTATTTCCTGACTCAAAAGAAAAAATATAATCAGTCAGATCCTCAGTCAGCAAATATAAGCATGCAAATCTAATAGAAGTTAAAATTCACTGAAGTTTTCCTGGGAAAATTCCAGTCAATATTAAACAATACGAATATACAAATATACGAATAAACATGAATGGGGAAACACAGATGATGAGTAGAAAAGTAAGTAAAGTGACGATGAACTGTAGACCAAAGCTAATGCGAGGACAGTATGATAATGTTCAAGCGCCCAAGTAAAATCAAGAACTTATCTGTTTCGCTGTCCCTCTGAGAAATACATGAATGCATGTAATTCTAATCCTAGTTCCGAACCGTGTCTTCAACAGCTGTAGTCCATTGATGGTAGACCTTGACCTTCGCAGTAGGACAACCGTTTGAAAGTATTGCTTCGGTCTTCGAACGTAGTTTCTTCAATCGATCTGCGTCGCAGCCTCAGATGAATTTGATGAAGAGATACATTCTCCACTGGTTCAGGTTCTCGAGTGGAAGATTACCGTTCTATCTGCGTGAATCAGTCTCTTGTGGTGGAAGAAAAATTCGGATTCTCTCAGGCAATGTTGTCTGCTAGTGGTGACGGCATCGATATAGTGACGTCACTTACTGACATGCGCATTTCAGTTGCCAGTTAGGCTTGAATGAATGATTTTGCCTTCAAAACGTTCATCATCAGTTTAGCTTTCTTCGATACTTGAAGGGGGGGATCCAGTATTCACGAAATCCAGACACTTTCTGACACCAGTATGTTACGGGCCTCGGGACCCCAGTATGTTCTGGGTGCTGCGATGACTTCTAGTATTTGAGGATGACCAAGTTATTATATGCGTATTCAGTTTATAGAGTCAAAGTCCCTCGGGTTCTTATCACTTTTGTAGGATTCCGTAATACTGTTCGTTGGTATCGATAATGTCTGCTTTAACCCTTGTGATACATTATGTGCTGAACATGTTTCATATTAAATATTCGACCCTTGACTGACCTGTATTAGTCTCTTGTCTTATTGATTATATTGGCAGTGTGAGATGCAGTGTGTTAAGACATTAATCATCACTGGTCATGATCAGTTGAATATTAACAGCATTTAACTCAACTCCGAATACGACAGTTGATAAGACCGTGATTTTGACGACTCAAAATATTTAATTAGTAATTTTCATACCATGAGCAGACACCAACTACATGGGAACAAAAGTCACATCACATTCATGTACGATCTGTAAGAGTTCTCATTATTTCAATAACACATGTTCATTAATCTCTATCTAGAGTTCTGGTTCAAGGTCAGTTCCTTTTAACGGCCAATGTCCTTTGGCATAAATTCAGAGGCTAACTAGACTTACTCCTGTCGCTAGTTTATACAATAGCCTTTCGCACTAGACTTAACTATCCTGCTAGTTCTGCAATACACTTATTATGCTAGGCTTACGTTTACTGCTAGTCGTCTAATATCCGTTACACTAGGCTTACGCTTGCCGCTAGCTGTACAATATCCATCTATACTAGTCTTACACTATTGCTAGTAACATACTGTTCCTTTGGCATACCACGCCAGGCTAATCTGCCATAATTATGCAAACTGCGTTATTCATACGACGACTTACGTTTGGTTCAAGAAATACACTGCTCAATTGGCTTCCCAGCCACACAATTAATAACACTTTCCAAGTGGTTATACCACACAATATAAGTGGCAATGGCCACACTTCTGAAACACACTGCCGTTCGGGTCAAAACCCACAAGTCGAATGACGTTATAAAGACATACGCGTCATGCATAGTGATATGCATACTACGTCGTTAATATATATTCAATTGCGATGTTCCATGGTGCAGCAATCCGAGTGTGATCAAAACTCAAATGCTTGCACACATTCAACAATCATCGACATCGGTCGCGGAGATATAATCATTTGAGGAATGCGCCATGCTGCAGACATGAAGCAATCCTCAACACTCTCGTTATAATGAAGTTATGGCGTAGAATTTCTCTTCCCATTTTAAATGTCAAATAAGCCGTTCCCACTGCTTTTAGTGCTTGACCTGTTACTGATTTCATTTGTACTGTTCTTCTGGAAAAATTTGCCATGTGTTGAATTTGATAATACAGCTTCTCCCGGATAAGACTTACAGTTGCTCCTGTGTCTATTAACGCTCTAAATTGTTGTTTTCCTATTTCTATTATACATGAACTGGGGTCTGGACAAATGTTGAGATTTGCTTGTTCGTTTCTGTCTTTCATTTTTTCATTCAGAGATCTCTTTTTTCGGCCGTCACATCTGATCTCTGCTAATGTGGAGCCGTCCCGTTTCCCGACCTTCTTGTTTGCTTGGGAAAAATTGTTTCTATTTTGTTGGGGTCTTCTTGGGTAGTTTTCTGGATAGTGGACTTGGCGTTGATATTCACCGTTGTAATTGTTTTGGGGTAGGTAGTGGTTTCTCGAACTCATAGATTGGTACTGGGGTTTTCTACATGTCATTGAACCATGACCCACGGATCCACAGTTGTAGCAGGTTGGTGGTTGCATCAAGGGTTCTATATGGTGTATCTTATGCTCTCTTTCATTTGGTTGTGGTAAGGAGTGTCTTAGTTCTCTGTGTGTGTTATTTGATCTTCTGTGATATTCTTGATTTCGATTCCAACGAGGTCTAGCATGGTCTACTTCCATAGGTTGATGAGGCGATGGTTCATATTGTTGATGCTGAAATAGCGGTTCATTTTGCATACGTTGGTAGAATGGTTCAGGTTGAGGATGCTGGCATTCATGGTTTAGCAATGGCAATCTTCCAATCCTCTGCTGAAATCTTTTTTTGACATTTTCCTCATTAACTGCTATCTGGATGGCCAGTGTAATTGACTGAGGATCTTTTCTTAACATGTGCATTTTCAGAGAATCTGAATAGAGGCCATCGACAAAAATTCCCACTAAGTGTTTCTCGAGCTCGGTTGTTGGTATGCTACCTCCCACGAAAGCATCCTCAGCTAAGTTTAAGAGTCGGTCGCCATATATCTGCACCGATTCCATTTTCTCTTGCCTTATCATTCTCAAAAGTGTCCAAGCGTGCTCGGCGTCCATTATGTTAGAATATCGTGACACTAGCACTCTTTTCATTCCTCAAAGGTTTCACTTGGGTAGGCCTTCGCTCTTCTTCTCACAAAATCAGTTATCAATCCTTCCGATGATAAAAACACTATTTTCTTTTTTTCCAAATCTGTTGTGGCGTCAATAAGGTAAGCAAACTTATCCATATCCACCATCCATTGTCGAAATTTAATGGGGTCACCACTAAATGGAGTTATGAAGTTTTTAATGGTTCTAAATTTAGCATGTTGATCTACATGTTGTAACAAGTCAGTCATGTTTTGTAACACCATCAAATTTATATCTCCTTGCTCTGGCGGAAGCGGTACTTGTTGTGGAGCCATTTGTGCTTGTTGCATTTGCATAGCCTGTTGATTTTGTTGTCTCAGTATTTCATCTGCATAATTCTCCATGTTCTGATTTAGGTGAGAAAAAATGATTCTTGTTGTTGTTTCTTTTCTTGCCTTTTCTTCCAATTCAAAATCCTGGTCCTAAGGCACCATAATAAACACTATCCCTATGTGCCCGTATTCACATAGATAGTATTTTAGGGGTAAAACTGGTTTGGGGTTCTATTTCATTTAATTTAACATTCTTCTATATAAATGAATAATCCGTCGGAAAATTATTAAAACAGGTCAGAATAGCTCGATAGGTATATATGTTATAGCGAGAATGCTTGTTACATTGGCACACCAACTAAGAAGCAGGTATTGTGCCAATGTATTAATTGTGACCAGTTAATTAAGGAGCTATTCTCCGTTGAAGGAATTAAAGGACAGCAAAGGAAGCATTCCGACGGTATTCTATCTTTTTAGTTACATAACCTATAATTGACAAGTTTGAGTTCACAGTATAAATATATTTAAGTTGGCGGTATCAATATATTTAAGGTTGCTGTGTCAAGTTTGAGTTAACTGGATGATCCTCCAGAGGTATTGTTTAACTTGATCAAAGGGTACGGGATCCAGGTTTGTATTCAGATTTTGATAGTTGGAAGTAATCACAATGTAATATAAAAGGCAGTACGGTCCATTTTTTCCCTATAGAGTTCCTAAACAATGTGCAAGTCAAACTCAACAACTTCCAACAGCATTTTAAGCAAAGTCCGACGTTGTATATGAAAAGTTTATTTTGGTTTCTTTCAGATGTATGGCGGTAAATTACAAGATGATCCTATTCTCAGTTCAGTAACATTCGTTTCCTCATACGAAATCATCTCATAAAATCCATTAGTGCATTTTGATGAGCTTATGTATATCTATTTCATCCTGTCTACTATGCGTAAGTCTAAGTCGAGACCTTTTACCAACCTGAAGTATATGTTGTCATAGGGCTAGGGGTCAGGTTAGCCATTATTCTCTTGCCAATATAAAGTGGCGGTCAGCAAATCTGCTAGGAACCTAAGGCTCTTGGACTATCCGGAATGACCTGGCTTTGACTCTTGGCTTTTACTCTTCTTTGACTCTTCTTTGACTCTTGTTTGGCTCTCTTTTGCTAAGGGTTTTGGGCCGTCAATATATACAAACTGGTTCCTAAGACTGTTTGGGGGGAAGTTACTTTGATTTGTCAGTCAATACGGATATGTTTGAGATGAACTATTTCATTGGCGAAGCCATTAGTTAAGATGGATATTCCACTAGTTTTGTCGATGTCATATTTACGTCACAAGTTTCTACACAAGTTTCTATGATAGCGAATGGTATAAGCTTTTATTCGAGGGTATTTTTAATTCTGTTTAGAGGTTTTCAGGTCTCGTATCATTTCCTGTAACTGTCTAGAAGTCTTTATTTTAAAATGTCGATAAGAGGCTATGTGAAAATTACGTCATCAATAACTTGCGTACTGAAATTATTTAAAGGATAATTACTAAACTACTAATGTGATCATCATTCCGGTTACAGATGGTATTCTTGCAGACATCCTCTTTAATCTTGTTTAGCTGTGGATGTTATTCTTGTTATTCTTCTATAAAACCACTTCTGCACTTGCTTTCATTATCCTTTTTTTTTTTTTTGGCTCTTCAGAACCACCCATCCTGACACTGAATACAGAAAATAAAACCTTTACTTCTTTGATATTTTGAACAAATGTTTAGCCATGTAACTTAAAAGGTAGTTGAAAGCTGTCTTTATGTGGCGATCACTTTTTTGTTTTTGCTTGACCTTATTTTCTAACAGATTTTCCATTGCTTTTTAGGCCCCAAATGTGACAGCTGATGCGGAAAACAAAAATGAGGTACATAGCATTTTCCCCTTTCAGCTAGGTATACACAAAAGCCTATGTATATTGAACTGGATGGCTACAGGTGTAGAGGCCATTCAAAAAATGTTGTAAAGATATTTACAGAACTGGTCCTCGTCATTTACCCAATTTGCCAGTCTAGGTTATACTGCAGCGCGTGCCTCATGTGTAAAGCCATGAGTGATGGTGAATGTGGCTTTGGAAAAAAACAATTTAATAGTTTGAATGACGTATTGGAACATTTGTTGAAGGTCTCTGCTCCATATAAAGCTGAAGGATAGTGTGGCTGTATGCTGAAAAGTGAATATTTCTATAAAGCCATACATGCCACACTTAAAGGTTTACCCATAATCTGTACGGGGTGTTTGCGTTTTCAGATGTGTACGGGCCGTACACGGGTCTGTACGGGTTTTTTCCCCTAATTATTAAATATACATATAAATCTTGTGCCACTACACAATTTGCGTCATGAGATTCGGCGAGATTTTAAGCCAAGTGGATAAAAAAAAAATAACCAATGAAAATCAAGCTGCCTATTTTTCAATTGCCGCGGGATGTGCGTGGCGTGTTCATTCACAATTTTTCGCTAAAGCTAGCGCGAGGTTACTGATTATTTGAACGATTACGCAGCACTGAAATCTTTTTTGAGTCGAGCCTATTGTTTAGGATTAATTTCCAGTTTAGTATTGGTAAGTAATTCATTTTTAAAAAAATATTACAATAACATTGTTTAGATGAAGTTAGATTTAACTGTCAGATAACTTAGGCCTATGCTTTCTTTTCCCCTAAGGTTTAGCATAATTGATTATTTACGGCTGGTAAAAAAAAAAAAGGCTGATACCACTACATATTATTTGATTTCACTAAAACTTGTAGAAAGTGCGTAAGAAATGTAAATTTGAAAAATAATACAATAGCCTACAAATTATGGGTAGCCTAATAACGTAATGACGGTCGCCGAATGCTCCGCATGTATTTTCGTACCATTTAGAGTTATAATTAGGGTTACAGCTAGGGTTAACCCTAAATCTAAATGGTACGAAAATACACGCGGAGCATTCGGCGAACGTCATTCCGATATTACCAAATTATGAAACTGAAAAGAAAAAAAACCACAATAGCGTGGAAAATTTACATCTTAACTCGATCAGAGAAAAGTTTATTTGGAGTTAGCCTACTTCTCTTCTTAGTTTTAATTTCGTTTCTTTAAAAAACAATGTTATTTTGCCTTTGGTGGTCATCATTACGGTCATTCAATGATTTATAATTATTAAATAATTAATTAGCCTACTATCAATGTTTGATTGACACTAAAATTTGTATGGGAAGGTCTATTTAAAACTACCAGTTGGGCTTTAACGGCTATTCCAATTTTTGAAGTTCGGTAGAAAATATACAGGCTAATATTACGCCAGCGCTAGTTTATATTTTCATTACCAGCTTTAGCAAAAAATTTATTAGATTTTAAATTTAAGATTCCTAACCCATAATGCTTATTACTGGTCTCTTTAGGCCTGTACTTTTATAAGGCACTATAGAAAACACAGCAACTGTTCTTCATTTCAACCATAAATTGTATTAATTTTTTTCCAAGATTCTATTTCATTATATAATATTAAAATTACAAATAATTATATTTTTCAAATTGATTATTAATATTTGTATTTACTTTTTCACATTAATATTTTTTTTTTTTCTGTCTAGCAGGAAATATTGCATCCATCTAACAGCATGGCTGAGCCTAACTTTAAAAAAAGGAGGTTAGAAGAAGATCAACGTCGTGGGAAGTTTCAATCTGACTGGACAACTACATTCCCTGGGATTATTGAGACATCCAAATTAGGCTCTTCACATGCATACTGTAGAATATGCAATAGAGATATTAAAGTGATGGCATCTGGCTTACACGATGTGAGGGAGCATTTCAAAACAAAACTGCATGAAAGGAACTATCAGCTGAAGAACGGAAGTTCTATCAAGGCCTTCTTTACTCAGCCTCAACAAGAAGATGATAAAATAACGAGGGCTGAAGTTTTATTTGCAAATTTTATTGCTCAACACAACATAGCTGCTTCTATAGCTGACCATTTTTCAGACTTATCAGCTGAGATGTTTCCGGACAGTGCTATTGCCAAACGTTTCAAATGCAAGCGAACCAAAACAACAGCCATTATTAAAAACTGCTTGGCTCCATCTGCAACGGAGCCAGTCATCAAATTATGCAGGAAGACACCTTTCTCCTTGATGATCGATGAGTCAAATGATAGAAAAACTGACAAGCGTTTAGCTATAATGGTGAGGGTATTTGAAGATGGCATAGGACCTAGAACCAGGTTGCTGGGCATGCCGGTCGGTACTGGTGGAACCAGTGAAGCTATTTTCAGTGATATTGATGCTGTGTTCAGCGACTTACAAATCCCATGGATTAACTGTATAGGTTTTGCAAGTGACAACTGCAATGTAATGGTTGGCAAATCAAACTCTGTACTAACGCGAATCAAGAGCAAGAACCCTGATGTGTTTAGTATAGGGTGTATTTGCCACCTTGCAAATCTTTGTGCCAAGGAGGGTATAAAGCAGCTGACTATTCCTGTTGATGACCTTTTGATAGATATCTTCTATCATTTTGAGCATAGCTCAAAACGGAAAAAATCATACAGAGAGTTTCAACTGTTTACAGGAGTGGATGCACTAGACATACTAAAGCACTGCCAGACTCGCTGGCTTTCTTTGCAGAAAGTAGTGGACAGAATTTTAAATCAATATTCTGCTCTATCTTCATACTTCGAGAGCCACGACGATATGGAAAAACCATGCCGTGTCAAAAACATTCATCAGTTACTAAAATCACCACTGACCCAGATGACTCTACGTTTTCTCCAATTTGTGCTACCTCTGTTGACTGAATTTAACAAATTGTTTCAGACAGATGAGTCCCAAATAGGTGGTATGATGGATGAAATGGATCGTCTGCTACGAAAATTTATTGTCAAATTTGTAGAGATGAAATATGTAAAAGAGGTGAAAGATATAAGATTGTTAAAGTATGCTGAACGTGATCTACAGCATGATGACCATACACTTGCTGTTGGTCTGTCCAACAGGACATTACTGGAAGAGTTAGATATAAGTTCTCAAGTGAGAAATTCATTTTTCAGAGATGTGAGGAACTTTTATGTTGCTGTTGTGAAAAAGATATTGGATAAATTTCCATTTGAGAATGAAGTCCTTAAGGATATCAAAATTCTTGATCCAGCCTTTAAAGACACAGTTCAATATACAGCAATCTGTAAGCTGGCCAATACTTTTGCACCACATTTAGACCAAGAGGTGTTAAAGGATGAATTTGAAGATTATTGTTTGCTGCCTGATGAATGTATTTCAAGATTTGACGCTGGACAAAAAAGAAGCTTTTCTAGGTACTGGCTTGACATAATCAACCTGAAAACTAGCACTGGTCGTACACGATTTCCCAGTCTGGCAGTCATAGTGAAACGCTTATTGACATTGCCTCACAGCAATGCTGACTGTGAGAGGTCTTTCTCTATGATGAAAAAGATTCACACGGACTGCAGAAATAGACTAAATGATGATACAGTCACAGCATTTCTACAATGCAAAATAAATTCTAACTCTTGTTGTTTAGGTTTTAAAGCAAGTGAAGACATGCTTAAAAAGGCAAAGGCCGCATGTCACTATGATGGTGCAGAACCATCTAATTGAATATACTTTTACATGAATAAACTCTTTTGTTACATTTTTCAGTCTTTGTACAGGTTTTGTGGGTCTTTGTACAGGTTTTGCGGGTCTTTGTACAGGTTTTTTTAATTTTTTGTACAGGTTTTTCATCTCTGAGGTGTGGCATGTATGATAAAGCCATTAACTGTGCAACTTGTCCCTAGCAGGTGAATCACCATATATGGTGTCATCTTTTCAGAATAGGGTTTCTTTCACTAGCTTATCTTTAATACTGAGAGTTAATTATGTATGTAGAAGTAATTATGCATATGAAGATACTTATATTTTTGCACAACTTTTATTTGGTTTGTCAGAATAAACTGTCTTGTGTGGTTTCAATTTAGTTGCTATATTTCTTGTTGTAGTCGGCATATTTTGACTTAACAAATCCTTAAAAATTTTGATTATGATAATAGTTTCTTGTTATTGTTCAGGTAACTGCTGATAGTGCAGACATAAACCAAAACATACAAACTGGACCGGTGGCAAACTTGCTTGATTTTGAAGACAAGGGAGAAATTAAAGTGAGTATACTCAATATTCTGTTAACTCTCTTTATTTAAGTCTTCATGACTAGATCACTGGTGTGGAACTGAAGGGAAGAACAAGACAAATACCAGAGGAACAATATGTGAGGAAAACACATTGCTGCACAGCACACCCGTTAAGGAAACCAGCTGGAAAAAGGCAAAAAATAAATAAAATAAAAAACAACACCAACAAGTCACGCAAAGCAAGTACAGTAGAACTCTGATTATTCAAACCTTGATGATCTTTTTTTTTTTTTTCGTACGCCCGCTAATACTCGAGGCGAAATCTCAGGTTATTATTTTTTTTTTATGTCTAACCTGACATTGATTTTACGTGAGTATCCCTTTTTCTTGTACAGAGACAGGTGTCCCTCGCCATTCAGGCAAATACTCTCCGATTTCGGAGGTACCCATTACAGCTGGGTCGGCTCAGGAGCCGCCAATCCCTGGTCGATGACACTCCTTCAAATGTTCTCGCCAGGTCTCGAGTTAATCCAGTCCAAATCCCGGTCGACGAAAAATCCTCAAATGCCGTCGCCCGGGTTTGATCCTGAATCACCCGGTCGCCAGAGCGGTGTTGTAACCACTACGCTAGCGCGGCTCCCTCCCTTGATGATCTGAATTTCCAATTAACCGAATCACTGAAACCAAAGAATTTGGGCATGGTCTGTGATATAAGCACCCCTCCACTTGCTGATTCAGCTTGTGTGGTCATTATTTCAGTCCATTCTGTCTGTTCCTTGATGTAGTATAATCAGTTTAGTGTTGCGTTTAGTTTAATTTTCAAAACCCATTCTAGTTTTTGTGAACACTAGAAAATTAACATAGTCCAGTGAACGAAAATATGTTGCTCAGACAGTATCAGATAAAGTGGAAATACATCAATTACTTTGTTGAGAATTGGGTAAACAGGAATGAAAATCACCTAAAAATATGGTGTAAGGGCAACCACAATTTCTGACATTTTGAAAAACAGTGAGTGAATTCTTCAGTTCATTTTTGTTTAGGAAAATGAAGATGGTGGCTCTAGCAGACAAACAATGAAATAAAATGATGATGAGTAGAAGAAGCAATATACAAATGGTTCATGTCAAACAAAGATAAGCTGGACAGATCATGTCAAACAAAGATAAGCTGGACAGATCATGTCAAACAAAGATAAGCTGGACAGATCATGTCAAACAAAGATAAGCTGGACAGATCATGTCAAACAAAGATAAGCTGGACAGATCATGTCAAACAAAGATAAGCTGGACAGATCACGTCAAACAAAGATAAGCTGGACAGATCACGTCAAACAAAGATAAGCTGGACAGATCATGTCAAACAAAGATAAGCTGGACAGATCATGTCAAACAAAGATAAGCTGGACAGATCATGTCAAACAAAGATAAGCTGGACAGATCATGTCAAACAAAGATAAGCTGGACAGATCATGTCAAACAAAGATAAGCTGGACAGATCATGTCAAACAAAGATAAGCTGGACAGATCATGTCAAACAAAGATAAGCTGGACAGATCATGTCAAACAAAGATAAGCTGGACAGATCACGTCAAACAAAGATAAGCTGGACAGATCACGTCAAACAAAGATAAGCTGGACAGATCACGTCAAACAAAGATAAGCTGGACAGATCATGTCAAACAAAGATAAGCTGGACAGATCATGTCAAACAAAGATAAGCTGGACAGATCATGTCAAACAAAGATAAGCTGGACAGATCATGTCAAACAAAGATAAGCTGGACAGATCATGTCAAACAAAGATAAGCTGGACAGATCATGTCAAACAAAGATAAGCTGGACAGATCATGTCAAACAAAGATAAGCTGGACAGATCACGTCAAACAAAGATAAGCTGGACAGATCATGTCAAACAAAGATAAGCTGGACAGATCATGTCAAACAAAGATAAGCTGGACAGATCATGTCAAACAAAGATAAGCTGGACAGATCATGTCAAACAAAGATAAGCTGGACAGATCACGTCAAACAAAGATAAGCTGGACAGATCATGTCAAACAAAGATAAGCTGGACAGATCACGTCAAACAAAGATAAGCTGGACAGATCATGTCAAACAAAGATAAGCTGGACAGATCATGTCAAACAAAGATAAGCTGGACAGATCATGTCAAACAAAGATAAGCTGGACAGATCATGTCAAACAAAGATAAGCTGGACAGATCATGTCAAACAAAGATAAGCTGGACAGATCATGTCAAACAAAGATAAGCTGGACAGATCATGTCAAACAAAGATAAGCTGGACAGATCATGTCAAACAAAGATAAGCTGGACAGATCATGTCAAACAAAGATAAGCTGGACAGATCACGTCAAACAAAGATAAGCTGGACAGATCATGTCAAACAAAGATAAGCTGGACAGATCATTTCAAGGCTCATTTAATACGAGAAAGCTGTAATATTTAATAAAGACTAATTAATAAAAATGGAGGGTTTTTTTTCGTGAACAAGGGTGTTTTTTTCCTTAATCCATTTATCCAAAATTTTGATTATCAAAACAGCCCCTGTCATGAATTAATTTGGATAATTGGAGTTCTACTGTAATTCAGATAATTCAGTCTGGGCTGCTGGCTCACTCTTTAGAAATTCTAGTCTGAAGATCTGCAGACTGAAAACCTGGAATGTTGGCATACGTCTGAAGATCTAGAGAATTAGAACCTGGAATGTTGGGATACAAGTCTGAAGATCTAGAAAATTAGAACCTGGAATGTTGGGATACTAGTCTGAAGATCTCCAGAATTAGAACCTGGAATGTTGGGATACTAGTCTGAAGATCTCCAGAATTAGAACCTGGAATGTTGGGATACTAGTCTGAAGATCTCCAGAATTAGAACCTGGAATGTTGGGATACTAGTCTGAAGATCTCCAGAATTAGAACCTGGAATGTTAGGATACTAGTCTGAAGATCTCCAGAATTAGAACCTGGAATGTTGGGATACTAGTCTGAAGATCTCCAGAATTAGAACCTGGAATGTTGGGATACTAGTCTGAAGATCTCCAGAATTAGAACCTGGAATGTTGGGATACTAGTCTGAAGATCTCCAGAATTAGAACCTGAAAACACTTTGAGAAGAGAACTGGAGACAAGCGTGAAAGGGATTAAAAAAAACATGGACAGACCATAGTCAGGAAGGCTCAGCATGAAGGTCTGAGCTTCACAGGCAGCCAAAAGGTAATGATGATGTTTGAAATCCTGCTGGCTCCAGTTTTCTGGATAAATCTATTGGAAAAGTAAATAGAGGAGAGGAGAAAAAAATAACGTACTCTGCAGATATTGGGAATTTTCCTTTCCATTTTGTATGTGCTGAATTGTGTCACCAGTGTGGAACTGTTGGAAGACAGCAGGCAGTTACCATTGGAAGAAGAGGTGATGGGAAGACAGCAGGCAGTTACCAGTGGAAGAAGAGGTGATGGGAAGACACTGGTGTTGGATAGGACACATGTGGAGGAAACATGTTGATAGCTTGACAAGGTAGTCCTTGCTGTGGAATCTCTAGAGTAAGAGAAGGGAAGTGGAGACCTGACCTGAGAGGGATTTAAAACAGACTTTCAATGGGTGGCACAGGCAGGAAAGCTTGGTAGAAATTTGTTGAAGACTTGTGGTCCATTGGGAGCTGCAAGGTAGTGTGAGACTGTTGGCTGAAGAGTGAATATTTCTGGAAGCCATTAACTGTGTCATGTTCCCCTAGCAATAAACAACACACTTGTATGTATCAGGAATAACCAGAGCACACTGTCTTTTATATCTGGACATGCACCCTAATATAACTGACGGGCCCTGTGTCTAGGTTGAACGAGGTGCACCTTGCCAAAACAAGGGAAAATTTTATTTTTTTAAAAACTTGTATAGATTTGTTAGGCTTTGTAAGACATTGCTTGTGCTATGGATGGTTGTTTAACACCCATTTGTGCTCCATTTGGAATTGCAGGTAGTTTGAGGCTGTATGCTGAAGGGTGCAAGTTGTGCACATTACAAATCCCTCGGCAGTTGGAAATCATAAAGAGTAGGCCATATGGTTGCTGCCCTGGCAAACATTGCTTTTAAATTAGGAAACCCACCCACCACAAAAATATTTATAGAATGTGTGATTCTTGTATACACACATGTAGATCCTTGCCGGTGCTATGGAGATTGTGCACTGTGCAGAGGTCCTCGTGTGATCTAAGGGAGGAGATTGGAGCACTGATGGAGTTGTCCATATGCAATGAAGATGATCTATAAAACAAAAGCCAATACTGAGGAGTGAATATTTTTATAAACCGTCTCATTTTGCTCTAGCAGTCAAGAACACACTTGTATGTATCTGTTATGCCCTGTAAGACTGTCACGAAATGGATTTACGACTAGAGACTGTCTACCTATAGTGACAAGACACTAGTGAGAAGAAAGACTGAAAAGATAGATTTAGAAGAAAATGATAGTGAAATGTGAACAGTTGACACTATTGGCTCCGAGGTTAAGAACCAAGGTTGATTCTTTCCTCGCCACTTCGGACGTCTTATGTGCTATAGTTGTCAACGACCTCTAGCTACCCTAAGGGGATAAGGTTATATCAAGATTCACAAACACCAAGATACAGACAACATATAGCTACTGTACTTAAATGAAATGACTGATTCAGCTAAAAGAAGTATACAAGTTTTTATTATACACCTATACACAAACAAAAAAAACTCATATACATGTCAAATACATAAAGTGCGAGGGTGCACACCTGGAACAAAATCAAGCACAGTTAAAAATGCATCAACCCCAACCCTTCTCCCACAATTTCAACCTGTATGGGGACAGAAGTTAGGATTAAACAAAATAAACCACACTGCCCTAGGTGGGGTCTCAGAGGTCAATTCTCCACTTCAACAACTATTCTAAATTAAATGTTAAGTGCACAGTCAGCTGGAACAACTACAAAGTGTCTACACCAACTCTGCGCAGACTCTGTTTCTACACAGCCTATCCTGAAATCTCTTGCACACTGCTACACAATTAACTCGTCAAAAAAAAACGTCAGCAGCTGTCATCTGCTATACTTGGGACAACACTGCGACGACTTCTGTGGAGAGTATGGTCACCCTCTCTCTCTCCACCATTCTGGAACTGATGACTAAGGTTTAAAAACAAAAGAACCCCACTGGATTCTGGAAATTGGAATAGGTAGCTGGTTTCTACAAACACCTCTGGAGTTACCTGCCCTCTCCCTCCTATGGGTTCAGGCCTTCGGCATTATTATGGCCGGGACGAAGTGAAATAATTACGACGACGCTGGCAGCATGCCAATTTTGTGTGTGTAACAGAACGAGCTTAGCGCTCATGGATTTTCCCACGAATGCTATTTCCGCTAGAGAAATGTCTTCCCCTGCCTGGAAAAACGGGTTTTTTTTCTCCTTTCTTCGTCCTCCTCTGGCAAGAACTCAAACCCTGCGTCTGAGATGCCAATCTTTTTGCCGGGAGGAAGTTATTGCAACTTCCGCTCTGCCCCTCAAAAAAAGCCGCGCTACCTGCTGTTAGACAAAAAAACACAACAGCTAAACAACACGTAAATAATACATTTCTAATAACATATAACTCCCCTACTCTCTCCCGTTAGCCTATTACCCTACAAAATCATGCCAACAAAGTCCGCTCCCCCACTGAGCTCCCTTCTCTCCCATCTCTACCTGAGCCCAAAATAAACAATGGCTGACCCAGATCGTCTGACCTAGGGTTCTGCCTGACTGGTTACAACCACAACCGTTTTTCACACTGAGGACTGACCTGTCCAAAAATACTAAGGCCCACTTCTCGCGCTGACAACATGCAGCCATAATGATTAACACAAAATAAAATATCTCTAGGCATCAATATCCCGTTCAGAAAGATTAGATCACATAAAATGTAATACAAAATAATTCCCTTTAAAATTACATTTCACTTCGTCTGACTACACAGACCCACAATGCACCCGCAATAACATATAACCAGTTTACGCCAGCATCTGCTTGCCGTCAAAAGTTATACAATGAAAACCCCGTAATTCAGCCACGTGGTGCCGCAGTTTCGCAAACACGCGCTCCTGCATAAATATTAATTAACTGATAGCACCCACGTGCTCCACTCTCTCTCTCCCCTCTAAACATTGTATCAAATAAATATACAGTAATGAACGCACCCACGTGCTCCAATTAATACCTCTATCACTCCCGTGCTTACAGATAGATGGGTAACTATATAATATAATTAACTTGTAGCATTACATTCTCAATAAAATCACAAATACACAGACTCCCGACTATTCTGTAAATAAATAAAATTCGCAGATGCGGGTTTCTCTGCAGACCTGTTTTTGGAATAAATCCAAGCATGGCCGTAACCTCGCAACATCTAAACCATCTAGACAACGCTATTCCTTCAATAAGGAAACAACTGGACCTATTAGGTCTCTCAAGTCTTATCACCAGGATAGCATTGATGGCTCTGGAGTTAAGAATTAAATTAAACTAAAACTTTCCAAGAAACTTTACTGATCGCCTAGGCTTAGACAAAAATTAAATAAAGTTACCACGAAAATTCTGCTTACCAAATTTCGAATTTTCCCACTGAAGGCAATCGATAATTTGAATCAGGAACGCGGCTTGGCAATTTATTTTTAGAGACCGAACTTATGAAATTCGGGCGTATTTATTATCAAGACCCCACGCGCCGACTTCATGACGTCATATGCGCGGCGTGGTTCTAAGCCAATGGGAGCTCTGCATTTCAACTGCAGTTAGCTCTCAGCCAATCAGAACCTTAGATCATTCTGATGCAATGTGCATGGGTTTTAGACAAAGAAACGGGATTAGGCCCTACCCTCTAGTAGCAAATGAAGCAACAGTGTCGGAATTATATATATATATATATAAAATCCCGAAAATGCGTCTAACCGCATGCCATATCTTTAAAAAGACTAAAACTGGTGCCAATCTGATCTAGGCTCTAAAGTCCTTCGTCTAGAATAATAATGCAACAGTTCCCTATACACCAACACTAAACAAGACTACTAGTCATAGAGAAGGAACATAGATGTAGATGAGATGAAACTCCACCGTAATCTCTCTGAAAAACGTAAATAAATAGAAGGAGAAGAAACATGGGGAAGGATTTTTCTGTAATCCCTCCTAGAAATAGTGAACAAAATGCAAGGAGAAAAAGACATGGGCCATTTGAAAGACAGAATCTCAGTACTTTCGTCACATCACTCCCACCTTCGAAGATTGAGCAATGATCTCATTACTGAAATCTCTGTGTTTCACACTGGCCCTTAACTCTGTCTACAAGGCTGTCTGTCCTTACTCCTCCTATTCAGTGTTCTTCGACCTTCCTCTTTTGCGTTTCCTCCTTCTTCCTCTCCTAGAATGAGCTCCTATGCTCCGTTGGGAGAGTTGATCTCTCTTCGGACCTGTGCCGTCTAATGGCGGGTCTGAACTTTCCCTTGTTATGACCGTCAGAAGGTTGCCTTGGTCAGCTGACATGACCGGCTGGCGCTGTGGTGGTCTGGCGATGGCGACTTCCTCGCTGCGCGTCAGCGGGTTTGTGACCGCTGGTACAATGCGAGAACGATGCAACGTCTCGGGTTCCTCTGGTGTAGAGCCTCCGATTTCTTGCTGGGTTTCTATTGAGCCCTCACTGATCTCAATAGCTTCTACCTTTGAAGAAAAGTAGGTAAGATCTGCCCCTGGCAGTGGTTCTGGACTCGCTCTTCCCCTACCAACATGAAGCGGGACAGAGCTTTCTAAAGTAGCTCCTTGCAAATGCGTAAGGTCGCTTTTCTCACTCTTTTCTGGCCTGAAAAGTTGGTGAGATGAAAATGTAGACCACGGGAGCTCTCCGTCTAACACCCTAGTTCTACCTTCAACCTTGCCCTCCCCTGTGAGAGTTACTGGCGTCAGTTGGAATGTGTCCTGCAGTGACACTTGACGGTTTAAGATCCCGTTAGATCGTGGAGAATCTGAGATAAAGCTCTCAGTGACTGGTTCCAATGTTCCTTGAAACAAATTGGAAAATATAGCCAATTTTTCAGGCTCCTCGTTACAAGAGTCGTTTCCTGTAAACGAGATACAAGAGTTGTGGAGCCCATCTCCGTTTATAGGCAAACGGATACTCAGATCACTGTCCTCCTCCGTTTGAGTAAAGTGCTGGTCGGATGGGGCTCCAGTGCTGGTTGGAACTATATGCTCGCTCAGACCGCTATCTTGTGCCCTATGAAGATGGCGCGGTCGTTGACATATGTAATACCGCTCTTGTCAGTATGTCCCTCACTTGAAGGAGCTAATACCATCAGGGACCTAATTCCCGACGACAAAGAGTGTACTTCCTGAATCAGAGGCGTCACCACTGTTTGTCCGTTAGGATGCAAATGGTTGACAGACGAATTAGCCTCTGCATATAACATACCACTGTCCTGAGAGGCTTCTAACCTCTCCTTAGCACGACAGGGCTGTTCGAGTTCGCTCGGGGCTCTGTGAATTAGGGGTTCTCCTTTTTCACGTATCTGGCCTGCAGTAGGCCCCCTTGCATCAGCAAGGATTGGCGTGGGCGGGTTCCCCAAAACTAAATATGGGTTGCCGAGAATGAAGTCATAGGCTGGCTGAGCCGTTACAGCTGCCTTGATGGTGCCAGACACGAACTTACATTTCACCTTAATATTGGCTACCGGAAAGCACTGTGAAGTCCCTTTCCTTAAAACTCCACCAATATTGACCTTTTCCTTGGTCATCTGCCAGGGCTTCACCAGATGTCGGGCGACTATGCTGGGGTATGTAAGCCCGCTGTCAAATAAGCATGTTGTCTCCGTCCCGTTCACTTCGGCTGGTCCGCTGTTGGAAAACAACTTCTCTGACTGGAAGGGTTTCCACTTCTTCCCTTGTTTCACCCTCACAGGCCTTAAACAAGCCACCTGATGAGCGGGTTGTTTGTTTGGGCACCGTGTTGTCCAATGAGAGGTAGTCCGACAGAACCTACAATATCTCTCATTATCTCCCCGGTTCCTGACGGGTTCATGAGAAGTCGGCCCCTGTGTTCTGTTAGGCGGCTGGGAGCGCATGTTATGACTGGGAGGGGGCTCCTTGCGAGACGGCCCTTGCTGTTGGTGAGCTGAAGAGGAAGGCGAATGCGATGAAGATGCTCCTTTGTCCGGGGCTGGCAGGTCAGGGTGTTTTCTTTTCTGGCCCAGTACTTCGGCCTGTGCCGTCTGAACCCTTTCTGCAAATAGAATAATCTGGTCCAGTTGCTGGGCGCCCTGCTCCGCCAGGTACTTCCTTAAGTCTGGGGACATGTTGGCCTTTATCTGTTCGCACATGATGAGCTCTTCGAGTCCTTCGAAAGATTTCGCCAGTCCCGACAACTCTCTCCAGCGAGTGAGGTAATTCCTCAGCCTCTCGGCGAACTGGGGAAAACTTTCTCCAGTCGACTTTCCCTAAACATCGTTTGGCACTTCCGGGGAGTCCATTGGAATCGCTGTAACAGGGCGTTCCGCAGTGCCTCAAAGTTATTCTGGTCATCCACTAGTATCTTGCTATAGACATCATACCCATGTCCTCTTAGTGATTGAGATAATTTGAGGCACCAAAGAATATCATCCAGCCCGTATGCCTTTGCCATCCTTTCAAATTTTTCCACAAATACCTCAATTTTCTCATTCCCGTTAGGAAAAGGGTCCATCGGAAAATTCATGGCTGCCATCCGGAGCCCTCCGTTTCCTGAGGTGTCTGTCGCCCCTGCTCTGGGAGAATCTCCGTTAGCCGAACTGCCTTCCGAAGATCGGTACTGCAGTTCCAGTGAACACAGGGCAAGTTCATGCTGTCTCTCTGCTGCCTTCTCCTGCGCTTCCCTTTCAGCCTTTCTCTCCTCTGCTGCCGCAGCCCTTTCCTGCGCTTCCCTTTCTGCCTTTCTCTCCTCTTTCTCCGTCTGCCGGTCCTGTTCCCTCATAATGTAAGCCCTAGTCTCGGCCTCATCCATTCCCATGCTTTTAGCTGCGTCCTTCCATGCAGTAAGTAGCTTGACCAATTCAGCCATCTTACCTGACAAATCAGCAGTACTCACAACGAGGGGAAATGACAAAAAAAAGGAACAAGAAAAATTTACTGTTACCTACTTTCTGTATAACTGCTATCCCAAAACCCGAACTCAGACTGGCACCAATCTGACTAATAACTACCTGAAAAAATTCAAGTTATCCAGCTACCCAAAACCCGAATTACTTTCCTGTTAAGAAAAAAATTCGATTAGCCATCAATTTCCCCTAAGTCATAAACAACCTTACTACAACTACCATCTAACTGACTACAACCTGTGGAAAAAAACTAATAGCTGGATCAGTCTTAATGTAGCTCAGTCTAGGGGATATTTTTTTTTAGAACACTATTTTTCAGAACTTCCTACAGAGACAATCTATGAATCTAGAATTGATCCCAACAAAGATGATCCCAAGGACGACGCCACCCACTTTGTCACGAAATGGATTAACGACTAGAGACTGTCTACCTATAGTGACAAGACACTAGTGAGAAGAAAGACTGAAAAGATAGATTTAGAAGAAAATGATAGTGAAATGTGAACAGTTGACACTATTGGCTCCGAGGTTAAGAACCAAGGTTGATTCTTTCCTCGCCACTTCGGACGTCTTATGTGCTATAGTTGTCAACGACCTCTAGCTACCCTAAGGGGATAAGGTTATATCAAGATTCACAAACACCAAGATACAGACAACATATAGCTACTGTACTTAAATGAAATGACTGATTCAGCTAAAAGAAGTATACAAGTTTTTATTATACACCTATACACAAACAAAAAAAACTCATATACATGTCAAATACATAAAGTGCGAGGGTGCACACCTGGAACAAAATCAAGCACAGTTAAAAATGCATCAACCCCAACCCTTCTCCCACAATTTCAACCTGTATGGGGACAGAAGTTAGGATTAAACAAAATAAACCACACTGCCCTAGGTGGGGTCTCAGAGGTCAATTCTCCACTTCAACAACTATTCTAAATTAAATGTTAAGTGCACAGTCAGCTGGAACAACTACAAAGTGTCTACACCAACTCTGCGCAGACTCTGTTTCTACACAGCCTATCCTGAAATCTCTTGCACACTGCTACACAATTAACTCGTCAAAAAAAAACGTCAGCAGCTGTCATCTGCTATACTTGGGACAACACTGCGACGACTTCTGTGGAGAGTATGGTCACCCTCTCTCTCTCCACCATTCTGGAACTGATGACTAAGGTTTAAAAAAAAAAGAACCCCACTGGATTCTGGAAATTGGAATAGGTAGCTGGTTTCTACAAACACCTCTGGAGTTACCTGCCCTCTCCCTCCTATGGGTTCAGGCCTTCGGCATTATTATGGTCGGGACGAAGTGAAATAATTACGACGACGCTGGCAGCATGCCAATTTTGCGTGTGTAACAGAACGAGCTTAGCGCTCATGGATTTTCCCACGAATGCTATTTCCGCTAGAGAAATGTCTTCCCCTGCCTGGAAAAACGGGTTTTTTTCTCCTTTCTTCGTCCTCCTCTGGCAAGAACTCAAACCCTGCGTCTGAGATGCCAATCTTTTTGCCGGGAGGAAGTTATTGCAACTTCCGCTCTGCCCCTCAAAAAAAGCTGCGCTACCTGCTGTTAGATAAAAAAACACAACAGCTAAACAACACGTAAATAATACATTTCTAATAACATATAACTCCCCTACTCTCTCCCGTTAGCCTATTACCCTACAAAATCATGCCAACAAATCCGCTCCCCCACTGAGCTCCCTTCTCTCCCATCTCTACCTGAGCCCAAAATAAACAATGGCTGACCCAGATCGTCTGACCTAGGGTTCTGCCTGACTGGTTACAACCACAACCGTTTTTCACACTGAGGACTGACCTGTCCAAAAATACTAAGGCCCACTTCTCGCGCTGACAACATGCAGCCATAATGATTAACACAAAATAAAATATCTCTAGGCATCAATATCCCGTTCAGAAAGATTAGATCACATAAAATGTAATACAAAATAATTCCCTTTAAAATTACATTTCACGTCGTCTGACTACACAGACCCACAATGCACCCGCAATAACATATAACCAGTTTACGCCAGCATCTGCTTGCCGTCAAAAGTTATACAATGAAAACCCCGTAATTCAGCCACGTGGTGCCGCAGTTTCGCAACCATGCGCTCCTGCATAAATATTAATTAACTGATAGCACCCACGTGCTCCACTCTCTCTCTCCCCTCTAAACATTGTATCAAATAAATATACAGTAATGAACGCACCCACGTGCTCCAATTAATACCTCTATCACTCCCGTGCTTACAGATAGATGGGTAACTATATAATATAATTAACTTGTAGCATTACATTCTCAATAAAATCACAAATACACAGACTTCCGACTATTCTGTAAATAAATAAAATTCGCAGATGCGGGTTTCTCTGCAGACCTGTTTTTGGAATAAATCCAAGCATGGCCGTAACCTCGCAACATCTAAACCATCTAGACAACGCTATTCCTTCAATAAGGAAACAACTGGACCTATTAGGTCTCTCAAGTCTTATCACCAGGATAGCATTGATGGCTCTGGAGTTAAGAATTAAATTAAACTAAAACTTTCCAAGAAACTTTACTGATCGGCCTAGGCTTAGACAAAAATTAAATAAAGTTACCACGAAAATTCTGCTTACCAAATTTCGAATTTTCCCACTGAAGGCAATCGATAATTTGAATCAGGAACGCGGCTTGGCAATTAATTTTTAGAGACCGAACTTATGAAATTCGGGCGTATTTATTATCAAGACCCCACGCGCCGACTTCATGACGTCATATGCGCGGCGTGGTTCTAAGCCAATGGGAGCTCTGCATTTCAACTGCAGTTAGCTCTCAGCCAATCAGAACCTTAGATCATTCTGATGCAACGTGCATGGGTTTTAGACAAAGAAACGGGATTAAGCCCTACCCTCTAGTAGCAAATGAAGCAACAATGTCGGAATTATATATATATATAAAATCCCGAAAATGCGTCTAACCGCATGCCATATCTTTAAAAAGACTAAAACTGGTGCCAATCTGATCTAGGCTCTAAAGTCCTTCGTCTAGAATAATAATGCAACAGTTCCCTACACACCAACACTAAACAAGACTACTAGTCATAGAGAAGGAACATAGATGTAGATGAGATGAAACTCCACCGTAATCTCTCTGAAAAACGTAAATAAATAGAAGGAGAAGAAACATGGGCATACCTGTCAACTTGTACGAATTTTTCGTACAATGTACGGATTTTTGATACTTTTAGCAGTGTACGGCCGTACAGACTCGTTGTACGGATTTTTCTCCCCGCCAAAAAAAAAAAAAAAATTTTTTTTTTTTAATTTTTTTTTTTTTTTTAAATTCTAAAAATATTTTCCAACCCAAGTTTTTTGAAATTTTAAATCAGAAAATATTTTCTAGCCCAGGTTTTTTTTAAACCAATTTTTTTTATTTTTAATTCCGGAAATCTCGGCGTTTGTTTTTAAACTGGGGTCTCTCCCAGCAACCAATCAAATCCTATTATACCCAAGAATTCGGCAAACACCTTGAATTCGGCCTCAAGTGCTTTCGGTTTTCAGCGTGACATGATGTATTTTTAAAGTTACCTGTTATCAACGACGACGCTTGCTTTCCACCACACTTCGACGCCATTTTGTTTAAAAAAGCTAAGTACTTATAACTTGTTAAATATTGCTGTTGTTTTGCTTTGTTGCAATTTAATCGCTGCCTTAATCTTTCCAGTTAGGCCTACATCTTGCCCCTCAATGTATTTCCGATAAATTGTCATAATATTCTGTGTAGAATAACTAGAAAAAAAAAGTTTGTTTGCGTTGAGTAGGCCTACTTTATGCCAGCTCTCGAGATTCGCTGCTTTATTTTTTAATAAAGTGGCAATGTGTTATCACAGGTCTAGGCTACCAACTCGTAAATAATAATTTTGTAAATTTTTGGTGGTACGTTTTTTCTTCCTAGATTTGATATCTTGCCCTTCAAAATATTTCCGATAAAGTGTCATAATATTTTGTGTAGGCCCTACATAACTATAAAAAAAAGTTTGTTTGCGTTGAGTAGGCCTACTTTATTCCAGCGCTCCAGATTAGCTGCTTTATTTTTTAATAAAGTGGCAATCTGTTATCACTGGTTAGGCTACCAACATGTAAATAATAATTGTGTAAATTTTTGGTGGTATGTTTTTTTCTTCCTAGATTTGATATTCTGTTCATAATTTTGTTTATTTATTGTTGTTGTTGTTGCTGTTAGCCGTTTGCTTTGTTCGTTGTATTTTTTATTCATTCTCTTTGTCTACAAATATTATTAGTTGAAATATTTCATCCACTGAATGATGGCTGAGCCTAATTCAAAGAAACAAAAGCTTGCAGGTCATGGTAAGTTTCAGATCGAATGGGTTAAACTCTTCCCTGGCATTGTAGATGCATCCAAGTTAGGATCAACCCATGCTTTTTGTAGATTATGCAGCAAAGATATTAAAGTAGTAGCTTCAGGATTATATGATCTGAAAGTACATTTTAAATCGAAATTGCATGAACAAATGTTTGCAATGCAGAAGGGAGCATCTATTAAGACCTTTTTTGCTCAGCCAAAGGAGGAAGAGGGTGGCATTATAAGGGCTGAAGTTTTATTTGCAGGAGGTCCATGAATGCGGACACACTCACTTCTATTTTACAGTGTAAGATTAACATTGATACATGCTGTGCAGACTTTAAGCCCACAAATGCGATTCTGCAAAGAGCTAAAAGTGCATGTGTTGATTATAATACAAAACACTGTACATCAAAAGAATAGTGTACATCATGATCACTACGTTTTTTATATGTAAAGAACAGCATGAGACTATTAGCATGTTTTATATCACAACAATTCAAATGCTAATAGATTTGTATATGTCATTTCTCATTTTAACACTGTATTGCGTATAATTTATTAATATATTTTTTGCGTAAGGATTTTTGGGTGTTTGTAAGGATTTTCTTGGTCCGGCGTACAGATTTTTGTCTCAGGAGGTTGACAGGTATGCATGGGGAAGGATTTTTCTGTAATCCCTCCTAGAAATAGTGAACAAAATGCAAGGAGAAAAAGACATGGGCCATTTGAAAGACAGAATCTCAGTACTTTCGTCACAAAGACATTGGTTATTCCATGGAGGGTAGTTTAATATCCATTTGTGGTCCATTGAGAGCTGATGCATAATGTTAGACTTAATGCTGAAGAGTGAATATTTCTGGAACCCATTAACTGTGTAATTTTCACCTAACAATAAAGAGCACACTTGTATATATATATATATATATATATATATATATATATATATATATATATATATATATATATATATATATATATATATATATATATATATATATATATATATATATATGTAGGTTATGCTTGTAAAACATTGGTTATGATATAATGGGTAGTTTAACACCCACTTGTTGTGGTAAAGTGGGATGTTATAAATATTTATAGGGGACTTAGTGTACTGACTGAGATCAGCTGTGAAGGTATCTGTATCTAATAAGTGTGGTGTGTTACAGATGACCTTACTTTGCTACCACATTTAGACCTCAGTCAGACTTATTCTGGAATATTGTGATGACTACGTTGAATGTCTAGGGTTATGATAGTGATGAAGTGTATGTTCACAACAACCAACAGACAGATAAACAATTTAATTTAATCCACAATACTTTACAACACTGTGACACTCACATACATAGAACACTCTATAAGACTATCTTAATAAGTCAAGTGTTAACTTTTAAAATATGTATTAATTCCTTTCAATAATAGATATCCTGATTCAACTACAAAGTGAATCAGGAATCGCAATCAAATGTAATCACAAGTTATATGTACACGATTTATACATAGGATCTTTGTACTGACATATAATATTATCACAATATGTGTGTAAGTAGTGATGTAGTACTATGAGGTAATACTGGCTTTTCAAGCTAGGTTGTTGTGTGTCATCATGACTTCATGTGTTTGTTACTGGTGGAAATAATATTTGAAAGGTTCACAGTTTCTTTTTTATTTGAAACAAATAACTGTCCCTCTTGATTTAATGTACAGTCAATTTTAGAGGGGGGGTATACAACAAGATTGAGCTGCTCTGGCCAACGAAATCTTATCTTCTGTGTGGGCGGCAGGAAAACTGTCTCCTCTGCTCGCTTGCTTCACCTTTTTCTTGAGAAACAACACTGGTCGATATCTTGACCAAGGAGTATGCTACCAGCCTCTGGATTCAGCAAAACTCAGACCAGGTGCTGCTCTAATACTTCAGTACCACAGTCCCTGAAATAAGAAGGTTGTACCTCCTACTTCAGAACTAATTTATAATCTATTTCCACACTGAAGCACAATACATAACAAACACCGAGTTCAGCGCTGTAGGCTAACTGCTAGCCTCTTATGTAACAATATACACCAGTATTCCTCTCCCTAATGGTTACAACGCCTCTGCAATTCCAGCATTAATTCCTTCTATACAATAAGATAGGTGTCATAGTACTATTTGGCAATCCCATATATGCCTATGCAGTTATACTCCTCTCCGACAAGTTTTGTTCATGGTGGAGCAATATCTAGGCTTTGCCTCATGTTTGCTACTGAACCACACACATACAGACATAAATTATCAATTCACATTCAATTTTCATCTAAAAGATATCAAATATGTCTAGCTTACCACAATTCAAGGAAATATTAAACAAGTACGTTGACTGGCGATGAGTTATGGCACAATTCCGATCTGCCTCTGTCCCAGGCTTTTATTAGAAAAATATGAGCTGGTTCTCAACGCACTTGCTTCTACAAAGTTTATTTTCAAAAAGTGGCCCTGAACTGACGCTCCTAATTGACTATATCAAATGGTCTAGCCAATGAGACCATGTTTACAAAAGCCTTTGAAAAAATGTACCCTTCCTACCGTTTCCATTAACAACCAAAAATAGTATTTGCAGTCGACTAATCATGTTTCACCTTACATATTATTCTAGCCAATCAAATCGTATCTAACGTGGTGGCCTCATTTCCCCTAAAGCAGAGTCCAAACACGCCATTATGAGCAAATATGATCCTGTGTTGTCAGACAACACCACTATAATATTTTGGCTATAATTGGTTAATTATTAGACTATTTGCTTAACACCTAACATATTCTTTGTCAGCAAGTCCTAAGGCACCCAAATATATAAGTTTAATGGAGCCAAGTGGCTTCGTTCAAAATATGTATTTTCTTCTACCACCCGTTCACTTCTATATGATGGGATGTCTTCTGTACTGTCAGGCTAATGTCAGGATTTCAGACGTAAAACAGTATTGTGTCATGTTTCCTAATAAGATTTTAAATCTGTTTTCAAAACCTAACCTCGTATCGGTAATGTTTTTTATCACTGTCTATTTGAAAAAAAATCAAACCTGCATGCCTTTTGCGTGGGGTGGCATTAATTTTCAATCGCGAGACGACTTGGTAGCATTGCATGCGTTCCTCCGTACATCTCTCTCTCTCTCTCTTCTAAGCCCGTCTGTCTTTTAGTTTACGTAGTGCAAAAAATGACATTAATGTAATATTAATCTAGGTCATTACGCAGTGTCTCTATCAAGGTCGTATAAGCAATGCAGTACCAGTTTTATTTTTAGAAACGCGTGTATTTGATGCAGTAGGCTTTACTAGCAAATGTGAAAGCGTTACAATTATGCAGACGAAGTAGAAAAAGGGGTTTTCTTGTTTAGCTAGTATGACGTTCTATAACACAGGCGTACGCTATTGTGACCGCACTGTTCTTTTACCATTCTTCTTTCCTTTTATTGAATTAATTCGTTAGGCTTTACATTTACTTTCTAATTTAGGTATGTGGATTAGAATTTCTCACGACACTTGTTCTCCATGACATCTGCAAGATGACAGCTTCTCCTAATATTTTCACATTTGGTCATGTGACCTCTCCTTTACAGGACATTAAGCATACGACGAGCCTGGAGTTTGATTTTCTGACTGTTGACTCACCTTCTTCACCATCCTCAACTCAAACAACTGCTGTCACCACCACTGAAGACCCATGGGGACTCTCTGCAACTGAAACTTCAACCAGTAAGTATGGCCATCCACAGACTAGCTGTATCATTACTTCTCTCTATACTCAACTAGTTTTAGCACATGTCATATGAAATTTAACATTGTTTTCTGCTGACAAACCTTACTATTACCTCTCTCTATACTGAACTAGTTTTATTACATATGATATGACATGACATTTAACATTGTTATCCACAGACTAACTATAGGATTACTTCTCCAAAGAAATATGCTAATCCTTCTATCTGTCCTGAACTAGTTTTGCCACACATAATATAATATTAAATTTTTGTCCCTGGACTTTCTCTGTTGTATTTAGTAGTTCAGAAGCTGGAATATATGTTATTCGATAATTGTTATTCACGGGATCATTATGATGTTTTCAGTGGAACACTTCTGTATCTACACTTATATGGTAATTCCAAGGTTCAGAAATTATTTCATTACAATGTTTCTTGGGACTGAAACCCTGAGTTGTTGCTTTACGAGCGACTGTGAACTACGACGACCTAAAATCATACACCTAGACAACTATACATACCAGCACATAGTGGACCTGTCTCACACATCCAATATAACAGAACAATATGAACCAACACTACTCTGTATCACTGAAGAAGGAACAGCTTGTGTCTAATATATAACATTTATTTTTATCTAAATCAGTGGTAAACGTTAAGTTAAATAGTATATTAAGCTATATCATTTTTGTATCTCAGAAACAACATTAGTGATGGATCAATGGTCTTACACCATGTGAGGCAAGCATGATACCCAACACACTAGTGCATACCCTGATCTATGGTTGTGGCTGAAAGATCTCATGATGTTCATTTGAGTATCTCCAACTTTATTTTATATGTCCTCCTTGAGTAGTAACTGTTGAAGGATTTCAATGACATTGTCAGCCCGTCTGCTGCATCATCTTAGAAGATGCCAAATGTGTCTTGTTGTTATTAAAATGATTTTGTAACGACCAGTTTTCTGTATTACATTTGGTGTCACAGTAACTAACTCATCATCATCATTTTAGTTTTGTGCCCCTTACGGAGCATAGAGCCACCACTGCAGCTGGTCCCCTGGCAGGAAGCCATCACATGGCAGTCACATGATCTTGTAGCTGTGGTTTCTGTGGCAGGTTTTACATGATGAGGTTCAATGACCTAATGCACTCACATGACCTAATGCACTCACATGACCTAATGCACTCACATGACCTAATGCACTCACACATTTTGTGGTCAGCTAATGGTTTTATATATGCGTTTGCATCTTGAGACTCAGTCATTTGCTGCAGAATCATTTGCTGGCCCATCATCAGCCTACCCAATGATGATAAACACCTCAAGAGTTTGTTTTTTTGTGTCTTCAGCACCTGCCGTGACCTCGTCAGCTCTTGGTGATTTAGCTGGACTTCAGACTGGACCATTTTCTACACGTTTCCCAGTGCAAAGTGGATTTGGAGGTTCATCTAGCTTTGTAAGTTACAGACCTATTAGAAATTCTGAACTCATTGAATACAGTTTGTGAAATAAAATAATGTGTATTTCTTTGATGTTTATTCATACGTTAGAACATACAAGGTTTTAAGATACAGATTTGAAGAAATATATGGTAACAAAACCAGGCCTTGTGTACTTCCTGGCGAGACAAAGCAAGAATAAGACAACTACATCCCTAGGCATGTCATGGCCAGCAACTTAATGTCAAATTGTTCTTGTAGCTGGCAACCTCATCATGTACAAATATTGGTACAGAAACCACTGCTATAAGATCATGTGACTTGTTGCAGGCTTCCTGCCAGGTGGCCATTTGTAGTGGTGGCTCTGTGATCTGTAAGAAGCCTAAAGAGAAATGATTATTAACAACTAACCAGGAAATATGTCTTGTGTTTTTCAGAACACGGTCACTGGTGGTTTACCTGTCACAACGGATCCATTTGGCAGTGACCCCTTCAGTTCCTTTAATAAACAGCCATCTTTAACGTCAGCTCTGGGTTCTCAACAACCAGCAGCAGGTCCAGGTTTTGCAACCGCAAATCCATTTGGATCTGAATTTAATCAGCCATATGGAATACACGGAATACCGCCAAGGGTGGGTGTGACAGGAGTCTATGGCATGTTCCCAGGAGTGGTTCCACATGGAATGATGTCCCAACCAGTGATGGGAGGTACACATAACCCTTTTGCTGCCCAACAGCCTGCAGGTCTGCAAGTGGGAAATCCATTTGGAGACAGTGATTCACATCTAGCAAGTTCAGATTCGGCTAGTTCTGATGCTCTCAAGGCTAGATCTAAATCTCCTCATAATGATCTTTTTGGTGATCTCTTTGATATCAAGAAGTCCAGCCCTGCTGCAGCCAAGTCATCCAAGGACATGTTTGTCCTGATTAATGCTGCAGAAAAGAAGTCCATGAATGAATTGATTGTCACTGGGGCATCTCCTCGAGCCTCCCCACTTACAGTTATGCAGGCTAAACCAGGGATATCTCCCAGGGACTCCCCACTTACAGTTATGCAGGCTAAACCAGGGATATCTCCCAGAGCTTCCCCACTTACGGTTATGCAGCCTAAACCAGGAATATCTCCCAGGGCCTCCCCACTTACAGTTATGCAGGCTAAACCGGGGATATCTCCCCAGCCCTCACCAGTTCCAACCGCACAGGCAATACCACCACAGGTAAATTGATTCTTTTTTCTAATCTTTGTAAACATTTAAACTTATAGCAACCAGTTAGTTAAGTGGTTAGTGCGTGTTTCTCTCACTGTACAGTTACCAGGTTCTGGAATTGAAACCCAGTAGCGTCCCGCTCCTGTCTACCCATCTGAAAATGGGTACTTGACTCTGCACTTGAGATGGAGAAAGCAAAAGCAGCGAGGAAGGTAATTGGTCAACACGACCTCATAAAAGAAATGCAGGACCTAGAAGGATCAAGTTTCAAACACTTCACTTCCCTGCAGCAGTATCAGCTATGAGAGTACCTTGACCTTTAACCTTTAAGTAATACTCAAAGCCTTCTATCTGACAGTGGTGATAACGAAATTAATCTCATATCTTTTTTGTTCATTGAGCAAACAGACCATATTCACTTATTTTAGCATCAGAATCTATATGCCTGTTTTACAATAGATCAGCTAGATGTATAAGTTAGTCAAATACATCAACATACAACATACAACAGATTCATAGAAAGGAAGCAAACAAAATAAGGTTCTGCCAGAACAGCCTGACACTCTTTACACACATAATGAAATAAAATGTGTCAAGCTGTTCTGGCAGGTCCTATGTGCCAGCTTGTTAAATATTCAAGGACGTAGTGGTTGTCACATGTTTAACACAAGACATTTTCTGTCACTTTATATAGCATTAAAGTTTAAGGGCCCATTCTTTCCAGATTTTTAAAAATATTTGGTAATGTTATATATAGTTGTAAATCAAATTGAATGAGGATTCATAAAATATAAAATTAAACAATAAGTTTATTTAAGTATAACAGCCCAAAAAAACTGGTCTGAGAAAATCGGCCCCAAATACAGGCCTCATGTTCTTTACGAGCTAACACAGGATGACAGGCATATCACAGGGACTGCTTAGAGAAGTGAAGAAGATTACAGTTGTGTTGCATCTCATAGAAAAGTGTGTGTGTGGGGGGGGGGGGTGTGTGAGGGAAGAGAGGAGTATGTGCTGAAGATGGCATATAAATATCCCATGTTATTGTTTTTGTTGTTGTTGTTGTTGTGGTGTACAATTGTAAAGTCACTTCCTATGTTTAAAATGTTTATATCCTCACTTATAGCCTTTGGATATACATGAAACAATTTTCTGAACAAAGAGCAACAACTGCCATTTGCCAAATAAGTTTTATTTATGTATTTGTTAATCCCAGAAACAAAATAAGACAAATCTAAAATGGCCAGTAAACAGAAATAGGGCTGTCTGCTATGACATCATGTGTAGAACAAACTGGATCCCACACTGAGTTGACTTCTAAATAGGGCTGTCTGCTATGACATCATGTGTAGAACAAACTGGATCCCACACTGAGTTGACTTCTAAATAGGGCTGCCTGCTATGACATCATGTGTAGAACAAACTGGATCCCACACTGAGTTGACTTCTAAATAGGGTTGCCTGCTATGACATCATGTGTAGAACAAACTGGATTCCACACTGAGTTAACTTCTAAATGGGCTGCCTGCTATGACATCATGTGTAGAACAAACTGGATACCACACTGAGTTGACTTCTAAATAGGACTGCCTGCTATGACATCATGTGTAGAACAAACTGGATCCCACACTGAGTTGACTTCTAAATAGGACTGCCTGCTATGACATCATGTGTAGAAAAAACTGGATCCCACACTGAGTTGACTTCTATTGTGACACAGCATTTTGTGTAGTAACATGGCAGTTGTCTTTCTTGTGGCGTTTGTTTTATGTAAATTAGTTGGACAGGAGTGAAGACAGTTTAAAAATAGGAAATGTCTTTTAAATGACTGTACTATATCTGTATATATATATATATATATATATATATATATATATATATATATATATATATATATATATATATATATATATATATATATATATATATATATATATATATATATATATATATATATATATATGCCCTGTAGTGTGTGTGTGTGTGTGTGTATATGTATATATATATATATATATATATATATATATATATATATATATATATATATATATATATATATATATGCACACGGGAGCCGCGCTGGTGTAATGGCTTCGGCGTTGTACTGGCGACCAGGTGTTCATGGTTCAAACCCGGGCGTCGGCGTTTGAAGAAATGTTTACGGCCGGAAATTTGACTGAATAGCCTGAACGGCTCCTGTGATAAACCCTCTGTGGATGGGAAGGAGCGAAGCTCCTGACCGGGTTGGAAGGAAAGTCCTCAGGTTCCCCAGCCTCGCAATGACATGTCATTGGGCCGAAGGGCTGAAAGCCCAAGTGCCGCTGGTTAAGAAAAAAAAAAAAAAAAAATATATATGCACACACATTACTCTCTCTCACACTTGTGGAAACAATTGAAGTTTGCATAAAATTGTTGCCATATATATACATTTGGAACGTTTGCAAATATGTATGGAGAGACTGGAATCTATACTATAATAGCTTTACAATGGTTCTAATCCATGTCGTTGCCATGATGTAATTAATTATAGAAGGATTACTAAAATCTACAGTTTTGGATTTTGTCGTTGGACATTGCTGATTTTCTGTGACGTTTTGTCATTGCTAACCATAGACAGATTTAATATAATATATTATTATATATAATATTACATTTCATCTGATACATATGGTATGCTCTAAAGTCAGATTTTAAAATCTGCATTAACTCTTTCTGTACCAGGCAGTTTTTTGTTTTACCATGGCACAGGTGATGTCTTTAAACAATCAGCAAACACGCATAAGTGTGAGAGAATGTCTCATAATAAAACTGTTGTAAATTTATTCAAGAATATCTTAAAGTGTTGTAAATTTTACATGCAACAGATAAGTTCATTTTATATCATGTAAAGTGCAGACATGAAGACTTCTGACTACATCCAAACAGGCATCACATAATGTACCATATCGTGGCGCGACCTACAGCTCTTGGGTCAGAAAGAGTTGGTTTGGTCTGGTTTTTTTTAAGGACTGTCTTCATTGCACATGGACAACTCCATCAGTGCTCCGATCCCCTCCCTTAAATCACACAAGGAGGATCTCAGCACAGTGCACAAACTCTGTTGCACCAGTGAGAATCCCAATGTGTGTTTATAGGAATCAGACATTCTATAAATATTTTTGTGGTGGGTAGATTTCTAATTTTTAAATCTTGCCAGGGCAATGGCCTTATGGCCTACTCTTTACAATGTCCAACTGCCATGGGATTTTTAACGTGCGCAACTTCCACATGGGACCTCCTATTTTTTAGCCCTTATTCAAGAAGGCTAGGCATCCGATCTCACTACCCAGAAGACCAGGGAGGAGTATGATATAATTAGGATCACTGGTTCAGCAAAAAAAATGTCCAGAAATTATACTCCCTCTACTCACATTCGGGGCAGACGCCAAACCTTAGCCACTCCGACTGTTTTGGAAAGAGTTAAATAATAAGACAAGAACTTTCATGCAAAATATCTGGCATATTTTTAGAAACCTCTGAAAAATACAAATAAATAAATTTTGACAAAATGCCACATAGTCTGTAATGTGTCAGAAGCTGTGATGTATAGAAAAAAAGTGAAAAATCTTTAACTTTGTTTAAAAATAGTCACTAAAAGATGAGAGAAAGTAAGGGCAGAATGTCAGACCGGCCTGGTGCCCAAATCTCAACCCTATGAAAGTAAAATTCGTTCATTTGTCTTATTTTGTACTTTCTTACACTTCAGTTTCTCTTCTGCCAGATGGTATACCATTCTTGGGACATGTGTTGACGGTGTACTCTCCATAGAAAAAAAAAAGCGAGTTGCATGATACTGTGGTTTCCGGTGCGCCTTCTGGCCCAGTATCTACGACTTTAGCACCTGTTCAACGGGAGAGTGGGCTCATCCCTAATCTGTTTATGTTCCCAGTAGTAGACTATTCGCAAGCAGCCTGGGGGTGTCACTGCTCTGCGCGGACCTTGTTTACCGAGGCGGTGTCCGAGCTCGTATGGTGAAAATATGGTTGCGTTATCTTCAAAATAGCCCTGTCTTTCCCATGGCTTTTCTGCCATCCTGCAACTTTGAGTTAGGGAGTTCTGAGCTCCAGTCTCTTTCCCAGGCATTTTATCCTGGCCTGGCACGCATACAGAGGACCCCACTTCTGGTTCTAAGTTAGCAGTTGGGGATAGGTGGGGTAGCACACTGTGCATTCCCCGTCATCCAGGGGGCTCTCCAACTATGCAGAGCTTGCACAATGCTGTGCTCTGGTTCTGGGCTCTCCCAAGGAATCCTCACGTCCTGCACAGAGCCACTTCCAGATACCCACCACCTGCCAACCCTCCATTGTAGAAATCTCCTGCATGCGGCCATCCAGTCAAGAGCCAGTATTAAGTCTGGTGCCCAAGTGATCCCCCCAAGCTCAGTGTGCAATGCTGGGTTCTCATCATGCTGCAACACAGGGGGGATTGTGATGCTCAGCCATCTCTCTCAACTCTGCACCGATAAGTGACATCGGGGACTTAACTGTGCCTCAGTACTGGGAGGCCCCGTTTCCGGGTACACCACACACAGCCAATTGAGGCAACGGTCGCCGTGGGCGTGGACATGTGTTAAAACGTATATTAAAATATGTTTAAAATGCATTTAAAAGTGTTACGCTGAAATGTAAAGGTTGTCTTTCTTCAGAATTTGAAAATGACACCATACTGTTTTCACGCTTTATAAGTTTACGCCATTAAAAAAAAAATAATCCTAATGCACCTTTAAAATGTTGCGTACTGTAAAATCTCGTGTATGTTTAAATGTTTACTCATTTTTGCTCGCTAAAACTTGGGTGCGTATTATACACGAGTACTAAAAAATACGTCATTTTCAATATCGAAAGTAACCTACATTGGAATGTCTGTCAAGTTTTTGTCACAATTTGACAGTGAAAATGGCACGAAATTGAATGTGCCATGTGTTTTCTTATGTGTCAGACATTGTTGCAAAACGGATTTCGCACTCTTGGTCTACAATCTGTTTTGATATTAAGCTTGGTTGTGAAGTTTGTCATTTTATTATTTTGAGCCCTAAAAATGAATTTGAGAAAATGTTATACTGCAGCAGAAAAGCTCTTAGTGGTAAAATATGCAGAATCTAACAGCAATCGGGCAGCAAGTCGACATTTTTCCGTGTTCATGCTAAAGGATGGATGGATGAAGCACTAACCATTGACTGGTTAAAATGTGTTTGGGCAACACGTTCAGGTGGTGTCCGAAAACAATCTTCCATGTTGGTGCTCGACTCGTTTCGGTGTCATCGGATGCCTTCTATCCAGAAGGAAATGAAGAAAATCAAATCTGATCTGGTTATAATTCCAGGCGGCATGACCCATCTGTTGCAGCCTTTAGACGTCGCTGTTAATAAGACGATGAAAGATGCTATCCATCGTAAATGGAATGCATGGTTAAGCGGCGGTAATCACACATATACTGCTAGTGGCCTATGTGTCAACCGACTCTCACAGATGTGGCAGAGTGGGTACTTGCTGCTTGGAAGGAATTAGATAAGACTATAATTGAACAAGGCTTCCTCAAATGTTGTATTTCGAATAAACTTGGCAGCAGCGAGGACGACATTTTGTGGGAGAAAGAACAGGTGTCATCGGATGAAGATGATGGCGATATTTAATATGATGACACCAATAATGGCATTGACTCGACAACACTAGATGAGCTTCTTTCTAGTGAGAGTGATGACGAGGGAGTCCAAAGTACCTAAAATTTAGGTGTTGCGTACCTATTTCTGTTTGTTATTATACTTTCAGTTTTTTAACAAATGTTTCATAAAATAAAATCTTGAAAAATTATGGTGCGTATTATACACGAATTTCCATTTTACCAGAAAATTTTGGGCTAAACCAAGCATGCGTATTATACACGAGTGCATATTATATGCAAGATTTTACGGTAGGTTTGTGACAGACCTTTCTTGTAACACCAATATCACCTCAGCTGAAAGTGATGAGAAATAGCCGATTGTGTAGAATTACATCACAAGCATTTCATAGAAAAATAACCAAAAAGCTAGACTTTCATAAATGGGTGCTTGCGTAGAATAGAAGGACTGAAATGGTATGACAAAGTCACAAATGTGGAATTGATGACAAGAACCAGACAAGTGCCAGTGGAACAAGAGTTGAGAAGAAGACACTGGCGATGGATAGGACACACATTGAAGAAACCTGTTGATAGCATTACAAGGCAGTCCTTGTTCTGGAATCCCAAGGGTAAGAGAGGCAGAGGAAGACCAAGTAGCACATGAAGAAAAATGAGGTAATGTTCTGGAAGTAAGAGGGACATTATTTTCAGTACTAGGTTTTCATGAGAGCTGCAGAAGAGTTATTTATTAATTTTTTTAAAATGAACAAATCAAGACAGCACATTTGGAACCTGTTACAGCTAAAATAAAATGTTTGAATTTATGTGTCCCGATTCATTTGTTGTTGTTTCCCTTGTCTCAATCAGAGCTCACCATTTGATGATTTCTTTGGTGCTCCAGCTGAACAGGTCAGTGGAAGAGTGTTTGCCTATTGTGTTTTGGCTGTTTAGTTGTTGTTGTTGTAATCTTAAAGCACTGATAAATCTGTCAGGTCAGTGTCATGTTGTTGTTGCAGGTTTGTTATGGAATTAATCTATAGCATGATTGAAAAGTCACTCCTTATGCTTAAGTGCTAATTTTTTTCATTTCTATGCAACTAATTTATCGTGTATAACAAAATTCACTCCTTATGCTTAAGTGCTAATTTTGTTTCATTTCTATCCAACTAATTTAAGTATAACAAATGTCAACATAAAGGGAATTAACTAATGTTTTATTATGTAAACTGATATGTCACATTAACATTGCTGATCACGACCTTATAGCAGGCAGCAATTTTCTTGTACTTACATTTGATTGGCCATTTTTAGATTCTATTGTATTTTGTGTGTGGGAATACAACATAAAACATATTAGTCTAATGGCAACCAATGCTGCTTGTGGCATTTGTTACATATGTAGCCACTTGATAAAAGTGATGATATAAAAAAACATAATAAGGAGTAACTTTTCAACCACCCTGTAGCTGCATGGAGGCATATCTAGTCAACCTTATATGTTCACCAGCTGTGCCCAATGCTACAGTATATGTACATGGAAGTGAACCTCTGTCTGTGAGGCTAATTACACCCTCATTGACTCTTGAAATCATCCACACACTTCTAGGGATTCTAGAAACTGTGGTGAAACTTGCTGAGAACCCAGCATTGCACACTAAGCTTGGAGAAGCCCCAGGCGTAATTCTTTGGCTGTGACTTGGTTGACTGCATGCATCAGGATCTCCCAAAGGACCCAGTGATAGGCAGGGGAAGTTGAGAAGTAACTTTGTGCAGGACCTGAAAATTCCTTGGGACAGCCCAGAACAAGAGTACAGTATTTTAGCTCTGCATAGTTGGAGAGCCTCGTTGGATGGCGGGGAATGCTCAGTATGCCACATGCTTTTTCCTCCTAGCTTGGGATCAGATGTGATTATCTTTTAAATGCAAGCCAAGTTGGAGAAACTGGAGCTCATGACTTCTCAACACGTTTCAGAATGGCAGAAAAGCCACAGAAAAATGTAGATCTACAGTGTAGATAATATCAAGGAGTCTTCAACTTGGTATTGGTTGCTAAAGAGCGAGAAGCTCAGCAGCCCTGGTTAAACGATTACAATCACCCTGTAGAGAATGTGTTTTCACAGCCAGGAGGAGCTGAAGGTAAAGATAGAAGAAAATTAAACAGTTACAAGTACAAGAAAGATACAGCACATTAGAATACCACAAAGAGAGAGAAATAATAGGAACTCTAAAGGTCTGAGGCCAGTTAATTGACCATCTTGATGGAAATTTGTGCGTACTGAAGTGAGAACTTTTTTTTTAAATTTAAGGCTGTTCAATCATATTTTTTTTTTTGGTAGCAAAGTGGCACTGTCACCTGACAGCCCAGGTTCAAATCTCTGAAGTCCCTAATCAGTTTCCATTCTGTGGCCTGGTATGTGATATCTTTTAAGTCTTGTAGTAGCCTTGTTATTACTGGTATGTGATATCTTTTGAGTCTTGTAGTAGTAGCCTTGTTATTACTGGTATGTGATATCTTTTGAATCTTGTAGTAGTAGCCTTGTTATTACTGGTATGTGATATCTTTTGAGTCTTGTAGTAGCCTTGTTATTACTGGTATGTGATATCTTTTGAGTCTTGTAGTAGTAGCCTTGTTATTACTGGTATGTGATATCTTTTGAGTCTTGTAGTAGCCTTGTTATTACTGGTATGTGATATCTTTTGAGTCTTGTAGTAGTAGCCTTGTTATTACTGGTATGTGATATCTTTTGAGTCTTGTAGTAGTAGCCTTGTTATTACTGGTATGTGATATCTTTTGAGTCTTGTAGTAGTAGCCTTGTTATTACTGGTATGTGATATCTTTTGAGTCTTGTAGTAGTAGCCTTGTTATTACTGGTATGTGATATCTTTTAAGTCTTGTAGTAGCCTTGTTATTACTGGTATGTGATATCTTTTGAGTCTTGTAGTAGCCTTGTTATTACTGGTATGTGATATCTTTTGAGTCTTGTAGTAGTAGCCTTGTTATTACTGGTATGTGATATCTTTTGAGTCTTGTAGTAGTAGCCTTGTTATTACTGGTATGTGATATCTTTTGAGTCTTGTAGTAGCCTTGTTATTACTGGTATGTGATATCTTTTGAGTCTTGTAGTAGCCTTGTTATTACTGGTATGTGATATCTTTTGAGTCTTGTAGTAGTAGCCTTGTTATTACTGGTATGTGATATCTTTTGAGTCTTGTAGTAGCCTTGTTATTACTGGTACGTGATATCTTTTGAGTCTTGTAGTAGTAGCCTTGTTATTACTGGTATGTGATATCTTTTGAGTCTTGTAGTAGCCTTGTTATTACTGGTACGTGATATCTTTTGAGTCTTGTAGTAGTAGCCTTGTTATTACTGGTATGTGATATCTTTTGAGTCTTGTAGTAGTAGCCTTGTTATTACTGGTATGTGATATCTTTTGAGTCTTGTAGTAGTAGCCTTGTTATTACTGGTACGTGATATCTTTTGAGTCTTGTAGTAGTAGCCTTGTTATTACTGGTACGTGATATCTTTTGAGTCTTGTAGTAGTAGCCTTGTTATTACTGGTACGTGATATCTTTTGAGTCTTGTAGTAGTAGCCTTGTTATTACTGGTATGTGATATCTTTTGAGTCTTGTAGTAGTAGCCTTGTTATTACTGGTACGTGATATCTTTTGAGTCTTGTAGTAGCCTTGTTATTACTGGTATGTGATATCTTTTGAGTCTTGTAGTAGTAGCCTTGTTATTACTGGTATGTGATATCTTTTGAGTCTTGTAGTAGTAGCCTTGTTATTACTGGTATGTGATATCTTTTGAGTCTTGTAGTAGCCTTGTTATTACTGGTACGTGATATCTTTTGAGTCTTGTAGTAGCCTTGTTATTACTGGTATGTGATATCTTTTGAGTCTTGTAGTAGTAGCCTTGTTATTACTGGTACGTGATATCTTTTGAGTCTTGTAGTAGTAGCCTTGTTATTACTGGTATGTGATATCTTTTGAGTCTTGTAGTAGTAGCCTTGTTATTACTGGTATGTGATATCTTTTGAGTCTTGTAGTAGCCTTGTTATTACTGGTACGTGATATCTTTTGAGTCTTGTAGTAGTAGCCTTGTTATTACTGGTATGTGATATCTTTTGAGTCTTGTAGTAGTAGCCTTGTTATTACTGGTATGTGATATCTTTTGAGTCTTGTAGTAGTAGCCTTGTTATTACTGGTATGTGATATCTTTTGAGTCTTGTAGTAGCCTTGTTATTACTGGTATGTGATATCTTTTGAGTCTTGTAGTAGCCTTGTTATTACTGGTATGTGATATCTTTTGAGTCTTGTAGTAGTAGCCTTGTTATTACTGGTATGTGATATCTTTTGAGTCTTGTAGTAGTAGCCTTGTTATTACTGGTATGTGATATCTTTTGAGTCTTGTAGTAGTAGCCTTGTTATTACTGGTATGTGATATCTTTTGAGTCTTGTAGTAGCCTTGTTATTACTGGTACGTGATATCTTTTGAGTCTTGTAGTAGCCTTGTTATTACTGGTATGTGATATCTTTTGAGTCTTGTAGTAGCCTTGTTATTACTGGTACGTGATATCTTTTGAGTCTTGTAGTAGTAGCCTTGTTATTACTGGTATGTGATATCTTTTGAGTCTTGTAGTAGTAGCCTTGTTATTACTGGTATGTGATATCTTTTGAGTCTTGTAGTAGTAGCCTTGTTATTACTGGTATGTGATATCTTTTGAGTCTTGTAGTAGCCTTGTTATTACTGGTACGTGATATCTTTTGAGTCTTGTAGTAGTAGCCTTGTTATTACTGGTATGTGATATCTTTTGAGTCTTGTAGTAGCCTTGTTATTACTGGTATGTGATATCTTTTGAGTCTTGTAGTAGCCTTGTTATTACTGGTATGTGATATCTTTTGAGTCTTGTAGTAGTAGCCTTGTTATTACTGGTATGTGATATCTTTTGAGTCTTGTAGTAGTAGCCTTGTTATTACTGGTATGTGATATCTTTTGAGTCTTGTAGTAGTAGCCTTGTTATTACTGGTATGTGATATCTTTTGAGTCTTGTAGTAGCCTTGTTATTACTGGTACGTGATATCTTTTGAGTCTTGTAGTAGTAGCCTTGTTATTACTGGTATGTGATATCTTTTGAGTCTTGTAGTAGCCTTGTTATTACTGGTATGTGATATCTTTTGAGTCTTGTAGTAGTAGCCTTGTTATTACTGGTACGTGATATCTTTTGAGCCTTGTTATTTAGTAGCCTTGTTATTACACTTGACGATTGACAAACTTGTAAAGGTCTGGTCTCCAAACTTCCCTGTTAGCTGCAAGTGGCAGTGTCATTATGACCAGTTTTGGCGTAGGTTTCTATTTAGAGGACCAGTTGCAGTGGTGGCCATAAGTGCCAGAAAAATGGACAAGAAGCCAGGTCACATGGTCCTTGATTACTGATATTGCACATCTGTCTGTCAACATGGAACATACAGTTGAACTATAATACTATTTTTTTTTAAAGTATAGTGGTAAACAAAAGTAAAATTGGTCATTTATTTCTTTAAATAAATACCTTTCAACCTCCTGAGATGAAATCCTGTATGCCAGACCATTAATAACCTTACAAACGCCCAAAACAACTTACGCAAAAGATATATAAATATATTATACACGATACGGCTTTAGAACCACAAATGACATATGAATTAATTAACATTTGAAATAGTGTGATATTGGGAGCCGCGCTGGTGTAATGGCTTCGGCGTTGTACTGGCGACCAGGTGTTCATGGTTCAAACCCGGGCGTCAGCGTTTGAAGAAATGTTTACGGCCGGAAATTTGACTGAATAGCCTGAACGGCTCCTGTGATAAACCCTCTGTGGATGGGAAGGAGCAAAGCTCCTGACCGGGTTGGAAGGAAAGTCCTCAGGTTCCCCAGCCTCGCAATGACATGTCATTGGGCCGAAGGGCTGAAAGCCTAAGTGCTGCTGGTTAAGAAAAAAAAAAAAAAAAAAATTGTGTGATATAAAACATACTAATAGTATCATGATATTTTTTATGTGTATTAGAAATGCTGTGAGTGATAATCATTTAATATGTGTGTTATATATCTCTTAAAGTTATCACAGCTTTCATGACATGGTGATGTTTGTGTTAGTTTTGTCAAATCCACCACAAAATCAATAACTTTATAACAAATGTCAGATTATAACTATAACTGTGATAATAATGTAATAAAAATGAAGACAAAACACTTGCCATGTTTTAAAGCAAAAATATCCTACTAGGTGTAAATTGATGTGCTCTAAGCTACCATTATTCCAATTAAAGAAAAACGGTCATTATTATGCTAGTTTTAAATTAAGGAATTCATCCCTTGCATAAAATACTGTGACTACAACCATGACCTCTGACCCTATCTACAAGCTTTTATTTCTTTGAATTAGGCTCAGCAATTATTTGATGGATGAATTATTTCAACGTGGGAGGGGGAAAACCTAACACAAATTTACAAAATTATTATTAAAATGTAAGTAGACCAGTGGTAATAGATTTCTGTTTTATTGAGAAGAAAAAAAAGCAGTGAATCACGACCACTGATATAAAGTACTGAATTAATTTACGGTTGAAATGATGCACAGTGGGCCATCTGTTTGATATGGCCTTAAAAAAGAATTCAGAGATGCAGTAAAAAGGGATAAGGTAAGGATTTCTAAACTTAACCCTAACTATAATACTAACCCAATCGACACCTGCCACTTATTTGTATGATATCAAAGAACACGACCCACTGTCCTTCATTTTAATCGGATTGACTCTAGAAACATAAAAGCTTATGCAAACAAACTTTTTTTTTTTTTTTTGAGTTATGTACACAGAATATTATGACATTAATTTATCGGAAATATTTAACAGGGGGAATATAACTAGAAAAACGACAATTGATAAAAAATTACAACAAAGTGAAACAAACAGCCAACTGCAAACAATATTTAACCAAATTATGAATACATTATCAAATACTTAGCTTTTTTAAAAATGGCGTCTAGGGGTTGTCGCAAACAGGGTTGATGACAGATAGCAATAAAAATGCTTCTGTCTCACCGATAGCCCAAAAATGTTTAAGAGACAATTCAAACTTACTAGCAAAATAGTATAAAAGGATTTTATTGGTTGCTAGGAGAGATCTCATTTAAAAAATAGACACAGAGAAATCCTGGGATTTAACAAAATGGATTTTTTTTTGAAATGGTTTTGCAAACATTTTTATTTTTCAAAATAATCGGCACGACGACCGTGTATGGGTGTACACAACTAAAAGTGTCATTTTCCTGTACATTGTACAGGAAGCCCGTATTGGTTGACAGGTATGTAAGTAGTGCACTTTAACCCCGGAAACTCTGCCAACTGATGTAAGTAGTATCATGCAGCAGGCGTACAAATATATTTTGTTTAGTTTTTAGTATCTTTAAAAACGTGTTCTGAAAATTGTTATTGGCCACAGACAGGCACCAAAAACCTCTTCAGTTTTATGTCACTGACTGATTCACTCAACTGGATATGAAACTAATTAGTTAGCACTAATAATCCTTTAGTGTTCTCATTTGTATGTTTCAATTTCAGGCTCCTGTCAAGTCACTGTTTGACTGATTGTAACAACCTTACTAAGATTGAATACACATTTACATCTTTGATTCTGCATTGTGAACAGATTTGACTGATTGTAACAACCTTACTAAGATTGAATACACATTTACATCTTTGAATCTGCATTGTGAACAGATGTGTGTTGGTTTTAGAGAAGCCGGATAGAGCATCAGTGTTTCCGTACATCTGTACAACTAGCACACGTACACTCTGTAGTTTACCGTAATCACAGCATGAGTTTTAGTTCTATATTTTTAACCTGTATTAAAGGACAAGACATATTTAATAAATAACTATTACTTAACACATGTGAGGTACTGCCAGTAAAGTTATATCATCATTATTTCCCTCCTTATGGAGCATGGCGCCACCATTGTAGCTGGTCACCTGACAGGAAGCCTGTACTAAAATGTTCATGTGCTCTGTTCATGGTAGTTTCTATAAGAGTTTTATTTTTTAAATTAAAGAGTTTAACATTATAACGTTTAGAAAATGTTTAATTTACTATGTAAGAGGATCACAGCTTTTTATTTTTAATAAAATTTTGCCTCGTGTTGGCGAGGTGCGTCTGGTTCAGCCTAGCTGGTTATATTAGGGTGCATGTCTAATTATTATTCCCTTTGATCACAGCTGAAAAATAAAACAAATATGTAGATATATATTTATGCCCATTCTGTTTACATTAACAGATGATCAAATGCTTGTAGACAACTGCAGGTATAAAGAACATGATGACAAAGATAAAATGAGAACAGGAGTCAATACTGGCAGAACATTTGTGTCTAAATATGTGGTCACTATATATATGTAAGAAATGCATATTTTGATAAGTTTGTAGGTGGTGTCTAGTATTGGCTAACAATAATGGAGAATCTAGCGCAGGTATTAATGAGACAATGTCTCTAATGAATATTTTGAAGTTTGCAGTACAGTGCATAACTGGCATATTCTGCACTCAAACCAGCTACACGCCTCTTACAACATATCTACAAAACTCTGGCTGTCAATGCATACAGTTGAGTAGAGCCTATGCTTAGTTGCATGTTGGATATTATATGTCAGTAATACATTTGAACTTAAGACGGTACACTGCAAGTAGCCTTTATTAATTACAGTATTATGATAGCCCTTGTATGCGAGGACATAACAGCACATTGCAACCTTTGTGTAAATGTTATCCCCTTAAAAAAAAATGTAATTAGTATTTGCCACAACTCTTTTTACATGAACAGGGTATTCACCAAGCGTTGCATTATGGGGAAGTTAGTTTGATTAACCTCTTTATTGGGGAGGGTAATTAAACTTCTTACTTAAAGAAAGATAGTTTGGTTAATGTCTTAACTGAGGAAGATAGTTCCTTATCATATGGCCATTTTATGCCAGTTATACATGTCTCTGCCAGAGCCTGGTTTTTCTGAGTATTCTATGCCCACTCTTTGGCCTGTCTCTTTTTTATTGTTCTGTGGACTCTATCTAAAGAAACTTGACAGTCCATTTATCTTCAGACATGACTATACCATTTAAGTTTGTGTTTTCTCTTTAAAGTTTGTTAGTAGATCTTTATGTGGCATCCCAGTCTCTTACTAATGTTTCCCACAATGCCATTTGTGATATGACCAACGTTTGGTATTTAAGGAAATGTCTGAAGCATCCTGTTATCACTGGTGATGGACTCCTGTAGTACCATTACTTCTTCAGCCACTACACTGACATCAGTTGCAAATATGTTATAATAAAATAATCAGTTATATCAAAAATTTCCTTCAAAATCCACACTGATTTTTCTTTTATGATAATGTAAGTTTATATATGATTTTATCACCATGCCTAGGTGAGGAACGCTCTTCATTTAGAGACTTGACTAATCTCCAAAGTTTCCTGCCGTCTTTCTCAAGGTTCAGCGATGCCGTTTTAGTTCTCCAGCTTTTCTGTTTTTCTTCTAGCTTTGTTCTCTGAAACTCTGCTACAGCCTTTTTCCATTTGTTGTGAGTTTCAAGTGAAGGCTGAGACTCTGCGTCCTTTCTAGCCCTGTCCATAGCTTCCTGACGTTCTTGGAGTGTGCTGGACCAGTATGGTATGTAGTTACGCCGGCATCCTTTGGGAATGGTTTCTTTTGCAGCTTGTAGTATGCATCTGTTGAAGTCTTTTACCAGACTTGTTTGCTAGAAGATACAGTTCAGAAAGCAACTTACCCATTAACATAGATCATCAGAGAGAGATAAGAAAAGAAATACTGGCAACCATGGGACAGACAGATACTCCTGCCCCAATGAGGGAACCCATCACACTAGGAGAACTACAGAACGCTATTTCCAAGCTTAAGTTTCAAAAGTCACCCGGCCCAGACAAAATCAGCAACGAAATGCTAGTAAATCTGAGCTCAGCAGCAAAGACAAAACTGCTTGAGATATTCAACCACAGCTGGTTGAAAGGAACGGTACCCCAAGTATGGAGAGAAGCCATCACAATATCCATACTAAAGAAAGGGAAATGTAAGACCGAGGCTGCAAGTTACCGGCCAATCAGTCTCACAAGCTGTGTTGGGAAGACTATGGAGCGAATAGTCAACCACAGATTGAAATGGTATTTAGAGTCTGAGCAGATCCTGGTGCCGGAACAAGCTGGATTTAGAGAATGCTACAGTATAGAAGACCAAGTTACTTACTTGTCTCAAGCAATGCCTTCCAGGAGAAGAAAAAGGTCCTAACGATCTGGGTCGACTTCAAGCAGGCCTTTGACAAGGTGTGGAAAGATGGCCTTATTGCAAAACTTAGAAGTGGAATCCAAGGCAACATGATGAAATGGATCCAGTCATACTTGCATAACAGGAGAACTAGAGTCACTCTTGACGGTCTGCAGAGCAGAAAAGTGTTGCTCCATCAGGGGGTACCTCAAGGAGGAGTAATTTCCCCAACACTCTTCCTTGTTTACATCAATGACCTGGTGAAAGATCTCCCCGCAGGAGTGAAAGCTGCCTTATATGCAGATGACCTAGTACTCTGGTGCGCTGATGAAAACGTCACCACAGCAAATTATAGAATGCAGCGGGCAGCAGACATGCTAGTGTCATGGGCAGAGAAATGGCTTATCACAATAAACACAGACAAAACCTCCACAACACTGTTCTCCCTCGCCCCCAAGGACAAAGCAGCTAACATACACCTAGGGACAACCGTGATCAAGGAAGAAAGCTACCCCACCTATCTTGGGGTGACATTTGACCAAAGGCTTACATGGAATAAGCATATTGAAAATGCAGAAGGAAAGGCCCGAAGACGACTAGACATACTCAGAAAATTAGCAGGTACCAACTGGGGAGCAAATGAACGAAATCTAAAGAAGATTTATAATGGAGTAATAAGACCACACTTAGAGTTTAGCTCAGCAGCATGGTCATCAGCTGCTAACTCACATCTGCAGTCTTTGGACAAGGTGCAAAATCAAGCTCTCAGGCTCATTACAGGAGCCATGAAAACTACACCAATATCAGAGATGCAGAAAGTTGCTGGATTACAGACATTGTCCCATAGAAGAGACACAAAAACCATGATCCAGATGGAAAAGTACAACAGTATGCCAACGCACCCAATGAAGGCAAGACTAGATGATCTGGCATTGGGACGTCTAAAGCGTAGCAGCTTTGTGCATCGGGGAAAAAGACTTAAAAGACAGCATCAAGAAGACCTATCCATGAAGACAACACCACTGAAGCCCACCCTATACCCTGGGAGCAGGCCAGCAATGCCCTCCAAATTAATACATCAGTCAGTGGTCTCACAAGTGGATGTGAGTATAATGATCTGCAAAAACGAACTGCTACATTGAGTATGATCCAAGAAAGCGATCCCGATCAATCATGGATACATGCCTATACAGATGGATCAGCAACTAATGCTGTTAGGAATGGAGGTGCCGGTATCTTTATCTCATATCCTGACAACCACTATGAGACTAGGCACATTCCCACTGGTAAATTCTGTTCCAACTATACAGCTGAGGTTCAAGCTCTAGAGCAAGCTGCAAATATGATTTATAACACCAACTCTGACTGCCACCAGGTAGTCATCCTCACAGATGCACTGTCTGTCCTGCAAGCTCTAAAGGATGGTAAACTCCCGCATCTGAGAAATGAACTAAACAAGGTAGCTGCCAAAAAGAGAACCATACTTCAGTGGGTACCATCTCATTGTGGTGTACCCGGAAATGAAAAGGCAGATAAACTTGCAAAAAAGGGAGGAGAATGTGAACAAGAAGATAATGAAGTCACATACTTTGAGAAAAAGAGAGCTATCCAGACTATCAGAAGGGAACAGAACCAACCCAAAGACGACTATCACACTCTCGACCGGCAGGGACAGATAACTATTTTTCGCCTCAGGACAGGGCGTAACAAACTGAATAAACACATGTACAAGCTACGATTGTCTGCTTCACCACTGTGCACATGTGGATTAAATGAACAAACTGCTGAGCATGTTCTACAGGATTGTCCTCTGTATGACCAGTTAAGAAAGATATACTGGCCCAATGACTCAACACTAAACTCAAAGCTATATGGAGCTAAAGAGGAACTTCAAACAACAGTCGAATTCATCATGAGAACTCGTCTGACCGTGTAAACATCAAAGATGCGATTGCAAGAAGAAGAATCACCATGCCTTGGGCAGGACAATTCTGAGATAACACTGGTAACATAATTAATAACCTAGGTTTGAAAACGGTTAAACTACAACACAGTTCTATCCAACTAAAACACAGTTCTGTCTAAAGTTTATTTGCCATCCCCAAGACAGGGAGCATTGGGGAATAACTTGACAAAGTAACTAGACTTCTCTGCTTCTTACAAGGTTATTATAAAAAATAGTTGCCAAATCATTTAGCAAGAAATAATGCGCCGAGATCACTGTGTATGTGGACACCACGGTTCTCATATTTTTATTAAGGATATTTGAATATTGAGTTTATTCAGTGAAAGTAACAGGCTTTCGTAGAAATATATTTCCTTACCTTTAGATTGGTGGTATTACTTGAAATATTTTTACTATGATGTTAGGCGTAGTACATACTTACTTACTTAGTCGTTCCCCTTCTACCGTGAGGTGGCGTAGTACATGCCCTGTTAAATTATCATGACTAATGTGTAATTACAGCTGGATGTTGTACAAGTTAACATGTTTGTATAACTGACCAAACAGTTTGTACTGTCCACATTTCAGGCTAATGGGGTATTGTTGTCATTTTGCAATTCCTACAATTTCATAGTTTTAATACTCTTCTTTCCTCTACTGTTGAGTCCTACATTTGATATATTGTACTCTATCTGCAGTAAATTTATCACTGACTTTTATGTTATATTTGTTTTGGCTGAATATTACCAGTTGTGAGCATTTTTCCTTAATGTGTTTACGTCTTTAATTTTGTTGTGTTGAAATCTGTATCGTGCTGAAAATGTTCTTGAGGCTGTTATTACCTGTGTAACCTATACTATATCATAGTGAATGTCATTACCATCCATTTCTGTCATGCCTGAAAGTACATAAGGCAGAGACACATATAATCCAGGTCCTGTTTTGTCTTGGGACTTCTGCCTGATACATCCCTCTCATGAGCCCTTGATGGCTTCTCAGTCAACAACATATAACTGTACATTTGCAGTATCTAGTCCAACTTATATATTTAAGTGCAGTTATTTTGAATAATGTTCTAAATGTCTATTTTTATCTATTTAACACTTGCATAACCACTTGTTTTTGTCAATAAAAATGTATTTATTTCAGCAGACCTTCAGTGTTTGTTATTTGATTTTCTTATAATGTGCTTATGAAAAAACCTCTAGAACTCTTACTTGTTGGAGGGACAGATAGAGACATCAAAATAAAAATACAAAAGTCACGAGGAGGTTTCACTGCATTGGAAAATATATAGAGTCCAACACAAAAATCAATCTTCAACTCAAATGTCAAGTTAGTCTTTCTGTATGGCTCTGAAACATGGGAAACAACAAACAAGAATAGGTGCTTACATAAACTAGAAGGATTGAAATGGTATGACCAGGTCACCAACATGAAACTCTTGACAAGAACAAGAGATTTGAAGATGATGCTGGCAGACACACACTGGAACGAAGCATGTTAGTAGCAGTCCTTGTTCTAGAATCCACTGGATGAGAGAGGTAGAGGCAGGCAAAAGAAAACATGGACAATAGAAATGAAGATGACACTGGAAAGACTTTGAGCTGATGGCACGTGTTTGTTGAATGCCTGTACTGCTAGGGGATGTAATGTAAACTGCAGTGGTAAAAATGTGACATCAGTCGACAGTTAACTTTTGTATAGAGATTAGGAAGTTTTTTTCGTACGCCCGCTAATACTCGAGGCGAAATCTCAGGTTATTATTTATGTCTAACCTGACATTGATTTTACGTGAGTATCCCTTTATTTCTTGTACAGAGACAGGTGTCCCTCGCCATTCAGGCAAATACTCGCCGATTTCGGAGGTACCCATTGCAGCTGGGTCGGCTCAGGAGCCGCCAGTCCCTGGTCGACAACACTCCTTCAAATATTCTCGCCAGGTCTCGAGTTAATCCAGTCCAAATCCCAGTCGACGAAAAATCCTCAAATGCCGTCGCCCGGGTTTGATCCTGTATCACCCGGTCGCCAGAGCGGTGTTGTAACCACTACGCTAGCGCGGCTCCCATTAGGAAGTTAAATTAAAGTAATTAACATTTAGATGTAATACTGTATTAAAGCAGACAACTTCTGTAGTTAACTGTGTACTTATGTCTTATATGGTTTGTGTGTGTTTATCAACAACTTTAAATAAGTCCAGCCCACAGGGCCTGCCAAACTGACCCACATTTTTAACAGGTTGAATATCCCTGGTTTAAAACAATGATGGTAGATGCACAAATGCCACATAATCAATAACACACCAAACTCAACGCAATAATTCAAAACAAAAAATAATGTATATTCAATACCATAATAAATATATCTGGTAAATCATACAACACACTTGTAAAATCATAGCAAACACATACATTCTTGACACCTCCATACAATAATCACAAGGGTTCTGCCTCAGTAACATTATTAGTATGCATTATGTTTCAATTCAGTGACATTTTGTTGTTGTTACAAACAATATACTCAGTAAAATATTCACAATAAAAACTGCAGCATATGCCCACACTCCCAATACATCAAATAAAACCTACAAACAATTCAAGCAAGAAATCTGGAATATGGAATACAGCAGCAACCAGAACTAAACATCAGTAGAGCATGATTTCAAGTACACTAACTTGTTCATCTATGTAGTTCACAACCAACCAAGATAAATGCAGCTAAGATGTTCTACAGACTTGTGCATTGAAACTCAAACTTTCCATCAAATATATCTTTTTACACGTCACAACAACAACAAAATGTATACGCAATTATAACTTTTTCTCTCTCACACACACTCATGAACATTCACAGAGCCAACATGTGCAACAACCACAACTGTACACCCTCTAGTAATGTATGAGAATGAAATGATGACCTATATTTGTTGTCTATAACTCATCCTTTTCTGGTGCATCAGCGTCATCAGCTTCTTCATCTTCAGGCTCATCTTCATCCTCATCATCCTTATCCTCCTTGGCAGAATCATCTTCTTCTTTCTTCTTCTTTTCTTCCTCTTCTCTGCTTTTCCTTTCTTCCTCATCCTGAGCTTCTTTCATTTTTTTCTCAGCATCTTTTGTCTCTCCCCAGGTCTCTTTGCCAAACTCCTCAGCATAATCAGCATCGTCAGTGATAAGGAAGTTGTCAAAAATAGTACCAGACTTGACCTGGAACAACAATGTTAGAACTCTTAGACATAGTGGAGAATTTGCGGAAAAATCAGACTACAAATCAAAGATCAATCAATGAGCTAATTGTCTTCAGGGAAAAAAATTTGATGCAGATACCGTCATACTAGAAAATCATAAATTTAAACCAACAACAAAGGGACCACTATCAGAATATGACCACATAAACCAACAACAAAGGGACCACTATCAGAATATGACCACATAAACCAACAACAAAGGGATCACTATCAGAATATGATCACTGAAACAAACAAGAAAGGGACTAATACGATCACATAAACCAACAACAAAGGGACCACTATCAGAATATTACCACATAAACCAACAAAACGGGACCACTATCAGTATATGACCACATAAACCAACAAAAAGGGACCACTATCAGAATATTACCACATAAACCAACAAAACGGGACCACTATCAGTATATGACCACATAAAACAACAAAAAGGGACCACTATCAGAATATTACCACATAAACCAACAAAAAGGGACCACTATCAGTATATGACCACATAAACCAACAAAAAGGGACCACTATCATGATCACATAAACCAACAAAAAGGGACCACTATCATGATCACATAAACTAACAACAATGGGACCATTATCATGATCACATAAACTAACAACAATGGGACCATTATCATGATCACATAAACCAACAACAATGGGACCACTATCATGACCACATAAACCAACAACAATGGGACCACTATCATGATCACATAAACCAACAACAAAGGGACCACTATCCTGATCACATAAACCAACAACAAAGGGACCACTATCAGAATATGACCACATAAACCAACAACAAAGGGACCACTATCAGAATATGATCACATAAACCAACAACAAAGGGACCACTATCAGAATACGACCACATAAACCAACAACAAAGGGACCACTATCAGAATATGACCACATAAACCAACAACAAAGGGACCACTATCAGAATATGACCACATAAACCAACAACAAAGGGACCACTATCAGAATATGACCACATAAACCAACAACAAAGGGACCACTATCAGAATATGACCACATAAACCAACAACAATGGGACTACTATCATGATCACATGACCACATAAACCAACAACAATGGGACCACTATCATGACCATATAAACCAACAACAATGGGACCACTATCGTGATCACATGACCACATAAACCAACAACAATGGGACCACTACCATGACCACATAAACCAACAACATTGGGACCACTATCATGATCACATAAACCAACAACAATGGGACCACTATCATGATCACATAAACCAACAACAATGGGACCACTATCATGATCACATAAACCAACAACAATGGGACTACTATCATGATCACATAAACCAACAACAATGGGACTACTATCATGATCACATAAACCAACAATGGGACCACTATCATGATCACATAAACCAACAACAAATGGACCACTATCATGATCATATAAACCAACAACAATGGGACCACTATCATGATCACATAAACCAACAACAATGGGACCACTATCATGATCACATAAACCAACAACAATGGGACCACTATCATGATCACATGACCACATAAACCAACAACAATGGGACCACTATCATGACCACATAAACCAACAACAATGGGACCACTATCATGATCACATGACCACATAAACCAACAACAATGGGACCACTATCATGATCACATAAACCAACAACAATGGGACCACTATCATGATCACATAAACCAACAACAATGGGACCACTATCATGATCACATAAACCAACAACAATGGGACCACTATCATGATCACATAAACCAACAACAATGGGACCACTATCATGATCACATGACCACATAAACCAACAACAATGGGACCACTATCATGATCACATGACCAAACCAACAAGACATTAAAAGTGTTACATCATACAACCCTTCAGTTCCCCTTGGAGCACAGACTTTCAACAAATTCCCATCATGCCTATCTGTCTTGAGTGTGCTATCCATTCAAAATTTTTCCTAATTTCTTTTTTGTAAATCCCTTTGTCTGCCAATTCCCTTCCCAGGGTACTTTTTCAGTTTACCACTATTATCCTGGGCATTCCAGACCAAACCCCCCCCCCCCCCCCGTATTATTATTTTAAATCATTTCTCTTCATCCTCCAATTTTGCCACAGTTATTCTCTCATCATCTTTATCCTTCCCTATATATTTTCAGATAGTGTGCCCGCTGTGATCTCTCATGAAGTATTATTACTTTTGTCTTGCGGCTGGCTGGTTTTGGACCAGGAAAGCTAGGTCGCCAGCAAAATCTTGAACATCATGATGTTTTGTTAGAGGCCCAATGAATATCTATTTCAGTTGGTTGATGATGTTGCTTTCATAACAAAGTCTACAACCAGCAAAAAGAGAAACAGTGACAAGAAGCTCCCCCTGCTACACTCCAGTTTTCATCTCATCTAGTTTTTCTTTAAGTTCATGAAGAATTCTAAATTTCATGAACTTGGTGGAGGAGACTCCATGATGTCTCATCAGTTTTCAGTGTGCTTTTGTCTAAACAAATCCACTGTAAATTAATGAGTTAAATTCCAAAAGAAAGAATGTACTCGTGTGCTAATGCCACTCAAACAGTAACATAATTATAAAGCAGCAATATTTCAACAACCTATCATGGCAAAGAAATAACACACAGAAAATGTCACTGTGTTGAACAATCATATGTTAGTGACATTAAACATACAGGACCACATAACTGACGAGCAACACGAATGTGCACTCAATTGGCAACCTCATCATGATGAGCAACACGAATGTGCACTCAATTGGCAACCTCATCATGACGAGCAACACGAATGTGCACTCAGTTGGCAACCTCATCATGACGAGCAACACGAATGTACACTCAATTGGCAACCTCATATTTTTAAACAAATTGCTTCAAAACCACTGCTGCAACAGCACATGAATGCTATGGTGCAGGTAACCTGCAAAGGGATCAGTGGTGCTTGTAACCTGCCGGGGAATCAGTGGTGCTTATGGCAGCTTCATAAAGAGCACAAAGGGATATTATGATGATGACAAACATACACACAAGAATCCCACCTGCCATACGTCAATGCCAATAGCTCCAAAGTCATCATAACTGTACAGCTTGTCATCTGGCACATACTCTGGATTATCAATCTCAGGCTGAACCCATTTACCTTTGTAGTTAGGGTTGTCAATAAGTTTTGGCTTCCATTCACCCTGTGAACAAGACATACTTTACTGAACAACCTATCTGGTGAATAAGACATACTTTACTGAACAACCTATCTTCTGACCAAATACAGCTTCAATCAAAAAGAATTATGTGGCATCAATGAAAAAATTCATAACTGCTGAGTTCAGATGCAGTGAAAAAAGATATATGAAGTGTTTATAACATAATATGCCTTAACCAATGAAACAAACATTGCATGAGACAACTCAGAGCCAGCCTTACTTTGTATTCAGGATTGTCAATCATAGGGGGCTCCCATTCACCATCCATCTCATCATCCCAGTCGTCTGGTTTCTTGGCATCTGGGTCAGGAATGTGCTCAGGCTTGTCCCAGTCTTCAGGCTTGGTGTCATCAGGATCATCAATCTTCTGACGCTCATCCCAATCATCTGGCTTCTTGGCATCTGGATCCTGTAAAGCAGCAGAGACAGCTAAGACTATTGGCCTAGCATTGTGCAGCTGGATAAAAACTAATCACATCAAAACAGATGCCTATCTGCCGAACTCACAACATTTAGGAATATAAGATATTAGACATTTGTTGTTTACTGTGTTTTATAAACCATTTTTTTTCAAAAACCTCAAAATGAAAAACTTTGTATTTAACAATCTTCAGGTGATGAAGGTACAGAGTAATATCTAGTGAAAAAATGTTCCACCTGGAATAAGTTTAAGCAACTTCTGTCAATATATAACATCTTATATGCAGTACACTGTCCCTAACAATATATAACATCTTATATGCACTACACTGTCCCTAACAATATATAACATCTTATATGCAGTACACTGTCCCTAACAATATATAACATCTTATATGCACTATACTGTCCCTAACAATATATAACATCTTATATGCAGTACACTGTCCCTAACAATATATAACATCTTATATGCACTACACTGTCCCTAACAATATATAACATCTTATATGCAGTACACTGTCCCTAACAATATATAACATCTTATATGCACTACACTGTCCCTAACAATATATAACATCTTATATGCAGTACACTGTCCCTAACAATATATAACATCTTATATGCAGTACACTGTCCCTAACAATATATAACATCTTATATGCAGTACACTGTCCCTAACAATATAAACTATTTTCCTAGAATATTCAATATCATCTTTGAACACTGAAGTGACAGGTGTTTGTGATCTACAGTCTCTCCATTTACTGCAGTCGCAGTTGTCGTCAGTCATCTGCATTTAGTGAAACATTATTCAACTACGAGTAACACAACAGTACCTTGTCATTGCATTCAATCACATGTGGGTAGTTTGCTCATTTATAAAATATTGGCAGCTAACCTTCATATAACAATTGATGAAATCTCAACACTTACAGGAATCTTTTTGAGAGGCAAGAAATCCCAGTCACTTTCCAGACTGCCACTCTCAACTTTCTCATTGTCAATCTTCACCTCGTATGTGTTGTCTGGTTTGACAATCAGAGTATACAGGTGGGTGAACACATCATCCTGAGTGTATTAAAATATAAATGGTTTTAACTATGACAGTGAACTCTCATCATACTGAATATATAAAATAATTTGGTAACAATAACAAACAATATTCACTTGGTACAGAATAAAACTTATATTAACCCTTTACTGTCCACAGCCCTGCTAATATTTCAACCCCCCAACGACCAAGCGAAAGGACATAACTCTTTTTCTTAAATATTTCTTATATTAAAAAAATTATTTATACACTAATATTAGTTCAAATAACACAAAAACACATTTATTTGTACAGTAAAATGGACATACTTTAATACCTGTATATTTTAATGTCACATTTAAATGTTTTTCACAGTTTAAAAAAAATTTTAAGCCACAAAATTACTTTATCTTTATGATAGTCTTGCACTGTAAAGCTTTTATATACATTATTAACACTTTTTCTTGAAACTTTGAATATCAAACAAATTACAGTAACAATGAGAACACAATTTACAACCATAAATTGTCTCTAGAACTCTATAAGTGTCCGTTTTTCCTTAATTCTTACAGCATTGAACACAAAGTTTTTTTTTTTCTGCTCAAGAGTTTGACAGTTCATGCTTGTTAGAAGTTGGTTTTAATTACGCTCACACTGAAACAACGTAACCAACCCTTTTCAGCTCTATTGGTTTATTCATAAGTCCACCGTCTGGTATAAATAAGAAGAAACAAATAATACGCCGCTGCTCATCAGACAAATTATGTTTAGGCCCTGGGAGCTCATACATCTGGAATAATTCCATACAAGTAAATGTGCCTCTATATGTCCATTGTCTACAATTTTACTAGTTTCTACATCAATTAGCCTACTGTCACTATCATCGATAACTGGGTCATAGTCCACATTGAAGTAGGATTAATCATTTTCACTATCGGAATAACACAGAAATGTAGATCTAATCCTTCAAAGTTCATCGAAAATCTCCTCCATGGCTAGGAAAACCATTTTTACACAGTGTAATTTTTTTTAAATCACAAAAAAATCAACCACTTGACTTAGAAAAGTGCAATTGATATCAAAATAAACTCTGAAATGGCCTCTGTCCAACGGAAACACGCAAAATATTGTGCGTGTGGGACTTCCTATGTTGCTTAGCAATGAAATAAGCAACCTGATGCAGGGTGCTTTTTGGGCGAATCGGACTGTATGATAAAAGATAAAATACTGGCGATTTTGGGCGAATTGGACTGTAAAGGGTTAAATACAAAAATTCTCGTTTTAAAATGACTGAAGAAAAGCATTTTTTTTTTTTTTTTACCTTGCATCGAATATCCTTCTTGATTAATAAATTCTTTCCCTTGTAACTGAAAATGACATGGACCTTTTTGGTGCCCGGCCCACAGATGTCAGGCCCTGAAAAACAAATATTGAAAGTAGTTCAATTGTCCTGCATTCAAAATTGCTTTATGATAATAAGCATGCAGATTATCAACTACAAATCACATGAGATCTGAAGACATTTAATACATTAACCAAATATTAGTGTAATTTCATGTTTGAAGTGAAAACTGAGACCTATGCAGCATTGTAAACCCTAGTTGCACCGCAGGGCAGTCCTTGTTCTTCAACACCCAGGGTAGAATAAAGGCACACCCACAAACAAATGGATTTGAGAATTGGAGAGATACACAAGAAGAGAAAAAAAAAGGACAAGGAAAAAGTTTGACCTGATCACCCTCAAAAGCAGGGCTTGGTAAGAAGTGGCTGAAAACAAAAAACTAAATATACCACTGAAGGCAAAAAAGCACAAGAATGTTTCGCATGCTGTGTTAAACCACTGCACAGATCATTTCTACATACCAAACAAAATGATGATTGCACACCAAACAAAAAAAAAAAAAATGATTTCTACATACCAAACATGATGTTATACGGTGTCTCTCCATGCAAGTCCGTCTGGTCAACATTGCTGGCGAACAGTTTGACATAACCACCACCACAGTCAATGTTCTGTTCATGTTTTACAGAATACTGGATCACAAGTGTCTTCCCTTCATTGCTGAACTTGTCATACTTAGCAGAGATTGCATAAAACCTTGCATCCTGAGTTGTTTGTAATCCTTGCGAAACAATTTATTTAAAAAAAAAAAAAAAAAAAAGTTTTTTAATCACATAAATTCAGGAAGAAAATGACAATGCAAGTATTATGATGAAAAACTGACCATCTGAAATTACAAACTGACAACTGTCTTGCAATAACAGACAACTATCTTGCAAATAAAAGACAACAATTCAAACAAATAAATCATGATGCTGGAATGATTACTGCAAGTTCACTATCCAAAAGCAACTGCCAGTTCACAAAAATTTGTAATAGTAAAATCTGATGAGTAACTTTGATACAATAAAAATCACTGTTACGTTAACTATGACAATAGACTTACCTTTGTCTTTTTCTGCATCTCCATAGAATTTTCCTGCTGATAGTTTTACTTGTCCTAAATCTGATTTGTGTTTAGATGGTACCCATCTTTGCTCCCAATTATCTGGTTCAGGAGATAAGAAAACAATATTTAATTAAATTGTTATCTAGTACAGTACCATACTAGGTATCTTTTTAACTGTGTGATCTCCTGAAAGCTCAAAGGTGACAAAACACAACTAATGTTTCCTCATGTGCGTTACATGTTAGTTTTGTTTCACCAGACGCTAGCAATATCCACCATGTCAAACAAATTTCTACAAAAGCTACCACTGCAAAAACACTGGCATAAGCTTCCTGCAAGGGGAGAGGATCAGCTGTAGTAGTGACTCAATGCTCCTTCAGGAGCATAAAGGGAGAATGATGATGATGAACACTGAGCATTAGTAATGAACAACATTGATCTTTATTGTGATAATGACCTAATATGAATGGTTAACTAGGCTGATTACACTGGACAACAGCCAAAATGTATCTGAGACTAAAGTAGCTATTTTTAACTAATTTGGACATGCTGATCACGAATATGAACTTAAATATCGCGAATTAGCTCCAGTTTTCAAGATCAGGGGGGGGGGGGTTTAGTAGGCTGGTGGCTTCACCTCCCCATCGCGAATGAGCCAGTCCTCTTTTCTATAGCCCTGGCGCGTGATTCCCCACGGGATGGATAGCCTCGAGCACAAATCGGATGACGCAATCTGTAGCAGTCATTGCAACCACATTTCCTCCTTGTCATCATTTGTGTTGTGGATTCTGTGAGTGCAGAAGATGCCTCGTGAATGTGTGAGCAGTGTGGATTATTTTTGCTATATTTGCGGACAAATAACTTTGCTATCACAAAGGCGACCCATTACACCGATGATAAAGAAAGCTTACAGCCTTTATTTTGGTTGTGAGATCGGTGACCAGGACCGGTATTGGGCCCCACACATACGTTGTCAATCCTGTGCAACAAATATGCGCTGCTGGTTGAACTGAAAAGGACGATCGATGCGTTTTGTAGTTCCAATGGTGTGGAGGGAACCGACAAACCATCTTAATGATTCTTACTTTTGCATGACTCCTCCAATTGGACATGGTATTTCTAAGAAGAAAAAGCGACCTGTGACCTATCCGAATATTCCCTCTGCTATGCTGCCAGTGCCACACGGGAAAGGACTTCCTGTTCCGGACGCACCAGTATATTATACTCTGGATGATGAAGAAGATAATAAGGCCAGTGGACATCCATCACCTGTGAAAGCATCTACATCAAGAGATCCCGATTTCATGCCTATTGAAGAGTCTGCACAGCCACATAAAATTATCCCGAGTGAATTGAATGATCTAGTGAGAGATCTGGAATTGCCAAAAAATAAAGCAGAGCTGTTGGAGCTGAGACTGCAGCAATGTAATCTTCTAGAAGAGAATCTGCATGTGTCTGTGTTTCGTGCTTGGCAAAAAGATCTGCTTCCATATTTCAAAATGACAGATAAACCTCATTGCTTGCGTTGATATAGTGGGTCTGATGGCAGCACTACACATCAACTACAAAGACGACGATTGGAGGCTGTTCATTGATTCGTCTAAGTTGAGCTTAAAAGCTGTGCTGCTCCATAATAATAACGTTTTACCATCTGTTCCACTCGGGTATGCAGTCCACATGAAAGAAACAACTGTTACACACCATCAACTATGACAAGTATAAGTGGCAGATTTGTGGTAACCTGAAGGTTATTGCCATCTTGATGGGGCTACAGCAGGGTTACACAAAGTTCTGCTGTTTTCTCTGTCTGTGGGACAGCCGTGCCAGGACTTCCCACTACAAGAAAAAGGATTGGCCCCAACGACAATCACTTGAACCGGGGAAAAAGAATGTACTTAACGAACCACTTGTAGAATCCCACACGATCTTGCTCCCTCCTCTCCACATCAAACTTGGACTAATAAAGAATTTGTAAAGGCCATGGATCGAAATGGGGCAGGATTTTTATACCTTCGTGATAAATTTCCAAGACTTAATTATTTGTGACGATTACTGTTTAAAGATGTGTTTGTGATCATGATTGTGAGGACACTTACTACGGATCTAAAAACTATCCAGGAAGATTAGGGGAACTGCAATAAGATGTGGAGTCAGCTAAGACTTAGCACAAAAGGAAAGCTCGCCATGAGAAAATCAAGTACCCAGTTTATATTTATTTTCATTCTTGTGTGTCCTACTTAGCTCTCACTTTCTTTCCTGTCCCTGACGAAGACCTTGTGGCCGCAAAATTTAATTATTTTCTTTGTCTTTTGACCTTGTAATCACATTTTTTCCCCGATATTTTTAAATACCCATTCACCAAATAAAACTATCACAAAGTTAGCGATTCATTATTTTTTTTTAGGGGAAAGCAAAGGATTTGTAACAAACAAAATATGTATTGTATAGAAGATGGCCATTGCAGAACTGTACCTGAATGAAGTTTTGTTTTACAGTTATAATTAGACCAATAAATATTTTATATCTTCAGTTCCCTGTGGAGTAGGCTGCAGGTCTTGAATAAATTCACGCTGAGCTTTCCTGTCCTGCGCTCAAGGTTTTCTCATGTCTTCCTTATCCCTTTTAAGCATGTTCCCATTTCCCACCTTTGTACAATTGTAATTATAAATAGTATGTATGTAATAGGTTAATATAAAATATTAGTGATATGTTAATATTTCCTTTTTATTTCCACATGGAGCATAAGAGTTCAAAGTTCAACAAGTTCAAGCTAAGCCTTCCTCTCCTGTGCCATCCGTTCAAGGTTTTTCAATTTTCCTTCTCCATGTGTTTGTTTCTAGGTTTCCCTCTAATTCTCTTTAAAATGGGGATTCAAGCTAAAGGACTAGCCTACCCTTTCTGCTGGTTTCCTAAATGTGTGTACTAAAGGATAAGGATCCCATTACACACCCATTGAGGCATATTGGGAATATGGTGTTAGGCCCAGATTTTCTTGACCATCGGCACAGGATGGGTGATGTGGTCGTTATCACACCGGCCGCCTTAACTTTCCCAGAGTTGCTCTGGTACCCAATTCATGAGGCTGGGTCGACCCGGGAGCCGTTTGCGGTCTAAAGAATCCCACCTCAACTGGGGATCGAACAATGGACCACCGAGCTAGGAAGCCAGTGCACTTACCACTGCGCTACTGCAGCTCCCTTAAATGTGTGTACTAACTCCAGCATATTTTCCTCACCTCTTGTTCCACTGCTATTTGCATGTTGAGTTTAATAACAGCATAATATATATTTTAAAATATTTTCAACATAATAAATTATATGAAAACTAGCAAGCAACTGTAAATTGCTGATTTCTATAAATGTGCACTTTCGCAATCACCTTTTATTTAATTGATGGAGAAAGATATCCTGTTCAACCCCTGAGGGTTTTTTTTTTTTTTTGCGTTCGCCCGCTAATACTCGAGGCGAAATCTCAGGTTATTATTTTATGTCTAACCTGACATTGATTTTACGTGAGTATCCCTTTATTTCTTGTACAGAGACAGGTGTCCCTCGCCATTCAGGCAAATACTCACCGATTTCGGAGGTACCCATTGCAGCTGGGTCGGCTCAGGAGCCGCCAGTCCCTGGTCGACGACACTCCTTCAAATGTTCTCGCCAGGTCTCGAGTTAATCCAGTCCAAATCCCGGTCGACGAAAAATCCTCAAATGCCGTCGCCCGGGTTTGATCCTGTATCACCCGGTCGCCAGAGCGGTGTTGTAACCACTACGCTAGCGCGGCTCCCATGAGGGGTTATAATCAGGATATTTTCTGCTGTTCTGTGATTAGTGTTGGGCATAGTGAAGGAAATGATAGTCTGAGACTGCCCTTTTGCTTACTCCACAACTTGCAGCCTCAAAGCCTAATCGACAGTAACATTCCGAGTAGACGTAGGCTATCCATTTTCACTTCAGTGGGAAATGCACAGAACACATTAATATCGTACAGTAGATGGTCCACTGTATTAGTAAAAACATATATAAGTAGTAAAATATAGACAGTAGGCTATCAATAACTAACACTCCACGCATGCACCAAATACCTGATGGCAGTGTTAATGGAAGCAGGCAGACCTAGGCCTATAGATTCGTTTGTCATGTCCAGATGAAAACTTACAAATTTTCATTTTTATCGGGTGAAATGAAGAACATTTGGGCATGTGTTCGATACGGCCTTAAAAGAAAAAAAGAGAAGTAGGCCTAGTAAATACAGGTAGACCTAAGTGTTAGGTTTGAGAATCCTAACCGTAACGACGTGAGAGACTTATTTGGATGGCATCGAAGAACACGTCTCCGTATTGTTCATTTTAACCGTAGGCCCTCTATTCATATTTCAAATTTTAGTTTACTATAGATGTACTAAGCTATGGCAAACTACCAATGAGCGAAATGTGTGTTTTGAAAATTGTTACATAAATGTGTTTTCCAGAATGCTAGATGAGCAACTGTCGAGCATGAGAAGAAATCGAACGTAAAAAATACCTACCACCATCGTCGAATTTCTCCTTGAAATAAACGGTGGGATCAGCATATACTATGCCTAGTAACAGAAAAAATATAATTCTCATTTTAGCAGTTTCACTCACTACTAATTTAAGATTTATAAATGTACCTCCTGCAGCAGAATAAATGAAATGTAACCAACACTAATGAATTCTATAGCCGGCTCTCGATAAATAGCGCTTGCTGGTGTGTCCTCACGTGACCTCGACAGCTGTCTAGCCCTGATTGGTCCGACTAATAGTCAATAACCAATGAATTTTCACCACGCGCTGAGCTTCGGGAGACCCCGCGTATATCTTCCGCAAACTTATTAACTACTCATAGGACAAGGAAAGACAACGAGGTTTAAAAAAAAAAAAAAAAACTCAAAAAGAACAAATACTAATACAAATTAAAACCAAGTGCAAAGGATAATAGTTATCTATATACAATACAAAACTGAAAATAAAATGATAAATACTAATATAAATTAAAACCAGCAATTGCAAAAGACAATAGTTATTTAAATTTAATACAAAATTAGTAAATAAAATGACACTAAATCTTTCCAATTATAACCAATTTTCAGGTTGAACAGGGTAGTCCAAGATGGAACGAGAAGAGGCAATAATGGTCAGCTGTTAAGTGCCCGCTCTCCACCCATCACCTTTTCAAAACAACAACAAACGGAACACCCAAAAATGTTTATGGGAAGATAATCGATAGAATTCTGTTTGATAAGTATGGGAGACACATCGTACTAAAACACAGTACAATTAATAACACGGACGTTTCAGAAAAAAAAAAAAAAAAGAAGAAAAAACGTCATCAGCCACAATAACAAACAGTAGAATACAGAAAGTTACAAAACAAACATATACAACAGCTAATAACACAGAGTACAGCAAAACCCAAGAAATAATATGTTGATTAACCTGCAATATAACGCCAAAGAATAAATGTTTACGAGATAAATACGATAAAATTAAAACAAATAAACGATGAATAAAGACAAGCATTATGGTTTCTAGCATTCAAACTTTAAAATGAGACAACCTTGAATAAGCAACAGTGGTTTTGCTCACATTCAGCAAAATAGTAGGCCCTATAATTGTCATGACGGGCACACGTATGGTTGGGTTTAAGGACTATCTTCACAGCACACGAACTACTCCATCAATGCTTCGATCTCCTCCCTTAGATCACACACGGAGGATCTCAGCACAGCACACGAACTCCGTAACACCGGCAAATGTAACTGTTATGTAACCGCAAACGTTACAGTATGCTCTATATTATCTTTCATTATTTGCTTAAAAGGCATACTTTTTTCGCAAGGTTTGGACCATTTGTGACATAGCGAGTAAGTAACATGTCACAAAAAATGACAGGTTTGGACCATTTGTGACATAGCGAGTAAGTAACATGTCACAAAAAATGACAGGTTTGGACCATTTGTGACATAGCGAGTAAGTAACATGTCACAAAAAATGACAGGTTTGGACCATTTGTGACATAGCGAGTAAGTAACATGTCACAAAAATGACAGGTTTGAATTATAGTGTGATCTTTCTGCTGCATGTACCTTGATAGTCTAAAAAAAAAAAAACACACACACACACAACTAAACTTTTAAATAAACATTTTATTATTCTGTTTCTGAATCATTATCAAATTGGTTGTTGATCAGAATGGACTCCGACAAACCCATAGGTGCTCAGTCTCCCTCAGCAGATGTGGAAGGGTATAAATGCTAATTGTTCCTGCTGAGCGCTGGTTGTATAACTGCTGGTTGCATCCTCTCATACGCCCATCTCTGCTAGTCTTATGTTTAGTGCCAAATTCTAAAAACTACTACTATCACTACTACTAACTATTACTACTACTACTACTAACTATTACTACAACTAACTACTACTACCTATTACTACATCTAACTACTACTACTACTACTACTAACTATTATTACTACTAACTACTACCTACTACTAACAACTGCTACTACATACAGCAATGTTTACTGTATATTGTACAGAACATTGTATTTGTTTTTCACGTGGAATGCGTGCCTTTTCCTGAAAAGTTTGTGGAAATTTGTTCGTTTCACTTAGAAAGAGCTATAAATCTAAATAAAATCATGGGACATTTTAAGTATATTTCTCACATCATCATCTCATACGAAACCACTTTCGGATACGGGAAATCCCGTTTAACATGAGATGCCTAGAATCCACAAGAGGTTCAGATTTTTCGCCTACAAATAGCAAACTTTGCAGCAACTTCGCCCAGTCAACAGACACAATTACCTTTTAATAGGATTACAAAATCCACATGAATTTATTGAACACAAATGCGACAGTCCCAGAATAAACGTTTGGTGTGTTGTCTCCCATACTCGGGAGACTGGACCATTATTTCATCCGTGAGAACATTGTGAGGCTACACATTACCTAGATATGCTGGAATCATATGCTGCACCTCAGCTTGAGGGTATGCAGCCCTACGTGTTCTTTCAGCAAGCAGGCTCTCCCAGAAGACTAAAACTATGGGTATACAGGGGGCACGAAGAAAACAAGAGCAGGGAAAAAGACGAAAAGGAAAGAACAAACATAAAAAGAGTACAATCCTTGTGCACTCACTCAAATCCTTCTATCCTAGGGCACCCCATCCCATGTACACTGGTTGAGGATACCAAAGGCCCTCTCAACAGTGACAATATTAGTAATAATAATAACAATAGTATTACTATTTAAGAAAACCAAATCAAGTCAATAATAATTAATAAATAAAAACTAATACACCATTAAAAAAATAAGGAACCACACATTAAAAAAAAACGAAACAATAAAACTGACTACTCATAATATAAGGAAAACAATGACACGACTTAAAAACATCAAATTCTAATAGAAATTGACACCATCAAATAACAATCAATTGCAAAAGACAATAGGAATCTGAATATAACACAACACTGAAAATAAAATGACATTAAATACTTTAATTATAACCGACAATTAGGTTGAGCAGGGTAGACCAAGATGGTGGATGAGTGGAGGCAATGACATTCAGCCGTTACTATCCCACTTTTCTCCCATCACCTTTAAAAAAAAAAAAAAGTTCCCTTCTTGTTAGATTATGCGAGATGGCCCTATTCAATGGCCCCTCGCTCCCAGGACATCACGCCTCTCGATTTATTTTTGTGGGGGTACATAAAGGACAGGGTGTATGAAAAGAAGGTTAAGAACATCAACTAACAAAAAGATCAGATTGAAGAGACATTAGCTTCCATCACGCAAGACAAGCTTCTTAAATGTTTGGAACGAAATCATCTATTGCATTGATGTTCTGCAAGCTACTTCCCCATGGAAGTTGACAGAATTCTGGTTGACTGAGGTACTGACTGACTGAGGTACTGACTGACTGAGGTACTGACTGACTGAGGTACTGACTGACTCAACTGTCAACATCAATTTCATCAGTAACGTTGTTAATAGCCAAAAACCGTTTTCAGATAGCTCCTAAAATACTGAATTTATTAAGGCTTTTAATGGGGTAAATAATTTATGGACAATATATATATATATATATACAATTTAAAAACTGCTTACAGATCTTACAGTTCAGCTTTTCTAACATACAACTCACACACACATATATAAAAGGTATTTCTGTAGCAGATACTGCCGTAGGGAAGAAGTGTTAGATACTTCACTATACTAGGTCCAGCATTGAAAGGTGGGGCAAACAGTTCCCTTCCTCTCTGCCTTTTCCTTCCCTAACTCAAGTGCAAGGTCAGGTACCCATTTACAGCTGTGTAGACTGAAGCATGTCAATACTGTGAATCAAACCCAGCACCTTTGCCGCAAGAGACCAGCGCTCTAACCACCATGTCGGGCGCTCATATTTATTTATATATAACCTTCTCCTTGGATCCTTAACCGCTAACTGTCAAAGCAGTCAGTGGCCATCATGCCTGGTGGCATATCTATACATATATATATGTATACGTGTGTGCGTGCGTATGTGTGTGTTGTACATTAAGAAAGCTGAATTGTAAGATCTGTAAGCAGTTTTTTTTTAAAGGTTGTTAAAATTAATTAACATCAATTAAAAATTAAGGTCGGTTAGTTTTTTAGCAATCACTTTCAAATGAAACTGAGATTTGAATTTGACAAGTACAAAAGTCAAAATTTTAAAGATGTCAAAATATAAAAAAGGTAAAGTAGTCCAAGAGCCAAACAGCCACTGTGGAGTGAAATGTTAGAGACTTCATCATACCAGTTCCAGCTTTATCAGGTGGGTTAACCAGTTCCCTTCCTTTCTGCCTTTGCTATCCCTAACTTAAGAGCAGTCAGGTACTTACTCACATATCGTAGACCGGAGCAGTGCTACCAGGTTTTTGATCCCAGAACCCAGTAACTTTGCCATGAAAGGTAAGCGCCCTAACCACTCTTTTGGCTTCAACAAACTAATGAGTAGCAAGCAGTACAGGAACAACTAACTGTCAAGTAAGTTCATGACAGGAGCACAGTGTGCTAAAATATAATGAAGACATGGAATAACTTTTGCAGAGATAAATGGTACCAGCAGTGGATATCTGTTGAAACATTGAATTTAGCCAATCGGACGCTCACAATTTTCTGTACCACCCCATCAATACTCCCTTACATATTTTCTCTTAAACACAGAGCGAATACTGATGTAGCTAAAGCTAAGTTTATTAAATCTAACTTTTTTTTTCCCTGCTAGCTCCAAACAGTCCAAGATATATCTTCCTTTACACACACACACACAAAATTTAATGTCTGAAAATTGGTAATGGAGAGGTTAGTAATATCATCAGACCACTTCTTTTTATTGGCCACTGCTTTCTGTTTTACTATGAGTTTGTGCATGGAGATGGCAAACTCATCCTAAAAAACTAATTGTTACTGAAACCAACACTTCAATGGGACCAGTAAAGCTAAAAAATATGTAGTTTCATAGCAGTCACTGCCGTAGAGGAATCAAGTTTTAGAGACGTCACTATACTAGGTCCAGCATCGAGAGGTGGGGTGACTAGTTCCCTTCCTTGCAGCTGTTTCCTTCCCTAACTCAACAGCAGAGACAGATACCCATTTCAGTTATATAGAATGAGGCGTGATACCACCATGTTTCAAACCTGGAGCCATTGCCTCGAGAAGTCAAGGAGCCCAAAAGAAAATGATAATGAGGTAGACCCACCAGATGACCTTCAATATAGGTCAGTCAATTCTGTAAGCTCCCAATGAAGCATAAGTCCTTAACAAAAAACATTCCAAGGTTTCCCATCTTGTGGCATCTGCTCAAGGTCAAGGCTGTCCTTGCCTTCGTTATCCTTTTCATGTCTGTCTCCAGTTCTCATCTCCGTGTATTGTCCTGGGGATTCCAAAACAAGGATTGCCTAGTAATGCTATCAACTTGTTATCTTAACGTGAGTCATTATCTTAACGTGTGTCGTTATCTTAATGTGTGTCGTTATCTTAACGTGTTATCTTAACGCGTGTCATTATCTTAACATGTGTCGTTATCTTAACATGTGTTGTTATCTTAACGTGTGTTGTTTTCTTTACGTGTGTTATCTTAACGTGTGTTATCTTATTGTGTGTTGTTATCTTAACGTGTGTTATCTTAACGTGTCGTTATCTTAACGTGTGTCATTATCTTGACGTGTGTTATCTTAACGTGTGTTGTTATCTTAACGTGTGTCGTTATCTTAACGTGTCATTATCTTAACGTGTGTCGTTATCTTAACGTGTCATTATCTTAACGTGTGTCGTTATCTTAACGTGTGTTATTATCTTAACGTGTGTTGTCTTAACGTGTGTTGTTATCTTAATGTGTGTTGTTATCTTAACATGTGTTGTTATCTTAACGTGTGTTGTTATCTTAATGTGTGTCCTATTCAACACCAGTGTCTTCTCCTCAACTCTTGTGCCACTAGAGATTTCATTACCATATCATTATTACTTTTTGAGATAAGAAATACAATCACTCATTTGAGTGTGACTGGTAAGAATTCTGAGGTGAGTGATCAAAAATTGAAAGATGAAGTAACGACAACCGACTCACCTCAGAATTCTTACCAGTCACATTTCTCTACTGAACCCTCAATTGTTTTACCCTTTTCTACTTAATTTTTGCTAAATATCTGTTGATCAAATTGTCTATTTTATCCATTTCCAATAAAATTCTTCTGCTTTTTTTTTTTCTCATCTTGAGAATCCCAGTACTGCTTCGTCTTGAGGGTCCCAGAGCTGCCATCTTAAGGGTCTCAGAGCTGCCATGGAAGTTGGTTGTCTTACAGGAAATCTGCACCAAAGCACTTGTGCTCTCACACTTTTATAGCAGCCTGTTTTAGATGATGAGGCTGTCAGCCACAGGCATAAATTCTCATCAGTTGCCACTTATGACATGGCTTCAGTGGTCCTAACCTTTATTTCCTCATTCAACTCAACAACTAATTGCATGACATTAATATAAACACACACATACATTCAGCTCAACAACTACTTGCAGGACATCCATATAAACACACACATACATACAGCTCAACAACTACTTGCAGGACATCCATATAAACACACACATACATACAGCTCAACAACTACTTGCAGGATTTACATATAAACACACACATACATACAGCTCAACAACTACTTGCAGGACATCCATATAAACACACACATACATACAGCTCAACAACTACTTGCATGACATCCATATAAACACACACATACATACAGCTCAACAACTACTTGCAGGACATCCATATAAACACACACATACATACAGCTCAACAACTACTTGCAGGACATACATATAAACACACACATACATACATATATCATTTTTCTTTGGGCTCCTTACAGAGCATGGTGCCAACACTCTAGCTGGTCCCCTCGTAGCAAGCCTGCAAGAGCTGGTCCCCTCGTAGCAAGCCTGCAAGAGCTGGTCCCCTCGTAGCAAGCCTGCAAGAGCTTGTCCCCTCGTAGAGAGCCTGCAAGAGCTGGTCCCCTCGTAGCAAGCCTGCAAGAGCTTGTCCCCTCGTAGCAAGCCTGCAAGAGCTGGTCCCCTCGTAGCAAGCCTGCAAGAGCTGGTCCCCTCGTAGCAAGCCTGCAAGAGTTGGTCCCCTCGTAGCAAGCCTGCAAGAGCTGGTCCCCTCGTAGCAAGCCTGCAAGAGTTGGTCCCCTCGTAGCAAGCCTGCAAGTATTCGCATGCTACCGCAGCTGTGGTTACATACATAAAGATATATGCCAACATACAAATAATGATAAAGGTAGCCCCAATGCAGATACTGCCATAGGGGTGTGAAGTGTTGCTAGGTAATTACGAGACGGGGTGACTGATTCCCTTCTTCCTGCCTTTGCCATCCCCAACCCTAAAACAGAATCAGGTACCCACTACATTTGTGAAGGCTGGAGCATGAGACTACCAGGTTTCAAAGCCCCCACCTGTAAGCAAGCGCTCTAGCCATTCTACCAGTGTACACTCATGCATCAACATACATATACATATCAACATAACAAACATCATACACACTCCCCCCTTCAGTAATGAAATTAGAAGTATACGCACATAATCGGACATTATCACATTTTTACATGTTTATTATGAATAAAAAACATTTTTTCTGTCAGAAAACTGAATCCATTTTTGTTTTATCATTTAATGATCACTTTAATTGGGCATTTGTTATCAAATAGTAATATCTCTCGTTCAATAACTAACCACTATACACGTGCACTAAATGTCGCATGACAAATGTCACAAACTTGTGATATGCTGATACAGTGAAAGATTGAAAGTAAATCAAACTGCAAGAATAAACTTGGTTTTTTTAATCACAAAGATCTACATATGACAGCCAAACCAAACCTAAAATCCTGAAAGCAAATACAGACTAGTCTTTAAAACAAAACAAACAAAAATCTTCATGAATATTTCTATGTCAATGTTAATTTGTAAGTAAGCAGCATGGGAAGGAAATGAAACAGTAATGAGCTAAATCAGTGACATTATTAATTACATTACTCAGGTGACAGTTCTATTTCTTTGATTCTGTAACTGGAGCTAAGAGTCTCTAGATATTCTTTGTTTTTCTACTGTTTCTCCGATTCTATAATTAGAGCTAATATTCTCCAGATTTTGTGTGTTTTTTGTGCTGTTTCTTTGATTCTATGACTGGACTTTCTACTCGTCAGATTTTCTTTCTTTGTGGTTGTCTGCGGTTTCTTTGATTCTATAATTCTAGTTACTATTCTTCAGATGTTGTCCTCTTTTGTTTTTTTTTCTGTTGCTATTTTGATTCTATAATCAGAACTAATAATCTCTTTTCTTGTGTTTTTCTGCTATTTCTAAAAACGGTGCCAATAGCTACAGTGCTGCGGAATAAATATGCTGGACAAATTTTGAGTACATATGTGTGAGAGAAAGAGAGTGAGTGGGTGGAGGGGAAGCTAGTTCAACATTAAAACTTCAACATGTGTACTAACATGTGGCAACAAGTAAAAAATATATGGAACGAGACATGTGAAGAAGTACTGAGAAAAAGAGAAAATCAGCACAAAGCATGGATAACAACAGAAACCATTAGTAAGATAGAAGACAGAAAAAACAAGAAAGCAGATTTAAACAGAAGCAAAACCAGAAGCTCCAAAGCCAAGCCCATGAAGTGTACATAGAAGCAAACAAAGAAGTAAGAAGAAACATCAAAAGAGACAAGAGGAAGTATATTGAAGAGTTGGCAAGGAAATATGAGGGACCTGTACAACAACACAAAGAAGCTAACAGGGAAATCAGCTGTGAATGACCAAGTAGAGAAGAAATAAAGAAAGCCATAAAGCTTCTGAAAGATGGAAACGCAGCTGGTCCAGATGGAATTCCAGCAGAGGCCATCAAAACAGATATTGATACCTCTACAGAGATATTATACAAACTAATTAGCAAAGTCTGGGAGAGAAAGGAAATACCAGCAGAATGGAAGGAAGGTTATCTGGTTAAGTTGACTAAGAAGGGAAATTTACAAGAGTGCACAAATTATAGAGAAATAATGTTACTATCAGTGCCAGGAAAAATATTAAACAGAATCATCCTTGAGAGATTAAAAGAGTCCATAGACAAGCAACTGAGAGATGAACAAGCAGGCTTTCAACAAAACAGATCCTGTACAGACCATATATTTTTCCTGGCATATATATATTTCAATTCACTTAGGCTGTTTTATTTGATTTGAGCCCCAAAGTTGAACTGGAAGCTCATCACTTTTATCAGTTTAGATGTGTTATAACTTTAGTGTATCATAAGATATAATACAACTTTAAAGTTAGAGTCTAAAACAGTAACATATTTTCAAAATTTTACAACATTATTCACAATAAATCAAAATCCTGATAAGATATCAGAAATCAGATGTAACAAAAGTTTTATTATCCAATGGAAGTATGTCTGCCAAATCTCATGTTGACTGACTAAGAAATAAGCTAGTTAAACAAAAATAAGTGATATAAAACATGTTTTTGAGAAATTCTTGGCTTTCTTTACAGGCAACGCACAATCTTTTAAGAAAGTACGATTTGCAAAATGAAAATACACCTAATTAGAATGTGTTCAGAGAAATGATTTTGACATTTAGATGAATATATATATATATTATTAGAAGACAGACTAATCCAAATTTCAATTTTTGCCTATTTTGTCTTAAAATGAATTGACTGCCGTTTCTCCATTTTAAAACAAAAATATTCAGCAATAAGTGTATCCACCTGAAATATCTCTTCCCCCCCCCCCCCCCCCCCCCCCCTTTCCCTTTTTTCGCCCCATTAAAAAAAAAACATTCTGATGACTGAAGAACTGAACAACAATTCTGCTATACTTCCTCTAGCAAAGCTACATCATTTTAGCAACCACTTATTATACAAGCAAACTGATCAAACTAATCATGTATTTTTTTTTTTTTTGCTGACTGCTCAAACATGATCTTTTCTTATCATTATTTCAGCTCCCTGTGGAATAAAAGTCTTCAAATTAGTTCATGCCAATCCCATCTGTCCTGTTCACTCTGTTCAAATTAGTTCATGCCAATCCCATCTGTCCTGTTCACTCTGTTCAAATTATTTCCATGTCTTTTCATACTTCTTATGTCTGTCTCTGCTTCTCTTTTTGTTGTACATTTTTTTGCTTCCCCCTATTTCCTTTTACTCTGGGGACTACAGAAAAAGCACTGCCCTATGATATATATATATGAACCTGAAACATCAACCAGATTTATTAACCACCTGAGTCTGCACAAGTAAAATTATGGTCAATGCTGACGGCATTTAGTAAACTTGCTTCAGTATTTATTCAATAAATGATGAAGGAAATAAATCTGCCTTTGAATGAAAAAAAATCTGGCATGGGAAATCATGACAAAAGAAAACAGTGCAGTTAAGAAACAGATTACTGTGGGGACAAATATGAGGAAACGGTCTGAGCATGCAAACAAATGACTGGGGAAAATGATGCAATATAAGGACTGATGACTGAAAAAAAAAAGACAAGCTGCAAATATGAGATTTCATAAATACTCACATAACAAACTTAAGGCATAATGTGACAAAAGATAAAATATGACAAAGTGGCAACCATGTAACATGAACATATAATGACTTATAATGTTAATCTGATCCAATGTGATTTGACAGCACACCTGTAGTCAAATAAGTTAGTCAATCTATCCTAAACTTGCTAATGTCCTCATGTTCAGCCAATAAGTGATCTAAGTCTTGTCGAGTTCAAACTGATTAATTTAATCAATTCTAAATGACCATCACCCGTGTGTTTCAACAAGCAGTCCAGTCAACTTCTAGCAGTGCAGTATGCAAGTTCATTTATATCCTCATTCCCATCCTCAACATCTGAGTATTATTTTCTCCACATATAAAACAATTATGCAATTTTCACTACTTTACTGTCAAATTATTCGATCAGAAAATCCATAACTTTTCCATCCTATACACTTACCAAAAACATCATACTTTACTGTAGGATTATTTGCATTGGAAATTAGAATTTTTCAGTATTTACACTTACCAAAAACATCCAACTTTATTGTACGATTATCTGCAATTTGCTGTCTTTTACACTTACCAAAAACATTCAACTTTATTGTAGGATTATCTGTAAATTGCTGTCATTTACACTTACCAAAAACAACAGCTGCTATTTTAAAAAATGCTCTAGAACATACTTGCATGCATATGTCACATTCACACCAAAATATGTTAGGGCATAAGCAATAACCAGTCACACAAAAACCATCCCAAACCAGGCTCAACCACAAGATCTACCGCTCCTCAAGTATTAATGTTTCTTGTGGGTATAACTTTAAAGCTTCTAGAGTTGATGATAGGGCCAACGCAGAAATCTGAAATAGACAGAAACGTACACATTAAATTGCAATAAACAAATCTACATGTTAAAATCATTTCACCCTGCAGTCTCAATTCTGCAGGGTAACTAAAAAGTCTCTCCCGATTTTTGTACATTTTTATGTCCCCTATTTTTACATTTTTTGTCCTCTATTTTACATTTTTTGTCTCCATTTTTACATTTTTATGTCCCTTATGTTTATGTCCTCGATTTTACAGTTTTATGTCCTCTATGTTACATTTTTATGTCCCCTATTTTACATTTTTATGTCCCTTATTTGTATAACCCCTTATTTTTATGTCCTCTATTTTAGTTTTTAGTTTTATGTCCCTTATTTTTATGACCCCTATTTTACATCTTTTGTCCCCAATTTTACTACCCTTATTGTTATGTCCTCTATTTTACAGTTTTATGTCCTCTATGCTACATTGTTATATCCCCTATTTTACATTTTTAATGTCCCCTATTTTACATTTTAATGTCGCTTATTTTCAAGTCCTCTATTTTAGTTTTATGTCCTCTATGTTACATTTTTATGTCCCTTATTTTTATGTCCTCTATTTTACAGTGTTATGTCCTCTATGTTACATTTTTATGTCCCCTATTTTAGATTTTTATGTCCTCTATTTCACATTTTTATGTCCCCTATTTTTACATTTTATGCTCTCACTTGCACTTACTGGATATACATAAAACAAATGTCAAAACAAGGAGCAATAACTGTCATTTAATTAATAAATTATATTTTTGATGTCTGCCTCCTTCATCACTGCTGTAATTCAACTAATGATCCCCAGACCTTATAGCAGGCAGCAATTTGTGCTCTCTCTTGAGACATTAGTTTACTACTAGTTTAGATTGTATTTTTTTGTTTGTTTCTGGAAATAAATAAACTTAAGTCACATGACATTTATTGCTTCATGATTTGAAATTTCCATCATGTATATCCAATAGTTTTATTGGAGCACTGGTCTCTTGCGACAAAGGTAAACATGTCAAGCAGTATTGGTTACCTGTGATCTGTTCAAGTAATTCTCGTTTACAGATTTGTACATCCTGTACATAATTTCTGCCTAATTATTAAATATATAAATAAATTGCCTGATGACTTGGAAACCCTCTGGAATAAATTCAAGGATATCATAAAGACAGCTGCTGCAGAAGCATGCGGTGAAGTCCGACTTGGGAACCAGAGAAAGAGGACACCTTGGTGGACAGAGGAAGTCAAAGAGAAAATAAGAGAGAAGAAAATGGCATGGAAACAATACTTAGGAGCTAAAAACACAACAGGACAAATGGAAAAATATAGAGAATATGTGACACTCAGAACAGAAGCAAAGAACAAAGTGCTAGCAGCAAAACAGAAGTCCTGGGAAGAATTTGGAGAAAAGCTAGAAAAAGATGCACAAGAAAACCAGAAATTGTTCTATAAGACCCTAAAGAACATGAGGAAAGAAAAACAATGCCCTCTCAAATTTAAAAAGGACAAGCAAGGCAAATTGCTTACTGCCCCGAAGGAAGTAATGGAAAGATGGAAAGAATATTTCTCAGAACTCCTAGATGGTGAGCATGATGAAGCATCAGAAATGATAACCACTGACACAGAAGAGGAAACCAATGATGGTGAAGATGACATAAAGATGGAAGAACTGAGGGCAGCACTAGAGAAAATCAAGATGGGCAAAGCAGCAGGGCATGATGGTATAACACCAGAAATGGTTAAGTACATGGGAGCATCAGGCGACCTATTACTCTTAAAGGTCCTACAGGCAGCATGGTGCAACAAGACCATACCAAAGGATTGGGAGATTGCCATCATAACACCAATTTTCAAAAAGGGTGACAATCGACAATGTGGAAACCATAGAGGCATATCCCTTCTCAGTGTCCCTGGTAAAATCTACTCTAGAATCCTAGAGCAGAGACTCCGACGCCTAGCTGAGCCACAATTGGATGAGGTCCAGTGCGGATTCCGAGCAAACCAAAGTACTCAAGACCTAATCTTCACACTCAGACAGCTGAGTGAAAAGGCCCTTGAGTATAAGAGTGAGATCCATCTTTGTTTCATAGATCTGGAAAAGGCGTTTGACAGGGTCCCCTGGAGCAAACTTTGGGACTGTTTGGCAAGGAAGAATATTCCAGCACCTCTGATTCATGCTATACAGAGCTTCTACAAGTCTTGCAGAAATTATGTGAGGACAGCAAACCATAAGTCAGAAGAGTTCAGGACCACCACTGGTGTAAGACAAGGTGATATCCTATCACCTTACCTCTTCATACTCCTTATGGACGATGTCATCAAGGCATGTAAGGAGAGAACAAGAAAGTATTCAGTGGGGTACTGGAAGATGAGACAGGTCTATATTTCGGAGCTGGCATTTGCTGATGATGTTGCCCTGATTGCTAAATCAGAGGCACATCTCCAATCCAACCTGCAAGTCTGGAAGGAAGAGCTGGAGAAGAGAGGGATGGTCATAAGCAGCTCTAAAACAAAATCCATGGTGATATCACGAGAAGAAAGAAAACATCAGATTAAGTTGGGAGAACAGGTCCTGGAGCAGGTCGACCACTTTAAATATCTCGGAGCTATTATAGACCGAAAGGGAGGCATCAAAGAAGAGTTGGCCACTCGAAAAGCAGCGGCTGGGAGACTTTTTCAGGCCATAAATCGTGGATTCCTCAGCAAGAAAGAGGTTGGTAAGAAAATGAAGATGGCTGTATACCGCTCCACCTATGTCCCAGTCTTGACATATGGATGCGAGTCGTGGGCAATGACTACAACCCACAAAAGCCAGATCCAAACCTCAGAAATGAGGTATCTGAGGAAAGTGGTTGAAGTAACAAGAAGAGACATGGTCCGCAACCAGACGATCCGTCAAGGCCTAAAATCCCATCCGCTGCAGACCCAAATAGAACAGTCCCAACTAAGATGGTTTGGCCATGTCTGCAGAATGGGAGAAGATCGGCTACCACGACAAGCATGGGAAACAAAGAGCCAGGGATCCAGACCCCCAGGACGACCCAGAGTCTGCTGGGAGGACAACATTAGACAATCTTTGAAGGACCGAGGACTAGAATGGAACCAGGCCAGGAAGAAGACAGCTGATAGAATGGTCTGGCGCTCTCTCTTCCAAACCTCTACACCTCACGGTAGAAGGGGAACGACTAAGTAAGTAAGTTTAAATAAATTGATCATCTTGTGCCACACCTTAACCAATATTTGTGTCATTAGATTTGGCAAGATGAAAGGCCAGGTGAATTTTAAAAAATTAAGGAATGAAAGCAAGCTGCCTATTTTTCGATTGATGCAGGATTTGCAAGAGTCTGCGTGGCGTGTCGTTCATTCATCATTCTGCATTAATGCTGATGGCAGGTTACTGATTATTTAACAATTACAATGCACTGAGCATAATTTATTATTTACGGCTGCTTATAAGCAAAAAAAAGTGGATACCACTACATATTATTCATTTAAACTTGTAGAATCTGTGTAAGAAATGTACATTTGAATAACATAATAAGAATTTTGAAACTGAAAAAAAAAAATTACGAAAGCATGGCAAAATTGCATCTTAACCCAATTACAGCCCCGGCACAAGTTTATTTTGAGTTACTTCTCTTCTAAGTTTTAATTTAATTTCTTTAAAAACATTGTCTGTGATTTTTCTTTGGTCGATATATTATTATTACAATCATCCAGTGAGTTCTTTTAATTAAATAATTAATTACTATCAATTTTTATCATATTGACGAATGATACTGAAAGTCATATAGGTATTTAAAACTGCCAATTAGGCTAAAACGGCAATTTTAATTTTTGAAGTTCGGTAGAGAATAAATTACGATAGTGCCAGTTTATATTTTCATTGCAAATTATGAGCTTTTTTTTGTGTTTAACTCTATTCATTTCTATCCTTAGAAAACCCACCAAATTTGGCAGGTAAATTCTGAAGTCACAGAAAGAACCTTAAAACATTTTTTTAAAATTAACATCGTTGTTTTATAATAAAACACTGCATAAAATTTATTTAAAATGTAAAAACTTTCTTTTAAAACAAGTTTTATAAGAAAATAATCAACGCTGAAATCGCTAATGAACACCAAAACCACGCGACGCCATTTTGAAAGTTGGGCCGAGTTTGATTTCTTTGACTCCGCAAAAAAAAATTAAAACATGAGTTCCAGCGATGATGTAAATTATGAATGCAGCACTGATTCTGCAGTGGATGATGTCTGGGAGCCTGAAACATCGGATTCAGACACGGATGTTGATGATAATGTCCCCGATGACCCAATTTTTGAAGCCGGCATGGCAAGATAAGCTACATGAACCAACGACGATGCGATTGCATCAAGAATTGTTATGGAATGTGGTAGTATAGTGACATAGTTTTTTAAAAAAATTACCACTTAAATAGTAACTGTAACCTATTTTCTATTAAAATTGATAATGGTTTTAACATTTATTGTGAACAATTTTTTTACTTCATTTTTTTTTAAAGCTATGGTTGCTAAGGAAATGTATATTTGCAAAACAGATACAGAGTCAAAAAAGCATAATAAAACAGCTCAGAAAGTTGTGAAAGTTATATTTTGTTTCAAGGGATCATGTTTAAAGATATTTATAGGTTCTAATTTATTATTATCATTATTTTAATTTTTAAAAATACATTATAATGTGCGATTTTAAAATATTACACTTAGTTTCTCAAACGTTAACTAACAGTGTGTTAAATTCTTTCATTACAGACCCAAAGGCTATAATGATTTGGATGGTGGAGCCCCTATGTCAATTCCAAAGTCTTTGCTCTGTTGAAAGCCTGGGGTTCATCTGAAGGAGGAAATACTAACGAGAGATGTCCGAGAATTTTTAAGGCCTGTGGATTTTTTCAAGTTGTTTATTACTGTTGATCTTGTATCTTATTTATGTTTATATACAAACAAATATGCCTCGATGTATGGTCCATCAAAGCCATAAGTTTACAATGAATGGAAGGATGTAACGGTTGAAGAATTTTATAAGTTTCTGGGACTTCTTATGTACATGGGTATTGTACAAACACCAAGTGTGCAGAAATATTGGTCTACATCTTCCTTGTAGCACGGATTGTGGACTAGGTCTTTCATGACACAAAAGCGATTTTTACAGATAAAGTCATTTCTGAAAGTTTCCAACTTTGAGACTGAAAATTCAACTGATAAGCTCAGTAATGTACGCTTTCTGTTTGATTACATTCATAGAAAATGCCAGAAGCTTTATCAGCCTCGACAACACCTTTCCACTGATGAAAGGATGGTTCGAAATAAAGGCAGGTATCCATTTAGGCAGCATATTAAAGAAAAGGCAACTAAATGGGGAATGAAATTATGGATCCTTGCTGAAGCTGAAACAGGATACACATATAATTTTGAAGTTTACCTTGGTACGGGTACCCAAGGTTCCCCATTTTGTTTGGCTTATGATGTAGTTATGAGACTAACAGTCTCTTATTAATCAAGGTTATCACCTATTTTTTGATAATTTTTACACTAGTGTACAGCTTTTAAAAGATCTTTTAAAGAAAGGTGTTTGTGCATGTGGAACTGTTATAAAAAATAGAAAAGGTTTTCCAAAATCTTTAAAAGAAATAGAATTATTTGAAAAAAAACCAGCTTGCGGTGACATGCGCTGGGTCAGAGAGAGGGAGATTTTAACAATGCAATGTAGGGATAATAAAACAGTTTTTATCATGTTTAATTTGATGACAGCTAATGGATATTCAGAAGTCACTAGAAGAACTAAAGTCAATGGGGAATTTAGAGAGTTAAAAGTTAAGCAGCATAATGTAGTGAAACAATACAATACTTATATGGGTGGGGTAGATAAACGTGACCAATTAATTAATAAATATAATGTTCTTAGGAAAACAAACAAATATTGGAAAACCTTGTTCTACCATTTTCTTGACATTGCCAGGGTTAACAGCTATATAATTTTTCAAGAGTGGAGAATGGATCATCCTGATGTTGAAGAATTAGATAGACCGAATAGTTACCTTTAAATAGATTTTACGGAGGAACTTATTAGGCGAGCTGGGTGGATTTAAAAAACATCAGAATATTCCTTCTTCACATAATGCCATAAAAACTAAAATCAGCACCACACACTCAATTATACCAGAACATACTGCTACAACATACAACAAGAACAGCCTTTTTTAGTCTAAACAACATCTGGAAGTCCTCTCAGTACAGCACAAGCACAAAATTAAGATTATTTCAGAGCTGTGTGCTTTCTGTACTTCTCTATGGTGCGGAATGCTGGAGAGTTACAGAGAAGGAAATGTCGAAATTGTCCTTTTTTTCACACATGCCTAAGAAAAATTCTCCGAATCTTTTGGCCGAATACCATCACCGACCAAGATCTGCTTACTCGGAGCAAGCAAGATGACATGCATATCATCATAGCTGGCAGACGCTGGAGCTGGGTTGGCCATGTCCTCAGAAGAGACCCCAATGCCATCACAAGAACAGCTATGCAATGGACTCCTGAAGGAAAACGAAAGAGAGGCCGACCAAAAACAACTTGGCGGAGGACTGTGGAGGCTGAGATGCAAAGAATGAACCAGAGTTGGGGCACTGTACGAAGGATGGCCACCGACCGAGCAAAGTTAAATCAATTTGTTGTTGCCCTACAAGACGCCACCAGGCGTGATGGCCACTGACTGCTTTGACGGTCGGCAGCTAAGGATCAAAGAAGAAGAAGATACTGCTACAAGGAAAAATTGTAAACATTGTTGGGCAACTCAAGGTACTGAAAGAAGAACACAAACAAAATGTAGTGCATGCAACACCTTTCTTTGCTTCATGAAAAACAGAAACTGCCTATTTGAATACCATAAGTCCTAAAACAATCTTTCTTTCTTGATTCAGCTTAATTGATTTGCTTGTTGATGTCACTTTTTTCACAAATCTCAGTTTACTTTTAAAAATTTTCACTTACTGCCCCATTCTGTGTGCCAATTTTAATTAGCTTTTAATTTTATTATTTACTGTCAGAATCTCTCAATTTTGTTTTAAATTGTTGCATAAATGGATAATCTTGTAAATAAATGTCAATTTGTTGTATTTTTTTAATTAAATATGTTTTTTCATTCTTGATTATCTCAGTTTATGTACATTTTTATCTCAGATTATGCTATTATTTTGAACTTCAAAATATATTTCATAATTACACTGTAAAAAATTATTGCTATACATTCCACAAATACACAGTTTATTAACTTCCAAACATATCTATCTATACATAATATACATTGGTTTCATACATTTTTCAAGATTTTAAGTGTTATTTTGTGACGTCATCATAATCCTGTTCAAATGCTCAGTTGTTGCCCCTAATTAGTTTTTTAATTAAAGAATTTATGAAAATATTTGTCTAATTTTCCCAAATCATCAACAAAATTGAAAGTACTTTTAAATAAAAGCCACTGTTTTGTACATCTTACATTTGCTAGTTTTCCTTCTTTGGATATTTCAGTGTATGTAAATTTTTGTTATTTTTCATGCATCAAATTTGGTAATTCATTTGTTGCTACTCAACAAAGGTAAACAAAATCCCAAAATAACTACTTCTATGCTAAAGTTCATTCAATTCCAAAAACACTGATATATAATGTGTATAGGTTTAACATATTTTACAATATTCTACATGATTTTACAAAATGTCACATGAAAGATACACAAAAAACCTTCAAAAGTCAAGAATTGAATAGAGTTAAAACTAAACTATACTAGGAAACTCTTTACAGAGCGATACAACAGGAGGCAATCTGATCATCAGAAGGAGTACCCCCCATCGGACAAGTGTTTCGGCCCAGTATACTCCTTTACACTCTAAGGGGGGCGGGCCCACTTGGGTCATGACTCCAAAGTGTCTCAGCCTCCTGTTGTCTTGTATCGAAAATGAACCCACTTCATTTTGGTAGCAACTTTAAAATCCACAACTCCGCCAGCCGTGGAGGCAATTGTGAAAGTAACAAAGAGAAGACAAATTACTCTGTTCGTTCCGTCGCACACACCTAGGGACAGACATGGACACTCCTGCGCGAACCCGACGAGGCTAGCCACTGCGCGCTAGCAACTGAAATTCTGTGCCTAACACCTCTTATAATATACACCGCCTGTTGCTCGTCAGTCACAACCCTTTCATCAGTACAATGAAAAAACTCAACGTACTGTGGACTTAGAAAAATTCCTGGTGTTTTCTGTACCGCAGAGTTTACTGTCACGCTTTCCATAGCCCATTGCGGTTGTTCCACAGCCAGCATGATGCCTTTTCGGCAGTTTCACTAAGCCTCTTCAGTGCCCTTGCTCTCGACTGTCCCCTCAGCCCCAACAGTTTCAATAAATCATACACTGATGCAGCCACGAGCCCTCTTGCGCCCACCTCAACAGCCATGACCCTTGCAGTGAACCCATCGTGTCTCAGATCCGTGGCCAGATCATTATACTTGGCTGCTTTGAACGAATGTTGCTTGACCAATCTGGATTCAAATGGCACGGTCAGTTCAATCAGTATAACCTGAAGCGATGCTGAAGAATGAAGCACTATATCCGGCCGTCTCCGCGATTTTCTGATACTCTCTGGATATGCCCCTCGTCCAGGTATGTCTACCGTCATCTCCCAGTCGTTTGCACAGTCAAGAAGAGATGGTAAACTGCTACCTGGCTTACTCGGTTTGGGGTGTGCTGACTTTCCTGCCCTCAGAAAGTATGTATACTCATGGAACAAAGTAAGTGTGCAACACTTTATAGGGCACTGTGCGTGATTTCATGGACGAAATGAAATAAAAGTTGGCACACAATGTGGTTGAATATTGAATAAAAGACCAAGTGATCACTTTGATTTTAGTGAAAGTGTCATGAAAGAAAGATAAAAACTAAAGTCAGTGTGGCATCCCCACGAAAAAATGTGAGGTAAGGGCCTATTCCTTACTGTTCTGCACGACACGGGTCTTAAACCTGGAATGTTCCTGGCAGTCCATGTTGCCTGAATAAACCTGTTACGCAAGTGCATAAGGCGTATGTAATGGTCTTGTGCAGGGGTGGTAACTCGTGGTCGGCCACTTCTATGGCGATCAGCAGTGGATCCAGTTTCGTGGAAACGAGCTTGAATGCGTGATATAGTGTTCCTGTGAACATTGAAATGTTGTGATACAGCTAATATAGTCGCTCCAGCAGCTAACATCCCTATAGCTATTGCTCGCTATTGTTGGTTCAATCTTGGCATTGTCAAAAGATGTTTCTGTTGGACTCTTGGTACTCTCTATTTCAACGATTACGTTTTCACATGCTTGTGATTAGAGCTACACACTTACCTTCCTTTTATCTGTGATAAATTCTCCCTTACGGCACTTTTCACGTGATTTATCTTGCACCGTGATTATCTCCCCATGAACAGTGTGATCCAATTGTAATTGCACGGGTAAGTGAACAACACTCACACAGAAATGTGTGCCAACTTGCATTTGAGTTCACCCAAGAACACACGCACAGTGCCCTGTTGAGTGCTGCACACTTACTTTTCTTCCATGAGTATATTTATGGTGCTCAGCCTGGCTTTGCTATTCGCCTTCATCCTTGCCAGGTCTATTGTTGCAGCAAGCTCATTTAGCACTTTGTTGTGGCGCCAAGTGTATCGCCCTTGCCCTAATGACACCTTGCAAGCTGAGAGTACGTGTTCAAGTGACTGCCTCCCCTGGCACAGGGGACACTGCTCATCATCCGACTTTCCCCATCTCACAAGGTTTGTGGCCGACGGCAGCAGGTCATACATTGATCTAACAATGAAGCTGAGCCTAAGAGGTGCCATATGCCATATATCATTCCATGTCAAGGACCTCTGCAGGGCTCCTTCCCATGTAGTCCATTGGCCTTGTTGGGCCTGCTGCACTGCTTTTTGCAACCTCTTATCATTCTCAGCTCCTCGTATCTCTTGAACTACCATGTCTCTGCGCTCCCTGCTTGATGCCTTGGACCACCAGCGGATGTCTCCATGACCAAATCCCCGTCTATTCGTTTGTGTGTATCCGATTACCTCCCTCAGTTTGAGCGACTCTTGGGCAGCATCAACAGCTTCTTCCACTCTCCACTTCCTTCCCGTTTTCAGTGTGGGCTGAATGGACGTAACCACGTCATCTGCTGACTCGCGTAGCATCATTGCAAGCCTTGCCTTTCCAACTTTGTACTCTTCAACAACTGACTTGAAGTGAAGCAGAAGTTTTGACTTTTTGCAGTACAGTGCTACTTCTGACAGACCTGGTGGTACCCCTAGCCATTTCCTCATGAACTTTTTGACCTTCTGCTCTATAGCTTCCACTGTACTTGTGCTTATTTCATATATAAGCAGTGGCCACAGCCTGCCATTTCTATTGTCTGTTGCACTGCCTTCGAGTCTTTTAATGAGGCATCATACACCCTGCCAAGACTTTTAACAGGTTCCTCAATGACAGTAGGGATTCTCTGGTTGGAAACCATGAAGATGACCTCTGCTATCTTCCCTTTCCTGACTGATAGGCTTCTCGACTTCTTGGGTTTGAAGCTCATTCTGCACCAGCTGACTAGTTCATCCAGGCGTGTTAACATCCTCCGGGCCTGATGTTCATCTGATGTCAGAATTGTTGTGTCATCCATGAATGCTTTAAGCGGTGGCATGTGACACATTCCATCGAGCTTTGGACCTATAGCCATTCCTTCAGCCGCATTGAGGATTACCTGCATGGCCATCACGAATAGTATCGGAGAGATGGTACATCCCATCGCAATTCCATCTTCAAGGCCAATCCACTTCGTTGTGTACTCTCTGGTTGAAAATCTGACAGAAAACCCTGCGAAATACAGCTTCAGCATTGCTGCAATCTCTTGTGGAACATGATACATTTCTAGGGCCTGCCACAACATCTGGTGTGGAACGGATCCATAAGCATTTGCTAGATCCAACCAGATTACATGGAGGTTTGTTCTGTCAGACTCTGCCTTTTGGATTGCTTCCCAGATCATTGTGGCATGCTCTAGACATCCTGGTGTACCTGGGATACCTCCTTTCTGAATGGTAGTGTTAAATTCAGCTCCCGGCTTACTCGGCCATTTGAGGCCTGCCATGATGCTGAGTGGCTCATCTTTGCGACCATCTGAATATGCCATTATAAGATGTTCTTCCAGGTCTTCTTTCCTGATGTTTAGCGTACCCGATCGTGGCTGCTCAAACAGTTCTTTGGCAAACTTGAAGGGCTCCCTGAAGAATCTTTCCCTATCCCTTCGAGACGTCCTTCTCTTCCTGCACAACCTTTCTGCTCTACACAGGGCATTATGTTGGCCTTTCAGGTGCTCCCAAACCTGCCGTAACCCTTCCTTCTCTGTGGCAACTGCATTCTTGAACAGTTTTCGGGCATGCTTCTTCTGTTTCCTGATTTCTTCTATTTTAATTTGTCTTCTACTTTTTCGTGGTGGGTTACTTTCTCTTGCCTCCCTGACTCCGAACACTTTGCGACAGTGCAGGTATATTATGTCGCCAAAGATTTCCAGCTTCTTCTCCAAAGTTATCTGCTTCAGGTTGTTATCCAACTCTTTTGCCAAGGCTTCATCCAGCTGTTCCCAAAGCCCCTTTGCACTGGCAGGTGGAAACTTGATTGCATCTCTCTTCCCGTCCAAGAAGTGTGTGAGATCATCATCAGGCAGATCAACTTGAATGTACTCAGCACTGATATGATATAAACTAATATGATACTTACTTACTTAGTCGTTCCCCTTCTACCGCGAGGTGTAGAAGTTTGGAAGAGAGAGCGCCAGACTATCCTATCGGCTGTCTTCCTCCTGGCCTGGTTCCATTCTAGTCCTCGGTCCTTCAAAGATTGTCTAATGTTGTCCTCCCAGCGGACTCTGGGTCGTCCTGGGGGTCTGGATCCCTGGCTCTTTGTTTCCCATGCTTGTCGTGGTAGCCGATCTTCTCCCATTCTGCAGACATGGCCAAACCATCTTAGTTGGGACTGTTCTACTTGGGTCTGCAGGGGGTGGGATTTTAGGCCTTGAAGTATCATCTGGTTGCGGACCATGTCTCTTCTTGTTTCTTCAACCACCTTCCTCAGATACCTCATTTCTGAGGTTTGGATCTGGCTTTTGTGGGTTGTAGTCATTGCCCATGACTCGCATCCATATGTCAAGACTGGGACATAGGTGGAGCCATAGTATATAGCCATCTTCGTTTTCTTACCAACCTCTCTCTTGCTGTGTAATCCTCGATTTATGGCCTGAAAAATTCTCCCAGCTGCTGCTTTTCGAGTGGCCAACTCTTCTTTGATGCCTCCCTTTCGGTCTACAATAGCTCCGAGGTATTTAAAGTGGTTGACCTGCTCCAGAACCTGTTCTCCCAGCTTAATCTGATGTCTTCTTTCTTCTCGTGATATCACCATGGATTTTGTTTTAGAGCTGCTTATGACCATCCCTCTTTTCTCCAGCTCTTCCTTCCAGACTTGCAGGTTGGATTGGAGATGTGCCTCTGATTTAGCAATCAGGGCAACATCATCAGCAAATGCCAGCTCTGAAATACAGACCGGTCTCATCTTCCAGTACCCCACTGAATACTTTCTTGTTCTCTCCTTACATGCCTTGATGACATCGTCCATGAGGAGTATGAAAAGATAAGGTGACAGGATATCACCTTGTCTTACACCAGTGGTGGTCCTGAACTCTTCTGACTTATGGTTTGCTGTCCTCACATAATTTCTGCAAGACTTGTAGAAGCTCTGTATAGCATGAATCAGAGGTGCTGGAATGTTCTTCCTTGCCAAACAGTCCCAAAGTTTGCTCCAGGGGACCCTGTCAAACGCCTTTCCAGATCTATGAAACAAAGATGGATCTCACTCTTATACTCAAGGGCCTTTTCACTCAGCTGTCTGAGTGTGAAGATTAGGTCTTGAGTACTTCGGTTTGCTCGGAATCTGCACTGGACCTCATCCAATTGTGGCTCAGCTAGGCGTTGGAGTCTCTGCTCTAGGATTCTAGAGTAGATTTTACCAGAGACACTGAGAAGGGTTATGCCTCTATGGTTTCCACATTGTCGATTGTCACCCTTTTTGAAAATTGGTGTTATGATGGCAATCTCCCAATCCTCTGGTATGGTCTTGTTGCACCACGCTGCCTGTAGGACCCTTAAGAGTAATAGGTCGCCTGATGCTGTACTTAACCATTTCTGGTGTTATACCATCATGCCCTGCTGCTTTGCCCATCTTGATTTTCTCCAGTGCTGCCTTCAGTTCTTCCATCTTTATGTCATCTTCACCACCATTGGTTTCCTCTTCTGTGCTAGTGGTTATCATTTCTGATGCTTGACCTTGCTCACCATCAAGGAGTTCTGAGAAATCTTCTTTCCATCTTTCCATTACTTCCTTCGGGGCAGTAAGCAATTTGCCTTGCTTGTCCTTTATAAATTTGAGAGGGCATTGTTTTTCCTTCCTCATGTTCTTTAGGGTCTTATAGAACAATTTCTGGTTTTCTTGCGTATCTTTTTCTAGCTTTTCTCCAAATTCTTCCCAGGACTTCTGTTTTGCTGCTAGCACCTTTGCTTCTGTTCTGTGTGTCAAATATTCTCTATATTTCTCTATTTGTCCTGCTGTGTTTTTAGCTCCTAAGTATTGTTTCCATGCCATTTTCTTCTCTCTTATTTTCTCTTTGACTTCCTCTGTCCACCAAGGTGTCCTCTTTCTCTTGTTCCCAAGTCGGACTTCACCACATGCTTCTGCAGCAGCTGTCTTTATGATGTCCTTGAATTTAAGCCACAGGGTTTCCAAGTCATCAGGTTGTTCTCCTGTGTTTCTCACCGCTGTAGCAATAAGCCCCTGTTATCTGGTCTTAATTTCTGGCTCTCTCAGCTTGTAGGTCTTAACTCTTTGACTCCATAATTATTTTCCACCCTGTGCCATAATTATTTTTTGAAGAATTCTAAACGGTGAAGTGTACTGTCTTTTACTGTAAATTTTATGTTCCTCTTTTTTTGTGAACATGTACTTATTATACACCAAACTGTAGGGAAATGGATAGAGAATTGTAATATATAACGTCTTTGGTAGTATTAACACAAGTGTGTTCGGTATACTTAAAACATTTTGCATGTAAAATTGAAAAACACTAAAAAGTTAACTGTAGAATACGATCTTACCAAAGACAAATTACTGTTGTAGACAATAAAACTTTCTTTTTAGTCTTCAAACATCAATTAATCCATATACAAAGTAAAAAAAGCATTGCTTATGGCCACAATTTGTACATTTAGTGTTATTCACACTAGTTTTTACTGTAGTCCCTTGTAAGAAAAAATAAATTATGCAATCGTGCATTACGTAATTTTCAAACAAATAAAGAAGAATAACGTCATATAAAAACTTTTTTACTCTTGTTTAATGTTTTAATAGTATCCCTAGCTTCATCTTCTACCTAGGACTAGTGATTAGATGTTACGGTAGGTCTAGTTTTGTTGCTTTTTGATCGGCCAGAATATGACTACGCCCACTCATCAATTAAATCTAATGTGACTAGCTTTTCTGCACCGATTCCATATTTTGACAACAAACTGTGACTACCAAAGAATCATCATCAATGTCAACAATGTTTCAAAATAGTTTGACACAATTTTTGCTTAGGAGACTTAGAAAATGTAAATATAAAGCATGACATATTTCTCTAGCAATAACAACGAAAAACGCAAACACATGAATCGTCACACAAATTGTGATAATAACATCAAAACATGCACATGTGCTGCTTATCTACAGTCAAATTAGTTGTTTAAATAGTAGCGGAAGTAATTCTACAAGTTTTAAAATATGAACTGCATTAAACGGATGATTTTTGGAGTTTATTCGTGATAAACTAAAAACAACGCTCTGAGCGTTGCGCTGGCACGGCCCGTTGAATTTTGCAACGCTCAGATCGTTGGTCTGGAGTCAAAGAGTTAATGCTCATTTCTCCCGTTCGTTTACTTAGTTTCTTGCGTGATGTTGGGCAGTTCCTAGGCTGAGCAACTCTTTCAGTTGTTCTTTTGATTGTAAGCAGGTAGTGATCACTTCCAATCTCTGGCCCCCTCCAGACTCTAGCATCCTGAACATATTTGAATGAGCTCCTCCTAACTATGGCATAGTCCAGTGGTGGCCACGATAAGGTTGGCCGAGGGCCAGATTATGGTAAAGGGTAACACCCGAGGGCCAGACCTATAAAATCCTTAAAAAATAACGTTCTGATATTTAGTTATATATATATATATATATATATATATATATATATATATATATATATATATATATATATATATATATATATATATATATATATATATATATATATATATATAATGAACCACGTACAGAAAGCAACGGCAAACTACTGTATTGCACATCTGCCAAGACATGTATACCAGTCTTTGAACTGAAATTACTGTTTAAAAAAATATAATGAATCTGATGTTTTAATTTGTTTTGTAGTTTGTAATTTGACATGTAATTATTTATTTCAAACATACATTTGTGTGTTATTTCATTGTGAAGAGTGTGGCTTCAATCAACAATAAGAGGCCGACCAAAACAGGTTGGCGGGCCGGTCAAAACAGGTTGGCGGGCCGGATCTGGCCCGCGGGCCGTAGTTTGGCCACCGCTGGCATAGTCTATCACTGACTTCTCATTCTTTGTTGGTTCACTGTCATTGAGAGTATCTTCTCCACATCTTCCGATACTATTATAACGTGATTTTATTATTTTTAAAATTACATCAGATATTCATTGAAATAATTCGAAACCGCCCTTGAAACCTTCCCATTCCATATCATATAACAGGATAATATAGTTTAGTTCAATTTTTCTCTTTGCAATAATAATAATAACAAAGTAGTAAAATTAATTGTGAGAACAGTGGGACGTCTTCTTCAATGTCAAGCTTGTAAATCACAAACGTCGTTAGGGTTAACATAAAGGTTTAAGTTTAGGATTTCTAACCCTCACCCCTCATTACTGTGTCTCAGAACTCTTTTATAAGGTCCTATCGAACATAAGCTTTCCCAGTCTGTTAGTCATAGCTAAGTGCAGAAATGATGACAGGATCACATCATATTTACAACGTCAAATATGATCAGACAATTGTTGTTTGGGTTTTAAAACAAATGAAGACCTGCTTTAAAAGGTAAAGGTCGCATGTCTCAATTATAATGCAGCCTACTGTAATTGAAAATATTTTTACATGAATTAACTCGTTTGACATGTTTTTTCGGACTTTGCACAGTTTTTGTCGGTCTTTGTACAGGTTGTTTGGATTTTTTGTACAGGTTTTTCATCTCCGAGGGGTGGCACGTATTCAAAGGTGCTGGGTTCAATTCACGGTATCGACAAGCTCCAGTATACCCAACTGTAAATGTGTACCTGGCTGTGCTATTGAGTTAGTGAAGGAAAAGGCAGCTGGTCACCCCACCTCTCAATGCTGGACCAAGTTTAGAGAAGTCTCTAACACTTCACTCTCATATAGCAGTATCTGCTATGGGATTACCAGTACCTTTTACATCCAACAGATACAAGGGAGGATCTTCTTCTTTCTTGTTTGATCCTTAGCCGCCGACCGTCAAAGCAGTCAGTGGCCATCACGCCTGGTGGCGTCTTGTAGGGCAACAACAAATTGATTACACTTTGCTCAGTTGGTGGCCATCCTTCATCTTCTTCTTCTTCGATCCTTAACCACCGACCGTCAAAGCAGTCAGTGGCCATCACGCCTAGTGGCGCCTTGTAGGGCAACAACAAACTGATTCCACTTTGCACGGTCGGTGGCCATCCTTCGTACAGTGCCCCAACTCTGGTTCATTCTTTGCATCTCAGCCTCCATAGTCCTCCGCCAAGTTGTTTTTGGTCGGCCTCTCTTTCGCTTTCCTTCAGGGGTCCAAAGCATAGCTGTTCTTGTGATGGCATCGGGGTCTCTTCTGAGGACATGACAACCCAGCTCCAGCGTCTGCCAGCTATGATGGTATGCATGTCCTCTTGCTTGCTACGAGTAAGCAGATCTTGGTCGGTGATGGTATTCGGCCAAAAGATTCTGTGAATTTTTCTTAGGCATGTTGTGTGAAAAGAGGACAATTTTGACATTTCCTTCTCTGTGACTCTCCAGCATTCCGCACCATAGAGAAGCACAGAAAGCACGCAACTCTGGTATAATCTTAATTTTGTGCTTGTGCTGTATTGGGAGGACTTCCAGATGTTATTTAGGCTAAAGAAGGCTGTTCTTGCCTTATTCATTCTGATGTTGATGTCTTTGCCTGCCCCACCGTCTGGTGTTACTATGCTTCCTAGGTATGTGAAGGTATCTGTCTGTACCAGTTGCTGATTCCTTACTGATATGGGCTCAGGGTTGCTCACATTGAGCGTCATGACCTCAGACTTCTTTAAATTGATGTTCAAGCCCACCTGCTGGCTAAATTTATTAAGTCTATCCATTTTTTCCTGGATGTGTTGATGTGAATGTGCCAGCAGTGCAATGTCATCTGCATATTCCAGATCTTCCAATGTTGAAAATGTAGTCCATCTTATTCCTCTTGGACTGCCCTCTGTTGTCTGGCGCATCACCCAGTCTATGACTGTTAAAAATAGAGTGGTTGATAAGGGGCATCCCTGTCGTACTCCTGTCTTCACCTCGAAGGTTAGGTTGCTCTGCCCAACACTACATGTAAAGTTGGCATAGAGGCTTTTTATGATTGACACTATGCAGCTTGGAATTCCATAAGCCCTCAGTATTTTCCATAAACTGTCCCTATGTATGCTGTCAAAAGCCTTTTCAAAATCAACAAAATTTATGTAAAGCTGTCTTTGCCATTCTGAGCACTGCTCTATAATGTTCCTGAGAGTGAATATATGGTCTACACATCTTCTGTTCTTTCTAAATCCTGCTTGTTCTTTCCTCAGTTTGTAGTCTACTGCCTTTGAAATTCTCTGTATAATTATCCTGCCTAGTCTTTTTGTTGTTGACTCCCTCTGCATTCCAATGCATGACATTCAGAGGGGCCGTCGTCTTATCTGGTTGGCCAGTTACTTTCTCCTTCCGCCTCCTGGCTCCATTTGGCGGACTAAGGAGACCTCCAGTAGCTGAGGGTGGATTCTGTCGAGGCTCAGAATCCGGCACTGCTCCTGCCTGGAGGGACTTCACAGGGCGAGCACCATAACGATAATTTTTTGACATCTGTTGTGTAGACATATTAAACCAAAGCGGGTTGCATGGTACCATGGTTGCTGGTGCGCCTCCTGGCCTGGTACATCTGACTTCAGCACCTGTTTCTTAAGGCAGAGTGTGCTCATGCCTCCCCCTCTGGCTAGAGAATACCCTATTTCGGAAAGAAATTAGCATATGCTGCATACAAGAAACCCACCTACAGGAAGGAAAACATTTTAAGATACGGGGCTATCAATGCTTCAGAGTTGACAGAAAAGATCGGAAGAAGGGTGGCATACTAACACTGATAAGGAATAACCTCAACGCTATAGAATCCAAGACATATAAAGAAGGTGCAGAATACCAAGTAATCCATCTAAAACATAACACTCTGGAACTGGATCTCCTAAACTTCTACTGCCCCAATGACATACCACTGAACATGACTAGCATAGATGTCCCCATTGGCAACTTCATAGCGGTGGGAGACTTCAACAGCCATTCCCAAAGCTGGGGATACAACCAGCTAGATAGAAGGGGCGAAGAGATAGAAAACTGGCAAGACGACAATAACCTAACCCTTCTAAACAACCCTAATGATCCTCCAACCTTTTACTCCAGAAGATGGCATAGCACCTCTACTCCAGACCTGGCATTCTGCACACCTGATTTGGCTGGGATAGTGGAAAGGGAAATAGGAGAACAACTCGGTGGAAGTGATCATCGTCCTGTATTCATCAAAATTAATAGAACAATTAATACAAGTCCAAGTCAGCCAAGATGGAATTATAAAAAAGCAAATTGGTCCATTTATCAACACAGAGCAAATCTGCTTACAAAAGATATTAAGGTACTAGACAGAGACATTAACAGAGTCATCTGGGATTTTAATAATGGAGTACTCAAGGCAGCAAAGGAGACAATACCGAGAGGAGCGAGGAAGAACTATGTACCATATTGGTCCAACACACTACAAAACCTACATGAAGATATGAATGAAGCAAGGCACACTGCAGAGGTACAACCATCCCAACAGAACCATATCATGCTACAAAAGGCAAAAGCAAAATTCATTAAAGGAAAGCTAGAAGCCCAGAGGAGAAGCTGGAGGGAAAAAACATATAAACTAAACCTTGAAAAGGAAGGGAGAAAGTTGTGGAAACTCACTAAACAATTGAATGACGATAACAATTCTCAACGACAAACCATTACACTAGACGATGCAGGGAAACTATATACCGGCAAACAAGCAGCAGACATATTTGCGGAATCCTACAGAAATGAAAGTAACATCTCCGTCAATTTACGCAGACAACGAGACATTCGTCAAGAAATAATCCACACTAGAACTAATGGAAACAGTCCGGACGTTATGTCCAAACCTTTCAATATGGACGAGTTAAAAACAGCCGTGTGGAAACTTAAAGACAGGAAATCACCAGGCCCGGATGGTATAACCAACGAAATGCTAAAACACCTAGGATATACAGCAATGAGCAAACTGTTGCAAATATACAACTACAGTTGGATGACAGGCAGTGTGCCACAGATATGGAGAGAGGCGCTCATGTGTCCCATCATAAAGAAAGGAAAAGACAACAGGAAGGCCACCAGCTACAGACCAATAAGCCTAACAAGCTGTGTATGTAAGACAATGGAGAGGATGATCAACAGAAGATTGAAATGGTACTTGGAATCCGAGAAAATTTTAGTGCCAGAACAAGCAGGGTTTAGAGAGTGCAGCAACACAGAAGACCAAATCACATACCTGTCACAGATCGTTGAAGATGCCTTCCAAGAAAAGAGAAAAGTCTTTACCCTATGGATAGATCTCCAAAAAGCTTTTGACAAAGTATGGAAAGACGGGTTAATAGTAAAACTGCAAAGGAACGGAATCAAGGGTAATATGAGAAAATGGATCCAGTCGTTCCTACACAATCGGAAAGCAAGAGTCACTATGGAAGGTCACAACAGCAAGAAAATCCTCCTAAAACATGGAGTTCCTCAAGGCTCAGTATTGTCTCCCACCCTGTTCCTTGTATTCATCAATGACCTCATCCACGATCTGCCACAAGGTGTGAGAGCTGCCCTATACGCTGACGACTTGGTGGTGTGGTGTGTAGAAGAACATCTAACTATCGCTAATAAGCGAATACAAAGGGCAGCAGACAACATAGCAGCATGGGCAGAGAAATGGATGGTGCAGATCAACGCTGAAAAATCATCAACAACACTTTTCACGCTCTCCAACAAAGACAAAGCAGGAGAGATACGACTTGGAAATATACATGTCCAAACAGATGAGGAACCGGTGTACTTGGGCATTACATTAGATAAGAGAATGACATGGAGGCACCACATCGAGAGAACAGAGGCTAAAGCGAGAAGAAAACTTTCCATACTGAGGAAAATAGCTGGATCAAGTTGGGGAGCTAACGAAACAACACTAAAGAAAGTGTATACAGGTGCAATAAGACCTATATTAGAGTACGGATCAGCAGCATGGTCTACAGCAGCCAAATCACACCTACAAGCCTTAGATAAAGTACAAAATCAAGCGCTTAGGTTGATCACGGGTGCCATGAAGACCACACCAATAAATGAAATGGAAAAAATCACAGGCATTCCACCTTTATTATACAGACGAGACACTAAGACCCTGATCCAAGCAGAAAAGTACAAGAACATGCCCGCACATCCAATGAAAACTAGATTTGGAGATTTAGCCAGTGGGAGGTTGAAGAGAAGCAGTTTTGTGCATCGGTCCAAAAAACTAATTAGAACATACAAGGATGAACTACCAGACATCACTAAGGAAATAACTCCCACACTCCTCCCAACCCCATGGGAACAACATCAAAATTTCAGTATTAAGACCTCCATAACTACCACCTGCCCCATGGGAGAGCTAAATACTCTCCAAAGGAAAATAGCAGCATGTGACATGATTGAAGAACTATACCCCAGAGAAGCATGGATCCAAGTATATACTGATGGATCTGCAACCAGAGCAGTGAAGAACGGAGGCGCAGGAGTTTATGTGGTCTATCCAGACAAAGAAAATGAATCCACCTGTTCACCTACTGGAATATTCTGTTCAAACTATGCTGCTGAAGTACAGGCCATAAGCATTGCTGCAGGAATAATAAATAACACAATAAGCCAATGTCAGCAGGTTGTATTCCTTACCGATGCAATGTCAGTTCTGCAAGCCCTCAACAGTGATAAACTGCCAGAATTAAACAAAGTCCTATGCGAAGTAAATATCAAAAGAAGGGTAGTGCTACAGTGGATACCATCACACTGTGGCATACCAGGAAATGAGAGAGCAGATATGTTAGCAAAAGAGGGAGCAACACAGGAACAAAAAGAACAAACAATCACATTCCAGGAAAAGAAGACCCTTATCAAGGCCATCAGGAAAATTGATCAACAAAGAGACAACTATCAATATCTTGATCGAGCAAAACAGGTGATCCTGTTCCGTATGAGAACAGGACACAACAGACTGAACAGTCACTTATACAGACTGAGATTGGTCCCATCACCCCTATGTACGTGTGGACAGGCAGCACAGACAGCCGAACACATCCTGCAAGACTGCCACATGCTTAGTCAATTGCGAACTGAACATTGGCCCACAGAGACGCACATCCACACAAAGCTGTTTGGGAGTCTTGAAGAACTTTCAACCACAGCAACATACATCCAGAAAACCGGACTTCTTGTGTAGACATTTCTAAACAACAGCGAACGAGAAGAAGGAAGAAGAAGAAGAAGATCCTGCCTAGTATTTTGCTGGGAACTGAGAGAAGAGTGATTCCTCTCCAATTATTGCAGTCTGAAAGATCTCCCTTCTTGGGCAATTTGACAATTATTCCTTTGTTCCACTCTGATGGTGTTGTCCCCGTTTTCCACCCTTGTGCAAATAGTGGTTCTAATAGTTCTGCTGCTAGCTCAGGGTCTGTCTTAAATCTTCTTCTTCTTTGATCCATAACCACCAACCGTCAAAGCAGTCAGCGGCCATCACGCCTGGTGGCGTCTTGTAGGGCAGCAACAAATTGATTCCACTTTGCTCGGTCGGCGGCCATCCTTCGTACAGTGCCCCAACTGTGGTTCATTCTTTGCATCTCAGCTTCCACAGTTCTCCGCCAAGTTGTTTTTGGTCGGCCTCTCTTTCGCTTTCCCTCGGGGGTCCATAGCATAGCTGTTCTTGCGATGGTATCAGGGTCCCTTCTGAGGACATGGCCAACCCAACTCCAGCGTCTGCCAGCTATGATGGTGTGCATGTCCTCCTGGTTACTCCGAATAAGTAGTTCTTGGTTGCTGATGGTGTTTGGCCAAAAGATTCGGAGAATTTTCCTTAGGCAGATTGTGTGGAAGGAGGACAGTTTCGACATTTCCTTCTCTGTTACTCTCCAACATTCCGCACCATAGAGAAGCACAGAAAGTACGCAGCTCTCATACAGTCTTAATTTGGTGTTTGTGCTGTACTGGGAAGACTTCCAAATGTTGTTGAGAATAGCAAAGGCTGTTCTCGCTTTATTCATTCTGTTGTTAATGTCCTTGCTTGTTCCGCCGTCAGGTGTTACTATGCTTCCTAGGTAAGTAAATGTGTCTGTCTGTTCTAACTTCTGGTTCCTTACTGTTATTGGCTCAGGATTGCCCACATTTAGTGTCATGACCTCTGTCTTCTTCAGATTGATGTTCAGGCCAACCTGCTGGCCATACTTATTCAGTCTATCAGTTTTGTCTTGAATGTGTTGGTGTGAATGCGCGAGCAGTGCAATGTCATCTGCATATTCCAAATCTTCCAGTGTAGAAAACGTTGTCCATCTAATTCCCCTTGGACTGCCCTCTGTTGTCTGGCGCATCACCCAATCTATGACTGTCAAAAATAATGTTGTTGATAAGGGGCATCCCTGTCGTACTCCTGTTTTCACTTCGAAAGTTACATTACTCGATCCAACACTGCACGTAAAGTTAGAATAGAGGCTTTTTATAATGGAAACAATGCGGCTGGGAATTCCATAAGCCCTCAGAATTTTCCATAGGCTGTCCCTGTGTATGCTGTCGAAAGCCTTTTCAAAATCAACAAAGTTAATGTACAGCTGTCTCTGCCATTCTGAGCACTGCTCTATAATGTTCCTGAGGGCAAATATATGATCTGCACATCTTCTGTTCTTTCTGAAGCCCGCTTGTTCTTTCCTCAGTTTATGGTCAACTGCTTTTGAAATTCTCTGGATGATTATCCTGCCTAGTATTTTGCTGGGAACTGAGAGGAGGGTAATTCCTCTCCAGTTGTTGCAGTCTGCAAGGTCGCCCTTCTTGGGCAATTTGACAATTGTTCCTTTACTCCACTCTGTTGGTGTTGTCTCAGTTTCCCAGACTTGTGCAAATAGTGGTTCTAATAGTTCTGCTGCTAGTTCAGGGTCTGTCTTGAATAGCTCAGCATTCAGATTGTCGTGACCAGGCGCTTTTCCATTTTTTAGCCCTTTGATAGCTGTGATAATTTCTTCTTTTCGTGGAATGTCTGTATTTACGTCTAAGTCACTTTCAGCCTCAGGAACATTCAGCTGAGTCTCTGGTGGTTCCTTATTCAGTGTTTCTCTGAAGTGCTCTGCCCACCTTGTTTCCTGCCCCTGTGCTGTGGTGATGAGATTTCCTTGCTTGTCTCTTACTAACGTTATGTTGTTTGCACCTCGTTTTCCACTGATAGCTTTAGTTATTTTATAAACTGTGCTTTGTTCATTTCTCAGTGCTGCCTCTTCTGCCTGTCTTGCAAGGTCATCCAGAAATGTCCTTTTGTTAGCACGGGTTTGACGTTTTACTTCCTTGTCCAGCTGACTGTACTGTTCACTATATATTGCCTTTAACCTGGGAGACTTAGCTTCTGTTTTCTTCCTTTTCATTTCCTTTCTCTTCGCTATGGTGTTTAGCGTTTCTGGTGTTATCCAGTCTTGGCTCTTTCTTTCCTGGAATCCCAAGCATGACTTGCTGCTTTCTTTATATATTGTTGAGATGGTGTTGAATTTCTGGTCCACATCGTCGGTCTCTGTTCTTTCCTGGCTTTTGGTAATCAGATATCGTCTCTTTACGTCGACCACAAACGCTTTTCTGGTGAGGGGGTCCTTAAGTTTCGTGATGTTGTATCTTTTCTGTTTGACTGCAACTGGTCCAGCAGCTCTGAGTTTCACCTTCAGTCTTGCTACTACTAGGTGATGATCACTTCCCACATCTGCGCCTCTTCTTACTTTCACGTCTTGTAGTGCATGTCTCCATCTGCCATTGATCATTATGTGATCTATCTGGTTTTTGTCTCGTCCGTTTGGTGATTCCCATGTTAACTTGTGCACTTCTTTGTGTTGAAAAAGTGTTCCTCCGATGACCAGGTTGTTAATACTGCAGAAGCTTATTAATTTGTCCCCATTCTCATTTACTGTTCCACTGCCGCATTTCCCCATTACTCTTTCGTTATAATTATTGTGTGTTCCAACTTTCGCATTTAGGTCTCCCATTACTATAATAAGATCGTACCTGGGTACAGTTTCCATTTCCTTTTGTACCTGTTGATAGAACTCGTCCTTGATCTCTTCGTCGCTGTCATTTGTTGGTGCATAACATTGTATAATTGTGGTGTTGGTGAATCTCCCTCTCAGTCTTGCTCTTATTAGTCTGTTGTTAATGGGTTTCCATTCCAGTAGAGACCTTTCCATTCCTTTCTTAAGGATAATGGCTACACCTTCGTTGTGCTGACCGTCCTCTCTACCAGAATAAAGTACTGTTTCCCCTGTAGCTGTTTTTATTCTCCCCATCCCTGTCCATCTGCTCTCGCTTATTCCCAGGATATGTAGTTTGTAGTTCCTCATCTCTGCTGTAATCTGTCTCAGCTTTCCTGCCTCGTTCATAGTTCTGACATTCCAAAAACCAATTCTGGTTTTGTGTTTTGCGGTCTGGGCATCCGTTTTCATGCCAGTGGCTTCCTTTCGGCTTTCACCACTGTCAGTCATACGAGCCTGAGACTCCGGATGTCCGTCCCGCATCAAAGTATTTCCATTTATTGCTGTTTCCGTAACGTGTGTGATTTTTTACACAGACAGGGGTGTCGGCCCTGTGCTAAAACCCCCAACCTGGAGGACCAGGGTACCAGCTTTTGTCTGACCCCTACCCACGCAGACCAGTCCAGCATGGTTGAACCTACCAGGAGTAAAACTCCCACTGGCATAGCTCTGGGGATTGTCAGGGTACACAAGCTGCCATACCGCTACAAGGTATAGGTACCATTGATGGCAGCTGTCTTAAATAGCTCTGCATTTAAGTTATCATGGCCCGGAGCTTTACTGTTCTTTAACCCTTTGATTGCTGTGATGATTTCTTCTTTTTGTGGAATGTCTGTATTTACATCTAGATCGTTTTCAGCCTCAGGAACATTCAATTGTGTCTCTGGTATTTCTTTGTTTAGAGTTTCTCTGAAGTGCTCTGCCCATCTTGTTTCCTGTCCCTCTGCTGTCTTGATGAGATTTCCTTGCTTATCTCTTGCTAATGTAATATTGTTTGCACCTTGTTTTCCGCTGATGAATTTAGTTATTTTGTATACTGTGCTTTGTTCATTTCTCAGTGCTGCCTCTTCTGCCTGTTTTGCAAGATCGTCTAGGAAATTCCTTTTGTTGGCTCGGGTTTGGCGTTTAACTTCCCTGTCCAGTTGACTGTACTGTTCGCTATATAGTTGCTTTAACCTGGGGGACTTCGCTTCTGTTTTCTTTCTTTTCATTTCCTTTCTCATCTTTATGGTGTTTAGTGTTTCTGGTGTTATCCAGTCTTGCTTCTTCCTTTCCTGGAATCCTAAGCATGATTTGCTACTTTCCTTATATATTGTTGAAATGGTGTTAAAATTCTGGTCTATATCATCAGTCAATGTCTTTTCCTGGCTTTTGGCAAATTGATATCGTTTCTTAATGTCGGCCGCAAAAGCTTTTCTGGTAAGGGGGTCCTTCAATTTGCTGATGTCAAACCTTTTCTGTGTAGTTACAGTTGGTCCAGCCCTTCTTAGTTTCACTTTCAGTTTTGCAACTACTAAATGGTGATCGCTTCCCACATCTGCACCTCTTCTTACCTTCACATCTTGTAATGCATGTCTCCATCTACCGTTAACCATGATGTGGTCTATCTGGTTTCTGTCCCGACCATTTGGTGATTCCCATGTTAACTTGTGAATTTCCTTATGTGGGAAAAGTGTTCCTCCAATGACCAGGTTGTTAATGCTACAGAAACTTATTAACTTATCCCCATTTTCGTTTGCTATTCCGCTGCCGCATTTCCCCATTGTTCTTTCATTATATGTATTGTGTGTACCAACTTTCGCATTGAGGTCTCCCATTACTATAACAAGATCATATCTAGGTGTGTCCTCCATTTCTTTCTGCAGTTGTTGATAGAATTCATCCTTGACCTCCTCATCGCTATCATTTGTTGGTGCGTAGCATTGTATTATTGTAGTGTTGGTGAATCTCCCTCTCAATCTCAATCGTATCAGTCTGTTGTTGATGGGTTTCCATTCCAGTAATGTCCTTTCTATCCCTTTCTGTAGAATAATGGCTACGCCTTCACTGTGCTGTCCATCCTCTCTTCCAGAGTAAAGTACTGTTTCTCCTGTTGCTGTTTTAACTTTTCCTGCCCCTGTCCATCTGCTCTCGCTTATCCTCAGGATGTGTAACCTATAGTTTCTCATTTCTGCCATGACCTGTCTTAGTTTACCTGTCTCGTACATTGTCCTGACATTCCAAAATCCTATTCTTGTATCCTGTTTTGCGGTCAGGACATCCGTTTTCATGTCAGTGGCTTCCTTTCGGCTTTCACCACTGACAGTCATACGAGCCACAGACTCCGAATGTCCATCCCGCAGCAAAGTTTGTTCATTTGATGTTGTTTCCGTAACTTCATTATTTTTTTACATAGATAGGGGTGTCAGCCCTATGCTAAAACCCCCAACCTGGAGGACCAGGGTACCAGCTTTTGTCTGACCCCTACCCACACAGACCAGTCCAGCTTGGTTGAACCTACCAGGAGTAAAACTCCCACTGGCATAGCTCTGGGGATTGTCAGGGTACGCAAGCTGCCATACCGCTACAAGGTATAGGTACCATTGATGGCAGGCCATCCTTCATACAGTGCCCCAACTCTGGTTCATTCTTTGCATCTCAGCCTCCACAGTCCTCTGCCAAGTTGTTTTTGGTCGGCCTCTCTTTCGTTTTCATTCAGGTCACTCTCTATTTATACATTTGTAAGGGAGGATCTATAAATGTATAAATAGGGAGTGACTATTTTAGCACCCTCTACATTTAGATAGACCCATGTTCTGAACTCTTTATGATATTTACTCCTGCATATGAAAATATGGAGAGTTATGGATAATAACATGGATAAAAACAGTTCTTCTCAAAACTAAATTGGGAGAAAAAAATTTAATTTTGATTTCAGTTACAGCCAGATGTGATCTGCCATGGATTTCACCTTGCATATGGTCTGTGACTTAAGCTAACCATGCTTTCCAGAAACAATTAAAAAAATGTTCAGGAATACCAGCCAGATTGGCAACCATACAGAATGATTAAAACATCTAGTTTTTTTTTTTTTTTTTTTTTTGCTTTTTTTTTTGCAAAATAACATACAGCAGAAACCTATGAGTTCAGAATGTTCCATAGCAAGATGATATGTATAACGGGTTACTGTTTTGTTGTACTTACATCTCTGCGGGGAAAAGTGGTGAGAACTTTGTAATCTTCTGTATGAAAGCCCAAGGAGGTAAGAAAGTTAAGCAGATCTCCTAGAGTATTTTCTGCCAAAAATCTTCTTGTGATTGTCTCACTCTTGGGAACTCGAAATCGGAGGGAACATATGCGGGCCGCGCTGTCTTCTGGAGGTTCATCTGGGACTGTAACAGCGATGGATTTACTGATGGCCTATGGTGAAATGTTCATACCGATATTTTAAATGAGTACTTCATTGCAAGAGAAATAATCACATTACTCATATAAGGAGTACTAAATATAATAAAGTACTCAACAGAGTTGTGTTAGTTATTCTTCTATATGGAAAACTGGTCAAAAAGATGCTTCAGAAACCAATTCTGTCCTGACCAATGACAGTAATAACACTAATTACTTCTATTATTTTGTCTTATATAAATGTTAGTAAATTAACAACTCTAGAAGACAGTGACAGGACAAGTGTATTTTTCAACATCTGATTACACATGGAAGATTAGAGGAACTCTACACCTTACGGTAGAAGGGGAACGACTAAGTAAGTAAGATTAGAGGAATTGTTTCACAATGGAACAGGCTGAAGACAAGTGGAGACAGAACTAAACTATAAATAACTCACAGAATGGACACAACTAAACAATAAATAACTCACAGAGTGGACAGAACTAAACAATAAATAACCCACAGAAAGGACACAACTAAACTATAAATAACTCACAGAATGGACACAACTAAAGAATAAATAACTCACAGCGTGGACAGAACTAAACTATAAATAACCCACAGAAAGGACACAACTAAACTATAAATAACTCACAGAGTGGACAGAACTAAACTATAATTAACTCACAGAAAGAACAGTTCACAAACTACTCACAGAAAGGACAGAACTAAACTATAAACAACTCACAGAATGGACATAACTAAACTACACATAACTCGCAGAATGGACAGAACTAAACTATAAATAACTCACAGAATTGACAGAACAAAACAATAAACAACTCACAGAATGGACATAACTAAACTATAAATAACTCACAGAATGGACAGAATTATACAATAAATAACTCACAGAAAGGACAGAACTAGTTCACAAACTACTCGCTGAAAGGACAGAACTAAACTATAATAACCCACAGAATGGATACAACTAAACTATAAATAACTCACAGAATGGACAGAACTAAACTTTAAATAACTCATAGAATGGATAGAACTAAACTATAAATAACTCACAGAAAGGACAGAACTAAACTATGAATGATGCACAGAGGTAACAACTAGGAATTTAACAAAGAATCGACATAACATAATTATGAAGATCTTTTAGCACAAATAAGAATGGATATCTGTGGCAGTCAGTTTCAAACTACATATAATGAAACTGAACAATTCTTAAAGTGGCCTGTCACTGCTGACATCCCATGTTCTATATAGATAGATCATAACATATCTGATCTCCGACAGATCATAACATATCTGCTCTCCCATTATTTTTTTTCATTCCCTTTCTGAGCCATGATGGCTCTCTGCTGTACAAGAAGTTTGTTTTCTTTCTTTCATATCATCAATTGTTTGTTTCAATTTCCAGCACTTCTCTATGTTCTCTGTCCAACTTTTCTATGTTCTCGGTCCAATTTTTCTAAGCTCTCTGTCTAAGATTATCTGGTCAAGTTGCCTAAGAAGGGAAATTTACAAGAGTGCACAAATTATAGAGGAATAATGTTACTATCAGTGCCAGGAAAAGTATTAAACAGAATCATCTTTGAGAGATTAAAAGAGTCCATAGACAAGCAACTGAGAGATGAACAAGCAGGTTTTCGACAAAACAGATCCTGTACAGACCATATAGCCATATTGAGAATAATAGTTGAATAGTCTGGAATGGAATTCACAGCTATACATCGGATTTGTGGACTATGAAAAGGCATTTGACAGTGTAGACAGAGAATCACTTTGGAAATTGATAAGGCATTATGGAGTTCTCATGAAGATCATTAACTTAATAAAGAGACCTATGAAGACATGACATGCAGAATTCTTCATGAAGGACAACTTACAAAACCGTTTAGGTTCTTGTCTTCATTTCTTTTCTTACTAGCAATAGATTGAGTTATGAAAACATCGACATCACACAACAGAAATGGAATCCAGTGAAAGCTGACTAAACAGCTCGATGATCTGGATTTCGCAGATGACTTGGCTCTTCTGTCCCATAACCATAATCAGATGCAAGAGAAAATGAAAATTCTCGATTAGAGGTCACAACAAGTGGGCCTGAGAATACACAGGGAAAAGACAAAGATTTTGAGAATAAATGCAAGAAATGATAACAAGTTTGAAGAAACACCAATAAAAGATGTAGAATCGTACACATATCTTGGAAGTAATATAGACAAATGGAGGGACAGACAGTGATATCAAAATAAGAATACAAAAAGCAAGAGGAGCTTTCATTGCATTGGGAAACATATGGAGAACAAGAGAAATCAAGTCCAACACGAAAATAAGAATCTTCAACTCAAATGTGAAGTCAGTCCTATTGTATGGCTCTGAGACATGGAGAACAACAAAAACAACAACCAAAAAGCTAGACTTTTATAAACGGGTGCTTGCGTAGAATAGAAGGACTGAAATGGTATGACAAAGTCACAAATGTTGAACTGATGACAAGAACCAGACAAGTGCGAGTGGAACAAGAGTTGAGAAGAAGACGCTGGCGATGGATAGGACACACATTGAGAAAACCTGTTGATAGCATTACAAGGTAGTCCTTGTTCTGGAATCCACAGGGAAAGAGAGGCAGAGGTAGACCAAAAAACACACGGAGAAGAGAGCTGGATACAGAGGTGAAAATGATGAGGAAAACATAGAATGAACCTGGCGGATGGCACATGATATGAGGCCTATGCTCCCTGGGGAGCTAAAGGTTATTGACTGATTGATCCAAATTTTCTATGTTTTCTGTCTAACTTTCCTGGGATACCTCCTTGGTTATGTGCCTTGAAGTTGTTCAGTTCATGCTCTGTAACATTTAAAAGAGTCCTCAAACCAGATCTGGCCTGGCCTCTCAGAATTTCCAAGAAAAGTGTAATAAGAACACAAATAAGTTATAAAGATATTTAACCTTTAGCACACTGCGGGCGACACATGTCGCCGAAGATAACCTATGCTCTGCACGCTGGAGCTGCCATGTGTCGCCTTACGGATATCACCGTTTCTAGCATGAGGACTTGTGTACACGTGATTTCAGCCCCGTATGTTAAGTTGTAATGTTATTTGCAAGAGAGTTAGCTTCCGTTTCCGATCTTAAAAAAGCGATGGGTGTATCCGCATTTATTTTTTGTAAATTTTTTTAATCGAAATGAATCTGCATCAACACACAGCCATTTTTGCTCTAATTTTATTGGATTCTGACGCCATGCGGTGGGGATGAGATTTTTGTCTTTATAAGCGCTGATATCGGTTCTCAGAATATGTTTGATGGCTGAGATGGAAACGAAAGTAAAATGGCCTTTCAAGTATGTATAATGTTAGGGGTTAGGACTAGGAATATCGGAAATATTTAGAATTTCGGCCGAATGTCACAGCTGACGAGAGTGTTTGTTGCTTTGCTACTGATGATGGGTGTAACGAAAAGATCGTCATTTGATTTGTATTGGTCTATTGGTCAAATGACTTTCATTGAGATGTAAGGGATATGGACCCTTCGTTTGCTGGTTATTTTTTTAAATTTTTTTTTAAATTTTAAAATAAAAAAAAAATATTTTTTTATTATTTAAAATTTTTTTTTCGTTTTTTTCATCTTTCCTTTCCTCTCTTCCTATCACATCTAATATGTACACAAACAAATTTTATATCATCAGATTCACCATTCATTTATTTATATAAATTCCAAACATGATAGCAATTGACCAAGAAACACAAAAACTATAGACATTAAGGGTCACCCACTATAGAAACGGGACGCTGTGAAAAAGAATGCAGCTGGAGGCGAAAATTTTCGCCAAAGAATGCAGCGTGCTAAAGGTTAAATAAGCATCTGCCTGTTGAGCAAGAAATTATGAGATTCTCGGTCGGGAAAAGTCTGTTTTGGTGTGCACACAGTAGGGAAAACAAATCTGATCATCCGATGGTGTTCATCACCCTTCAGCTCAACAAACTTATACCAAGTCTTCATGTCACATGACATCAGCTCAACAAACTGATACCAAGTCTTCATGTCACATGACATCAGTTCAACAAACTGATACCAAGTCTTCATGTCACATGACATCAGCTCAACAAACTGATACCAAGTCTTCCTGTCACATGACATCAGCTCAACAAACTGATACCAAGTCTTCATGTCACATGACATCAGCTCAACAAACTGATACCAAGTCTTCATGTCACATGACATCAGTTCAACAAAATGATACCAAGTCTTCCTGTCACATGACATCAGCTCAACAAACTGATACCAAGTCTTCGTGTCACATGACATCAGCTCAACAAACTGATACCAAGTCTTCATGTCACATGACATCAGTTCAACAAACTGATACCAAGTCTTCATGTCACATGACATCAGCTCAACAAACTGATACCAAGTCTTCCTGTCACATGACATCAGCTCAACAAACTGATACCAAGTCTTCGTGTCACATGACATCAGCTCAACAAACTGATACCAAGTCTTCATGTCACATGACATTAGTTCAACAAACTGATACCAAGTCTTCCTGTCACATGACATCAGCTCAACAAACTGATACCAAGTCTTCATGTCACATGACATCAGCTCAACAAACTGATACCAAGTCTTCATGTCACATGACATCAGTTCAACAAACTGATACCAAGTCTTCATGTCACATGACATCAGCTCAACAAACTGATACCAAGTCTTCCTGTCACATGACATCAGCTCAACAAACTGATACCAAGTCTTCCTGTCACATGACATCAGCTCAACAAACTGATACCAAGTCTTCCTGTCACATGACATCAGCTCAACAAACTGATACCAAGTCTTCCTGTCACATGACATCAGCTCAACAAACTGATACCAAGTCTTCCTGTCACATGACATCAGCTCAACAAACTGATACCAAGTCTTCCTGTCACATGACATCAGTTCAAGGTCTTTCCACGTCTTCTTCATCCCCTTCATGTCTGCGATCAAGTTTTTGTGGTTTAAAATATTTGACAGGACGGGGTAACCAGCCCCATGTCCAACCCTCTTTAGTCGCTATTTATGACATGCCTGGTAGGGAACAGTGTTACTATTCTTTGCGCCCCTTTACGGCCCCGGAAACACACGGGTGGGTTCATAATGCAAGTGTTTCAAATATGTCAGCATCTAGATATTAAAGAATGGTGGCCTCCTGGGTCATGGAAATGATGACTCTATTATTTTTTGTCTTTAAGTTTTACTGGACCAATGTGAAAACAAAATCAATGATGGTCAAAATGATTTTGTGAATGACAACAATTTAAAATACTGGAGAAATATAGCAAATAAATAAACAAATAACACACAAAGGTAGTTATCAGGCACTCAGTAAGAAATAAAGAAGTAGAAGACCAGACAACAGAAGTGATAAGCCTATCACTTCTGTTGTTTTTCTGTTGTCTGGTCTTCTACTTCTTTATTTCTTACTGAGTGCCTGATAACTACCTTTGTGTGTTATTTGTTTATTTATTTACTGTTTACAGGCCTCGGGTTTCCCCTCCTTATATGTTTATGAGAAATATAGCAGCAAGTTAGAGAATTTACTGAGCAACAGTCTGTACATACAACCTCTTGTGACAAAGTGGGGATACAACTCTGTACAAACAACCTTGTGACAAAGTGATGATACAGCTCTGTACAAACAACCTTGTGACAAAGTGATGATACAGCTCTGTACAACCTCTTGAGACAAAGTGATGATACAGCTCTGTACAGACAACCTCTTGTGACAAAGTGATGATACAGCTTTGTACAAACAACCACTTGTGACAAAGTGATGATACAGCTTTGTACAAACAACCTCTTGTGACAAAGTGATGATACAGCTCTGTAAAAACAACCTCTTGTGACAAAGTGATGATACAGCTTTGTACAAACGACCAGTTGTGACAAAGTGATGATACAGCTCTGTACAAACATCCTCTTGTGACAAAGTGATAATACAGCTCTGAACAAACAACCACTTGTGACAAAGTGATGATACAGCTCTGTACAAACAACTTCTTGTGACAAAGTGGAGATACAGCTCTGTACAAACAACCTCTTGTGACAAAGTGATGATACAGCTCTGTACAAAAAATCTCTTGTGACAAAGTGGAGATACAGCTCTGTACAAACAACCTCTTGAGATAAAGTGATGATACAGCTCTGTACAAACAACCTCTTGTGACAAAGTAATGATACAGCTCTGTACAAACAACCACTTGTGACAAAGTGATGATACAGCTCTGTACAAACAACCTTGTGACAATGTGATGATACAGCTCTGTACAAACAATCTCTTGTGACAAAGTGATGATACAGCTCTGTACAAACAACTTCTTGTGACAAAGTGGAGATACAGCTCTGTACAAACAACCTCTTGAGACAAAGTGATGATACAGCTCTGTACAAACAACCTCTTGTGACAAAGTGATGATACAGCTCTGTACAAACAACCACTTGTGACAAAGTGATGATACAGCTCTGTACAAACAACCTCTTGTGACAAAGTGATGATACAGCTTTGTACAAACAACCTCTTGTGACAAAGTGATGATACAGCTCTGTAAAAACAACCTCTTGTGACAAAGTGATGATACAGCTTTGTACAAACAACCAGTTGTGACAAAGTGATGATACAGCTCTGTACAAACAACCTCTTGTGACAAAGTGATGATACAGCTCTGTACAAACCACCTCTTGTGACAAAGTGGGGATACAACTCTGTACAAACAACCTCTTGTGACAAAGTGATGATACAGCTCTGTACAAACAACCTCTTGTGACAAAGTGATGATACAGCTTTGTACAAACAACCAGTTGTGACAAAGTGATGATACAGCTCTGTAAAAACAACCTCTTGTGACAAAGTGATGATACAGCTCTGTACAAACCACCTCTTGTGACAAAGTGGGGATACAACTCTGTACAAACAACCTCTTGTGACAAAGTGATGATACAGCTCTGTACAAACAACCTCTTGTGACAAAGTGATAATACAGCTTTGTACAAACAACCAGTTGTGACAAAGTGATGATACAGCTCTGTAAAAACAACCTCTTGTGACAAAGTGATGATACAGCTTTGTACAACCAACCTCTTGTGACAAAGTGATGATACAGCTCTGTACAAACAACCACTTGTGACAAAGTGATGATAACATATTTTGTTTTCTCTACCTCTTTGATTAATTTCTGTTCCTGTTTATGATTTTCAACTTCCTCTTGCTCCTCGATAAGTCTTTGCATCTCCTCTCTCAGTTTATCTGCTTCTATCTTCTGTGCTTCTGCCTGTCAATTAAACCATTAATTTCCATGTAGGTATGTCTTTGTTGTCAATGCCAATATAAATGATCAAAACAGGAATCACATAACACATAAATATATATGACCCACTCTAAAATAGACATTAGCACCTTTTTTTTTACATTTCTACTCTGCAATAATACAATTTAATGAATAAAAGAAAAAATTAAGTTATTAAAATCAAGGAAGAAGAGAAAAAAAACTGTAGTGAACATTATGTAATGAAGAAAAGTGTCTGCAAATTATGAACACTTTCAGCAACAACAGTAAATAGTTAATATTAAATTTGCATTCACTGGTGTTAATCAGAGAAGGGGAGGGAGTGAGTGAGTTGGCAGAAAGCGTTAAGGTTACCATTTGGGTTTATTATCACACTTTGGTACTAAGCCGTGCCAAAGGCATATATGTAAGAGCTGTCCATTTGTAGTCCAAACTCAGACAGTTACTTTTCCGAAAGGAAAATTTGTTATTAGAGAGTCTTTCACGTGTGAATCCAAAAACCTGATTTATGCTATCATCTGCAAGGGGTGTGGCATTACCTATATTGGCGAAACCAGCAGACATTTGTCATGGCAAACCTACATCGGTGGCTCTTTATTTTAATAGGCCTGACCATTCTGGTAATTATGATATAAATGTTACTGCCCTCCTTTCTTGCGTTGATGATGACTGAACTCGCTTTTCCTTGGAGAATCGTCTAATTTTTCAAATGGGGTGTCTATCTCACAAGGGCCTTAATGTTCTGCATCATTTTGCATAAATTCTGGTGGCTTTTCTCTCTTTTTCATACTTCTTTATTTCTTCTGTCATTGTTTTTCCTATCTTTTTATGTTTTTGTTTTGTTTTGTTTCCGTTTGTGTCTTTAATGATTCCTATCTTATACGTAACTTCCTTAGGCGCTTTTGGACAACCATCCTCGGTGTTTTATTCCAAGGATCTAAGGATCTAGCTAAGTGACTCTGTACTGGTTTTAGTCGTTTTTTTCATTCTTTTGTTCGTTTCGTTGATTATTTACTTTCTTGTTTCGATATTTCTTTTTGGTCTTACGATTTTCTTGAATTATTATTGTTCTTTTTTCGCTCATCACTGTTGTTGTTTACATTTTCATTTGCTTGTATCGCTCATTTGGTGTATGGTTCTCATCATCGCATGTTTTTGTAGTACTTATATGTAATTCTTGTCCTTGTCACCTGTTTGTAACTGTGGCTGATGAAGGGTAAAACCAGAAACGTCCAGTGTTTCCTGTGTACAGTTAACTTGTAAAACTGATTTCATGCCATTTTATTTTTTAATTTATATATTTATTACTCTTCATCTGTTTAATATGGTAACAATTTCAAATAATTTCTTCCCTTGCCCCACATCCTGTGTGGTCACTGAGATAAAACTTCTTGCTGAACATTTTCTTGGTTTTTGTTTTTTCCCTACATTTGTCTGACTTGCACCAGTTTCTGTGTCTCTGTAAAGGTCTGTTTTGTCTATTTCTGAATATTGTCTGCTAAGCTCGTGCTTGATATGCCACCTGAACCGTCCATGGAAGGACAATCTTTGACAGTCAATATGTTCTTGAAACAGTGGAACAACAAAAGATGAGAAGATTGATGATGGAGATGGATGTCTTCTTCTTCCTTGTTCACCTTCAGACGTCTGCTTGAATATTTTCAAAGAAAGCAGTGGTCAGCTTGAGGCTATTTGTATCTCCATAGAGATGGATTTGACTCACATTGAAGAAACCTGCTGATAGCATTACAAAGAAATCCTTGTTCTGGAATGCCCAGGGTAATAGAATTAGAGACAGACCAGATAACACACGGAGAAGAGAACTGGAGACAGAAATGATAACAATGAAGGAGACATGGAAAGACCTAGAGTTAATGACATGTGACAGCAGACGTGGGATGTGTTTGTCTTCAGCCTATGCTCATTGGGCAGCTGCAGGCTAATGATGATGCTCTTTAAACATGGCTACACCACTTAATCTTGTATGCTTCTATGATTGTTCATGTCGTCAAGTGATTCAACTGACAATTTTATGTTTCACATTCTACTTTTTGTGACATGATCGACATTTCATATTCCAAGGATCATTCTGACGCAGCATATGTCCACTGTTTTTATTTTAAAATATAGAAATAGTTAATAGGATTCATAAATAAGTATGTCTGTTTCTTATAAATATGGTATCATGTCAAACTGTGGAAGTGGCTCAATGTCAAGACAGAACAATTATGACACCAGCAAATGGGAGAGAAAAAAAACAACAGATTTAGCACAGTCAAACATACAAAAAACAAATAACCTTCTTCCTGTCGGCAGCCAGAGATTCCTGATAAGCCATATCCTGCTCTTGTTTAATCCTTTCCCTGGCTTCTCGCTCTTTCTGCAGAATGACCAGAGCTAATTAGCATGTATACAATACTGAAATAATAGGCAGACAAGTAAATAGTTTCAAATTTGTCAACAAAACACACAAAATATTCCACACTGACTTTGTTATTTTAACAGAAGTGTTCAGAATATGAAAAAACAAATCATAAAACCATACAAATGCACTTAGCTCAACTTGTGGAAGATACAACATGAAGACAACACATCAAGACAGACACTAAGAAGATCAGCAAATTACCAGGCCTACTTAACAGACATGTCAATAACATCCAGCTTCAACAGGTCCCAGAGTTCAAAAATCTAGAAAACATTTTCACAGAAAATGGAAGACTTGATACACAAACTGAAATAGGATGTCACCAATGATCAAACATCAGTAATGGAAACTAAATGACAGCTGATAAATAGTATATTCTTATCCACTCTGTGCTATCAATGTCAAAAACTGCTCCCCCCCCCCCCCCCCCCACCCCCCAACCTCAGCAAAGGAGAGGAAAGTGACATCTTGTCAGATGAGATGCTTAAGAAAAGTCATTAATGTTACCAGGAGACATACAGCATGATAAATGATGACAGAACAATTGTAGGAACTAAATCCTGCATCAAGTATATAGAGAGACAGAAAATGAAGGGATCTGACCATCTCATGAGTATATAGTTAGATAAATGATGACTATGTGCCTACACCAGTGACAAGTCTGGTTTCAGGGCAAGGAAGACCAAGAGGCAGATGGACAGACAACATTATACAAATCTTGTAACAACACGGGCTCACAGCAACTAATGTGACAAACTGGTCTCAAGAGTGAACATTTCAAATACTCACTACACTTCACAGCAACTTATGTGTCAAGAGTGAACATTTAAGCTCCCCACTACACTTCACAGCAGCTAATGTGACAAACTGGTCTCAAGAGTGAACATTTCAGATACTCACTACACTTCACAGCAACTTATGTGTCAAGAGTGAACATTTAAGCTCCCCACTACACTTCACAGCAACTTATGTGAAAAACTGAGCTCAAGAGTGAACATTTAAGCTCCCCACTACACTTTACGGCAACTTTTGTGACAAATTGAGCTCAAGAGTGAACACTTCTGCTCCCCACTACACTTCACGGCAACTTATGTGACAAACTGAGCTCAAGAATGAACATTTCTGCTCCCCACTACACTTCACGGCAACTTTTGTGACAAACTGAGCTCAAGAGTGAACATTTCTGCTCCCCACTACACTTCACGGCAACTTATGTGACAAACTGAGCCCAAAAGTGAACATCTAAGCTCCCCACTACACTTCACAGCAAACTTATGTGACAAACTGAGCTCAAGAGTGAACATTTAAGCTCCCCACTACACTTCACAGCAACTTATGAGACAAAATGAGCTCAAGAGTGAACATTTAAGCTCCTCACTACACTTCACAGCAACTTATGTGACAAACTGAGCTCAAGAGTGAACAGTTAAGCTACCCACTACACTTCACAGCAACTTTTGTGACAAACTGAGCTCAAGAGTGAACAGTTAAGCTACCCACTACACTTCGCAGCAACGTATGTGACAAACTGAGCTCAAGAGTGAACATTTCTGCTCCCCACTACACTTCACAGCAACTTATGGGAGCCACACTGGTGTAATGGTTACCACACTGCGCTGGTGATTGGGTTATCCAGGTTTGAGCCCTGGCGAGGACATTTGAAAGAATGTCGAGGACCGGGACTTGGACTGGAATAATTCTATCCCTGGCGAAGACATCTGAAGAAGTGTTGTCGACCAGGGACTGGAATAACCTGAACGGCTCCTGAGCTGACCCAGCTTTAATGGGCACCTCCGAAATCGGCGAGTATCTGCCTAAATGGCGAGAAGACACCTGTCATTGTACAGGGAAAAAGGGATACTCACGTAAAATCAGTCTCAGGTTAGACATACTAACAGGAGATTTCGCTTCAAGTACTAGCGGGTGTGCGATAAAAAAATTTTTTTTTTTTTAAATACAGCAACTTATGTGACAAACTGAGCTCAAGGGTGAACATTTCTGCTCCCCACTACACTTCACAGCAACTTATGTGACAAACTGAGCTCAAGAGTGAACATTTAAGCTCCCCACTACACTTCACAGCAACTTATGTGACAAACTGAGCTCAAGAGTGAACATTTAAGCTCCCCACTACACTTCACAGCAACTTATGTGACAAACTGAGCTCAAGAGTGAACATTTAAGCTCCCCACTATACTTCACAGCAACTTATGTGACAAACTGAGCTCAAGAGTGAACATTTCTGCTCCCCACTACACTTCACAGCAACTTATGTGACAAACTAAGCTCAAGAGTGAACATTTCTGCTCCCCACTACACTTCACAGCAACTTATGTGACAAACTGAGCTCAAGAGTAAACATTTAAGCTCCCCACTACACTTCGCAGCAAGAGTTCAATCAAATCTATCCACGCTAAACCAGTGTTCAGTAATATGTTCCAGTTTTCCCTACATTTGCTCAGTACTTACATCGGTTTACAGGAGATTCACAAACTTTTTTAAAATGGCTGCACACTTTATAAGCTCGTGTGATTTCACGTCAAAGCAATGAGTTATTTATTGGTTGTGTATTTCATTATAAAGAAGAAATACAAATTTGGCCACCCATCGTGGTACTTCACAACACACTTTACCAAACGTGTGATTTCATGTTAAAGTACTTACACAATTATTTACAGATACCGTCATCATTTCCCTTTTGATCCCTGTGGAGCAAACAGCTACCATGGCAGCAGGCTCCCTTTGCAAGAAGCCTACACCACACAGTGGTTTCTGTAGCAATCTGTTTTATATGCTGAGGTTGCCAACTCAAATTTGCTGCTGTCAGCTATGAAAACTATAAAGTCTTTGTCATCTGTTGAAGAACTCATTGTGTTTTACTTCACTTGTGTGAGTGTAGCTCTTTATTATATTTATTTGTATGACTCTTCCACTCAACAGACGTACCCCCTCATTAACTTCTGCCTGCTTCTGTCCCTGAAACACTTCTACAGCATGAATCAACCTGGTCATCATTTCATCTAGTGTCACATGACCTGCAAGAACCAATGTTACATTCACTTTTTTATTAGTAAGGAGAGAAAGATGGATGAAATAAACAGAGATGTCCTATGATTCATCCTTCAATTACTGTTGAAACAACTAAATAATTATTGTCTGGTTTTAATAATGATTTCAAACTGTCCAGTTTAAAAACCTTTTCAACAAAAAATGTTCACTTTTTGTTTTCCTTGAAATTCAGACAAGAAAGTCTAAAAGTAGATATTTTGGTGAAAAGGTTTTTAAACTAGACAGGCTGGTACAGGAAAAATACAGATTATGAGAATAAATGTGGTAGAAACATCCCTCAAATGTATAAAGCAAAAAGAATGTATAAAAAATTGGTATATAGTGTGTTTTACAATAGAACGGTATATTTAAAGCACAGGACATTTGGGGGTTCATCCTTCCTCAGCTAAAGTCATAAAAAGAAGACAAAGACAAGAAATATAAGCAGATTAAGAGAAAAAGACAAAAGACACTGTAAACATGTTGAAATAATAAAAGATGAGCAACACAGGAATATGAAATACAGAACTAGAAAGAAAGAAATACCAGTTCAAAGAATCTAACAAACATAAATGCAAAAAAAAAAAAGAAAAAAAAAGAATGTAAAGAAGATAATGAAACGAAAAAACAATTAAATAATATAAATGATTAGCCTATGATAAAATCCTAATGAGTAAAATGGCAAAACCAGACGTTGGAAATGACAACAGTGATGTAGGGATATATAAATACAAATGTGAAAATCAGATATGAAACAAAACGCCAATAAAGAAAAGCAAGTCCTGTCATCACCATAACATGAGCGGGTTTCTGTCACCCGATTGCAGAATCTCAGAATGAATGGACCCATTAACATGAACAGCCATAGATTTATTAGCCCGGTGCAAAATATCCATCAACCTGATAGGTTTTGTGAGCAAAAAATAGGAGCTTTCATTCACTGAGAAATTGATGGAAATAAAATGGAATCAAGTCAAACACAAAAATAAGAATTCTAAACTCAAATGTCAAGGTGGTCCTATTGCGTGGCTCTGAAACAAAAAAAAACAACAACTATGAAATTATGGGTGCGTGCACCAGTTTGACAGATTAAAGTTGCGTGACAAAAGCTCTAACGTGGAACTGATGAAAAGAACCAGACAAATACGGTGTTATAAGAGGTGAAGAAAACATGGTGTTGGGTAGGGCACATAGTGAAGAACCCAGCTTCAGCATTACAAGGCAATCTTTGTTCTAGAATCCCCAGGTTATGACAAATAGAAGTCTGAAAAACATTTGGAGACAGATTTAATGAGATAAAGAAGACAAAAAAAACCAAACCTAGAACAGATGACACAGAACAGGAAGGCTTGGTGTAAAGTTGAAAGCCTATGCCACACAGACAGTAGAAGGATAAAGAAAGAATAACAAATATCAATACCAAAAACATCAAATATGGACCAGACTTTTGGTGCCATGTCACATTTATTACTCCTAATAATGTCCATTAAAACAAGTCTACAGCCTTTTATCCGACCACTTGAAAACCAAAATATTCTGAAAAATTAAAAGTTTATTTGGGCAGCTTCGGGATACTTTTCTATCACATTTTGGCAATGTCTGAATATTTTGGGCATCGTAGGGCTTTTTTTGAATGCAGTTTGGGCAAATTGGGCTACCTTTTTAACACAATTTGGGTAACATCTGAAAAAATCCAGTTTCTGAAACAATGCCGTCCTCCAAGGATTTTGGATAAAAAGTTGCAGATCTGTATCATCTTTTCACATTAACATTTCGAAGCTTCTTCTACAAACGTTTTATTGACCACTAAAGTTTAGACCTTGTATTGCATCAATGACTTCATTCGTGGACTTGGAACGAGATATGATTAACAGAGTAGGCAACTGGTCAGGGCTGTTGCATCTCATCTGTGCTGCTGCTAAACTGCCAAAGTGGCGTGTTGCTGCTTGAATAAACCTGCAGACAGAATGTCAACTTCAATTTTCTGCCTGAAAAAATACATTTTTGTAGCACGGGCTGAAAATTATGACTTTAAAGTTTCCAGTAACAGTCATTATTTTCTCTTGCAATCAGACACCTTGGCAATCCTGAATTTAAATTAATCCAATCACAAAGGTGGAAATACATTCACTAGCCATATGAAGAGCCATGTGGCATTGCCAGGGGACCCTGAAGGGACAATAAAGAAAAAAACCTATTGCTCCCCTTCTTCTTCTTCTTCCGTCCTTAGCCACCGACCGTCAAAGCAGTCAGTGGCCATTACGCCTAGTGGCGTCTTAGGGCAACAGCAGATAGGTTTTCTTTGCCATTGTTTCCCATCATGCCTATTGGCGTCTTTAGGGCAACGGCAAATCAATCCATTTGCTGTTGTTTCCGTAATCGAAGTGACTGGCAAACGGGTGATCAGCCCGTTGGTATTTGCTCCCCTTGGTATGCCATAAAAAGTAACATAAATGAGGTTGGGCAATGGACTGGAAATGTCATCATATAAAACAAGATGCTACAGACACTGCACCTGCAAGAGTACATGAATGCTTTGGTTTCTGTCCTCCTCAAAACTGCAGTATTGGCTGCATGTCCCAGAGGGTGAAACGGGAAATATGAACAACCTCAGATTAGTCACCTGTTATGACAGGTCTATGGTGCAGCAGCCTATTCTTTCTCTCTCTCATCAGAGACCGCCTAATCTTACTATATTTTCTTTGGTTTGTAAAACAAATTGTTTACTGTAATGTAGTTGGCATTATTCTGTTTCAATTGAATAAAACTTTATGACAAATCTAATGAATATAATTTTAATGTAGAGCTAATCTATGAAGTCACACTTCAATCTAAAACACATCTCTGAATTCAATGTTCAAGCTAGTGCAAATCTACAAAGTCTAATTAATCTAATGTACATGTGTGAAGTTAAATTTCCATCTAAAGCAAAAAATATGAGATCAAGTTTCAATATAAAATAAATTTATGAAGGCAGATTAAAATCTAAAGCAAATCTATATTTAGTTGTGCTGAATCATGGACATTAAATAAGGAAGTGGCAGAAGAATTGGAGCCCTTCACAATGTGGATGTACAGAAGAACGGGATATATGATACATGAAGAGAAACCAGAGATAGAAATCCCTGAAATACTAGGAGTGAAAGCTTAATTATAATGATCAAAATTGGATAACTGTTGGACTATACAGCGCTAGAACACAATGTTAATTCTGCAAACCTTAGATGGCAAGCCAGCACTTAATTTAATCTGATGTGATGAAATCACATTTTAATGTACGCAAACCTATGAAGTCTGATGAAGTTATATTCATGTGAGCACACAGATCATACCTTGCGGTGTTCCCTGGGGCAGTGAGGTCCCAGGCCCAGGTTATGAAATGGACACTCAGATAATTCACAATGCCCTCGGCACATAAAAGTTGGGAGCAAAATACATTTGAGAATATGCTGTTGTCGTGATGGAGGTAGATGGCAAGAAGTTTGCGCTGTGAAAAATAATACAATTATTTTGAAATAAAACATAAGCAAAACTAACTATGAATGAATGGCTACCCATTTCATGCTCCTTAAGAATGTGATGATAAAGTTTTTCTGAATGCCTGAGCACAAACCCCATCAGTAAGCCAGTTCAAGCCCTGCTATGTACTCATGGAATGAGTATTATTAGTAATAGTACTGGACAATGTACATACAGTTGTGTTCTATACCCGGAAATTATTACTAGCCATAAGCCTCCATCTGTCTAAAGCAGTGCACCTTAACCAGGGGTGCGAGACTAGTTATTTTAGAATGTGAATCATCATTAACATTACAAAGTACTTACTTAGTGAGGTGTAGAGGTTTGTAAGAGAGAGTGCCATACTATTCTATTGGCTGTCTTCCTCCTGGCTTGGTTCCATTCTAGTCCTTGGTCCTTCAAATTTGTCTAATGTTGTCCTCCCAGTGGACTTTGGGTCGTCCTGGAGATCTGGATCCTTGGCTCTTAACATTACATAATACACAGAACTCCAATGTATTTGTACAAAATAGAATATTGACAATGTGAATTCAATACCGAATCCTTGTCACATTTTGTAAATAACATTTTCCCCAATACATACTTGTACCTTTTTTTTTCTCATTTTTTGTGAGCTAGAAGATAATGGCATACAAAGCTTTTTAAGGTGAAGCAAAGGGGTGTGAGACATCTTAAGGTGAAGCAAAGGGGTGTGAGACATCTTAAGGTGAAGCAAAGGGGTGCGAGGCTTCTTAAGGTGAAGCAAAGGGGTGTGAGACATCTTAAGGTGAAGCAAAGGGGTGCGAGACATCTTAAGGTGAAGCAAAGGGGTGTGAGACATCTTAAGGTGAAGCAAAGGGGTGTGAGACATCTTAAGGTGAAGCAAAGGGGCGTGAGACATCTTAAGGTGAAGCAAAGGGGTGTGAGACATCTTAAGGTGAAGCAAAGGGGTGTGAGACATCTTAAGGTGAAGCAAAGGGGTGTGAGACATCTTAAGGTGAAGCAAAGGGTGTGAGACATCTTAAGGTGAAGCAAAGGGGCGTGAGACATCTTAAGGTGAAGCAAAGGGGCGTGAGACATCTTAAGGTGAAGCAAAGGGGCGTGAGACATCTTAAGGTGAAGCAAAGGGGTGTGAGACATCTTAAGGTGAAGCAAAGGGGTGTGAGACATCTTAAGGTGAAGCAAAGGGGTGTGAGACATCTTAAGGTGAAGCAAAGGGGTGCGAGGCTTTTTAAGATGATTTAAAGGTGTGCGAGGCTTCTCAAGCTGATTTAAAGGTGTGCGAGGCTTCTCAAGATGATTTAGAGGGGTGCTGGGCTTCTTAAGATGATTTAAAGGGGTGCGGGACTTCTTTAGATACTGTAAAGGGGTGCGAGACATCTTAAGATGATTTAAAGGGATGCGAGGCATCTTAAGATGATTTAAAGGTGTGCGAGGCTTCTCAAGATGATTTAAAGGGGTGCTGGGCTTCTTAAGATGATTTAAAGGGGTGCTGGACTTCTTTAGATACTGTAAAGGGGTGCGAGCTTCTTAAGATGATGTAAAGGGGTGCGAGGCTACATAAGATGCTGTAAAGGGGTGCAGGACCTTGTTATGGCACGTTTTACTGCCGTTTTGATGTGTATGCTTGGTTGTAAGCCAAGCTATGTTTTCCTTGGCCGTAAACGAAACTCTAGATGTTTGAAGTCCGGTGCAAACAACCCATCATGTGATGTCATCACGTGACGAGGTTGAATTTTGGCGCAAAATGAAGCCATAGATGATTAGAGTCTTGGCAGCCATCTCGTAGAGACCTGTTTTGGAAAGCCGGTTGTGTTACAGTATTTCGGCCTATGGCGGGACAGTCAGTAGTCGCCATTGTTAATTTAGTCCTAGTGTATTTGTTCTAGTACAGAACTATTTTGCTCTAAGGAGTTGTCAGCTATATTTGCTGTTATTGTCATTCTCGCATTGTGTTTGATATTTATATGAAAATGTTATACTGTAGTTTGCCTCGTCGCTCATTATGCTGAGTGATGGTCAGACTTGACTACGAGGCTAATCGGATACCGTAATATTTGCATTAGTAGCACATGTATTTTCGTATCTCATTCTGGCAACATTTGGCCAAGTTATTGTTCAGTAAATAAAGGGGATCATTGCTATTTGAGGGTGCCTTTATTAGTGTCACCACTGTTCATAATGCCCTTAGTGTGTTCGAGCCTTATTGTTCCTGTCCTGCGTGAAGTTCATACGTGCAGTGGTAGTGTGCATCTGTATGGTGTTGATATACTATACCATCACACGTTTGACAGACCTCTAAAAGATTAAGAAACACTGGTATAAAGCAACATCATCACATGCGTCCACCACAAATGTTGTCTACGGTATTCTGAGCCAAAGCTGTCATCATATGATATCAACTCAGCATCTAACGCCAGCATTTTGTTTCACTTTCTGATCCACTGGCTGGTTCTTTCCATCAGTTATCTTGTCACATCATGTCCCATGTTAATCCTTCTATTCTGTGTAAGCAGCAGCCATTTATCAAAGTCTGTAATGTCTTGGTTGTCATTTGTGTTGTTCTTCATGTTTCCTGGTTGTACAATAGAACTGTCTTGACATTTATATGTAAGCGTGGAAAGTACAAACTCAGTTTCACTTAATGCTTTCTTATCAGTTAAATATTTGTACTTTTTTTAAATCTCATCTTATTTGATTTTCAGGAACTATCTTAAACAGACCGAAGCACATGACCATATTTCATTTGATATAGTCTCTTGATCTAACCCCATTTCTGCCCCATATTTCAAACAACCTTGATGTCTGTGTTTAAAAATCCACAGTTTTAGTATTTTTCTTTTTGCTGTCCAAGTTTCCGTTTTTCTCAGACAAAAAGAACAAAATTAATACATTAATTTTAAAATATACGTATTGAAAAAGACAGGTCTGCAATATTTGGGACAGAATATCCTGGCCATTTATGACTGCCCATGCAGTCTGCACTGCACTGTATAGAGAAGTATCTGGCAATGCCAAACTTGTATTTCTTATTCTCAAGCTGACGTAAGAAGGAGATGTAATTTGGACTGATATCACTAACTTTCATATCTAATCACCATTTCCCTCTTTGCTACACACAGTCACCACTACAGCTACACACAGTCACCACTACAGCTACACACAGTCACCACTGCAGCTACACACAGTCACCACTGCAGCTACACACAGTCACCACTGCAGCTACACACAGTCACCACTGCAGCTACACACAGTCACCACCGCAGCCAACCACCTTGTAAGAAGCTGTCATGTGCCACTTTAGTGGTGGTTTCTGCAGCAACCTGCTTTATGTGATCAGGTTGCCAGCCCCATGCACACCCCCTCACATTAGTCACCTTGTATGCACACCCTCACATTAGTTACCTTGTATGCACACCCTCACATTAGTCACCTTGCATGCACACCCTCACATTAGTCACCTTGTATAAATGCCTGAGCAAGCAGGAGTCATATATTCTTTCTCTGCCTTCTCAGAGACTGACCCCCCCCCCAAAACTACTCGAGGCTGACATCTGATGGGGTGTGCAACATTAACTCCCTGGCAGCTGTGATGAAAACACTGGACTACTTTACTTACATCTGCAGGTTTAACAGCTAATGACTCTTGTATGGCATCATCCAAACTACCAATCAAGAACTGGGGATGACATTCTCCATACCTGCGTATCAAAATCAGCAATATAACTTAACATTGTACATCTATGGCTGCCTAAATCTTTTACCCTGATCCTGCTCTATCTGACTAGTCATGCACAAGAAGATTCTTACAAAATATGTCAATACATTTGTACTTATTTACACATAGAATAAATATTAAGTTATATAAATTAGAGTATCAGAAACAAATGGAGATGAACAAATACTACACCCAGGATGTTACAGACATTGATAGATGGGTGCTAGTGTAGAATAGAAGGATTAAGATAGTATGACAAGATCACCAAAGTGAAATTGAAGAAAACCAGAAAAATATCAAAGGAATAAAATGTGAGGAGAAGACACTGGTGTTGGATAGGTCACACATGGAGAAAAAAACCTGTTGATAGCATTACAAGGCAGTCCTTGTTCTGGAACCTGCATGGTAAGAAAAACTGAGGAAAACAAAAAAGCAAATGGAGAAGAAAATTAGATATAGACATGAAAGGTATTAGGAACATACTGACATAAAGGGGAAAAAAGAAGATATGGAAAGACTTGACAGAACAAGAAGGCATGTATATGTTGATGGCATGTGCTCCATCGGGAGTTGAAAGGTAACATATGAATACATAAACCTGCTACAAAAACACAGCCTACTCTGTCAGAGGCAATATGATACTTCACAAAATAATGACACACTAAAAAAAAAATTACCAGCCTTCAACAAAGCTGAAGCAACATATTAACCAAAAGTCACCAAAAAAAGTAATCAATCATCAAGAAAACATACCCATAAACTCTAAACAATCTACTCAACAAGTTTGCAACAAACCTACACTGACATGCATGAAAGACACACAATATTCTTTCTCCTACACTGACATGCATGAAAGACACAATATTTTTGCTAACTACCTTTTAGAAAATTCTTTTGTGAAATGTTCCAGCGCCTCCCTATCATCACCAATACCTTCTGGCACTTGAATGAGAAAAAAAAAACATACAGTTACATCGCTGTGTTATTGTTGTACATAATTACAAATGTTTCATGATGTACTTCAAAGATGTCGGACAATCTGTAATGCAGGAGTGTACTTAAAACAAAGCATATTTCTCTAACTTGGAAAAACGACAACTGTAGAATATTGCGTTATAAATAAAATGTGAATGGTTAAAAACTGGTATACAAATCTTAGAAATGATTACAGTCATGACTGTCCAGAAATATAGACTTCTAAAATTGTTTTGATTTAACTTAAACATTATATATGATCACTTTGATCCCCAACCCCAACAAACACACACACACACACACATACAATCTCGAGATGTAGGTTCAAAATGTGACAAGATTCTGAAATCTATCTCACTGGAATGTTCGGACATTAAACGAACAAGGGAAAGTGGCACAAGTGGCAGCAGAAATGAGGGAATATAAGATCGAGATTCTGGGACTGTGTGAAACAAAGTGGAAGGGGGTAGACAAGAAGAAACTCATCACAGGTGAATTGGTGCTGTCCTCAGGACATGAAGACGAAAGTTCACACCACAGTGAAGGGGTAGCTCTTATGTTATCTAAAGAAGCACAGAAAGCACTCATTGAATGGGAAGCTGTTGGACCCAGAATAATAACAGCTACTTTTAAAACAGCTAAAAAGAAAATAAATGTAAATGTCATCCAATGTTATGCACCAACTAATGACAAAGAAGAGTCTATGAAAGAAGCATTTTATACTAGACTACAGGAAATTATGGAAAAAGTAAAAAGAAGAGACATCACAATTTTGATGGGTGACATGAATGCAAAGATAGGTACAGTCAACACCGGCTTGGAAGAAGTCATGGGAAAACAGGGGCTGGGAATAATGAATGAAAATGGGGAACTATTCTCAAACTTCTGTGCTTCAAATCAACTGGCTATAGGAGGAAGCATGTTTCCACATAAGAGAATACACAAGGCAACATGGATATCACCAGACCATAGAACAGAAAATCAGATTGATCATATATGCATAAACAAGAAGTTTAGATCATAATTGCAGGATGTAAAGGTATACAGAGGAGCAGATGTGACATCAGATCACCACCTTCTGATAGCCAAAGTAAAAATGAAACTCAAAAGATATGCAACAATGCAAAATTATAGACAACAATTCTTCTTCTTCTTCCTCGTTCGTCCTGAAAAGGACGTTGGTTGTGTTGTGTCTGTTTACACCGGAGCTGCGATATCTGCGCCTTTCGGCCGACACATCCGACTTCAGCACGGCATTTTTTGGGACCGGGTTTGCCTTCCCTCTTTGATCCCTACTCTCTCAGCCAGACTGCAGTGATGCAGCCTGTTTCCAGGACCACCACGTGGAGGTGGAGTAGGGTCTTGGTCAACTCTGGTTCGCTGACCCTGACGCACGCAGTCAAGCTATGGGTCGCTGACTGCATTTTCTATTGCTGCATCTTTGGGTCCCCGGAGACAACAATTCAATGTAGGACATCTAAGAAATCAAGAAACAAGAGACAAATTTGCGGTCACAATATCCAACAAATTCCAAGTGCTCCAACAGCTGGAAGATGTAGAGAATACAGAAGACTATTGGCAGCAAATCAAAACGGTATGGAATGAGACATGTGAAGAAATACTGGGGAAAAGGGAACGACAACAAAAAGCATGGATAACAACAGAAACCATCAATAAGATAAAAGACAGAAAAAACAAGAAAGCAGATTTAAACACAAGCAAAACCAGAAGTTCCAAAGCCAAGGCTCAAGAAGTGTACACAGAAGCAAACAAAGAAGTTAAAAGAAGTATCAAAAGAGACAAGAGGAAGTATATTGAGGAGTTGGCAAGAGAGGCAGAAGATGCTGCAGCCAAAGGAAATATTAGAGAACTGTATAACAGCACAAAGAAGCTGACAGGGAAATACAAGCAAACAAGTTGCCTCATAAAAGACAAGAATGGAAAACTGCTCAGCAATATACAAGAGCAAATGAAGAGGTGGACAGAATATTTTGAGGACCTTCTCAATAGACCAGCTCCACAAAACCCCCCCGGACATCCAGCCAGCAGAAGAAGAGCTACAAATTAACGGTGAAAGACCAACGAAGGAAGAAATCAAGAAAGCCATAAAGCTTCTAAAAGATGGAAAAGCGTCTGGACCTGATGGCATTCCAGCAGAGGCCATCAAAGCAGATATCGACATGGCTACAGAGATGTTATATAAATTACTTGGTAAAGTCTGGGAAAAGGAAGAGATACCAGCAGAATGGAAGGAAGGATATCTGGTTACGTTGCCTAAGAAAGGAAATTTACAAGAGTGCACAAATTATACAGGAATAATGTTACTATCAGTGCCAGGAAAAGTATTAAATAGGATTATCCTTGAGAGATTAAAAGAGTCCATAGACAAGAAACTGAGAGATGAACAAGCAGGTTTTCGACAAAATAGATCCTGTACAGACCAGATAGCCACTTTGAGAATAATAGTTGAACAAAGTCTGGAATGGAATTCCCCATTATACATCGGATTTGTGGACTACGAAAAGGCATTTGACAGTGTAGACAGAGAATCACTTTGGAAATGAATGAGGCATTATGGAGTTCCCCTGAAGATCATTAATTTAATAAAGAAAACATATGAAGACATGACATGCAAAGTTCTTCATGAAGGACAGCTTACAGAACCATTTGGATAAGAACAGGAGTGCGATAGGGATGCCTCTTGTCTCCATTTCTTTTCTTATTAGCAATAGACTGGGTTATGAGAACATCAACAACACACAACAGAAATGGAATCCAGTGGACTCTGACTAAGCAGTTGGATGATCTGGATTTTGCTGATGACTTGGCTCTTCTGTCCCATAACCGTAATCAGATGCAGGACAAATTAAAAACACTCGATGAGAGGTCACAGCAATTGGGTCTGAAAATACACAGGGAAAAGACAAAGATAATGAGAATAAATGCAGGTAATGAAAACAGGGTTGAACTTGAAGAAGCACCAATACAAGATGTAGAATTGTACACATATCTTGGCAGCAATATAGACAAAGTTGGAGGGACAGACAGTGATATCAAAATAAGAATACAAAAAGCAAGAGGAGCTTTCATTGCATTGGGAAATATATGGAGATCAAGAGAAATCGGATCCAACACGAAAATAAGAATCTTCAACTCAAATGTGAAGTCAGTCCTATTGTATGGCTCTGAGACATGGAGAACAACCAAAAAGCTACAGACTTTCATAAATGGGTGCTTGCGTAGAATAGAGGGATTAAAATGGTATAGCAAGATTACCAACGTGGAACTGATGACAAGAACTAAACAAGTGCCAGTGGAACAAGAGATGAGAAGAAGACGATGGCGAGGACACACACCGAGGAAACCTGTTGATAGCATTACAAGGCAGTCCTTGTTCTGGAACCCCCAGGGCAAGAGAGGCAGAGGTAGACCAAGAAGCACATGGAGAAGAGAGCTGGAAACAGAGATGAAAATGATAAGGAGAACGTGGAAAGAACTTGAGATGATGGCATGTGACAGGAGGACTTGGCATGTGTTTGTTGAAGGCCTATGCTCCTTTGGGAGTGGAGGGTTATGATGATGATGATCTCACTGAAACAAAAATATTCCAGATGTTACATCTTCTTCTATTTTCGGATAGTAAATGCTAGTCTTGAAAACATAATTACAGGGTTCTTTTAAAAATGAGATTTATATACATGAATCAAAACATGATAATTACTAAGAGGCTCCAGACGACGAGGTGTGTTTGGTTCCTGTGAGAACAGGTCATCTTCAAGTGAGTAGTTCTCTAAGCCTGTATCCTCCTCATCATCACTGTCCACTTCCATTTCCTAAATTAAAACATAAAATACAAGGATTAAGTGAGTCAGAAACATGTATAGAACAAATTATCTCTAGATCTAAAAGCACTAGTGTCTACAATAAATTTCTAAACCTGTTTGTATGTTTCTGTGACGTTTAGTTTCATCTTCCTAACTGTCACATTCTTCTAGGGGTTAGTTTTGAAGTATTATGAACATTATGTTTAATACGAACAATGACCAAGTATTACGTTTTTACCTCAACTCATGGTGTACAGACACAGTACACATTTATTAAGTTCAACTCCTGACAATATCATGAAAATCCATAGACCACCAGCAATGGGCCAACACTCATTTTGACCATTGCACTTTATGAGATCAATAGATAATCCACATATTCTGTGTGAGTCCACCGCAGTCCATACATTGAGTCATAACCATTATTATTCAAGTAACATCGTCCATGGGTTCCAATAAAGATATACATACTATCGACACATCCAAGAATATCATCTATGAATATCTAAGCAGACACTACCGACACATTTTAAAATACAGCCATCTTGGCCGACTACACAAAATGATCTCCCTCGTTGCCGTGCATGAGCACTCGCATCATAATCCTTATGTGTAAAGACGCGATTAGCAACGTCCTTTTCAGCACCACAAAGTTCCAAGACCTGCATTTTCTCATATTCTATCGATTTTTCAGCCACGAGAGACTAGATTCACTAGCATGTAAAAATTTTCTATAAGAATTAACAATTTTAAAAAAAAAAATTGTTTAATTCATTAATGAAATTTTTTTTAATAGCTCTGACATCATTCATCCGAAGAATTCCAAACAAACATCTATTCACTGAAGCGCTAAAATCACTAACTCACTCAGTGAAGTGCTAAAGGCACCAGATCTAACTGTCCACATACAACAAGATCCAACTCCCACTTAGTGTGCAAAACAGACACAGCTCCCACACACTAAAGCACTAGAGACTCCTCACCCAGTCACTGGCACTAAAATCACACACAGTGAAGCACTAGAGCCATCTACCCCACTCAGTGGCACCTACAGACACAATTCCAACACACTGAAGCACTAGGGACATGTCCCACCCACTGGTATTGACAGACACTAATTCCCACATGAAAAATTCTGTTAACTGTGTGCTCCTACAAAATCCCAAGTTATGTTATAAATCAGCCCTTGGGTGAAGATAAAGATAATAACAAGAAAAAAATGCTGGCAGTGAGTGGAGACAAAATTACTGAAATAACAGGAACTGAGTGAAGATACAATAAATGAGTAATGTGACACTTAGTAAAGCCAGACACAGACGAGTAAACAAACACTATCAAAAAAATTAAAACATTCTGTGCATTATTTACAAACTAGATTCAAACCAGGCCAGAAGGAAGATAGCCGACAGGATAGTAAGGCGCTCTCTCTCGCAAACCTCTGTACCCCAGGCTGCAACCATTTTTAACGCACTTTATTTTTTTTCACTGTGACTGAATACTGTAAATTTATGCGGTTATATTATTTTTATAATGTTGCTTGTCTTTAAATGAACACTTACAGTACAAGTGAGAATGAACGTATACAGAATAAAGAATGAAAGAAAGGAAAGGCAGCATGCCAAATTCGTAAACTTTTGAAAATAAAGTTAGTGTGTTCTGTAAAAAAAAATTAACTTCATATCAGTACAGAGCTATAACTTATGCCTCTAGGAACACTAGAAACTTAACTTGCTATCAAAGAAGTGTCAAATACTGACAAAACTGTACCTCTGGATCAGGAGCTTTAGGAGTGGTGGCTGATTCTGATTTTGCCACTTCCAGGTCGTGACAAGGGTAGTTTAAACCACACGCAAACAGTTTATCCTGGAAGACAACAGTAATTTAAAATAAAAAATAATAAACATAACATGGCATGAATGTCAGTTTTAAGAAATATGACATGGCATGAATGTCAGTCTGAAGAAATATGACATGGCATGAATGTCAGTTTTAAGAAATATGACATGGCATGAATGTCAGCTTTAAGATGTATGAATTTGATTTTTCATTTTCCTTTGAGTTCCTTATGGAGCATGGAGCCACCACTACAACTGGCCCACTAGCAGCATGCCTGCACAAAGCAGACGCAGGTTTCTGTGGCAACTGTTTGACATAATTAGGTTGCCAACCTCATGCCTAACCTTATATTAGTCACCCTGTATGACATGCCTGAAATTAGATGTTTAGTGGAAGGACACATCTTGACTTTAGCCACAATGATGCACAAGAAAGCGGCAATGAGAATTTGCACAAATATAAACAGACTAAATTGATGACAAGGTATAGAAATGAGATGGAAAAACTGCTAACATAAAGAAAAAAACAAACTAAGGATGCAAAACAAATAATTTAAAAAAAAAACAACTATAATACAATAAAGGATAGTTGACATGAAAATATAACACCAAAGTGAGCTTTAAAGAATATGTAAAGTGTTACGGCAGACAAGGTGAAACATATTTTTATATTAAGGTCACATGACATTTCTCATTACTGAAACTTCTAATGAAGAACATGCTCTCAGAAAATACTTCTTATAAATGTACCTGGTCAGTCACTGGTCTTGGCCAGCCGCTCCACTCCTGGTGTCGCACGGGGATATCGGTTAATGTGACAACTGCTTGTTTGACCTGAAAGATAGAATAGGATGAACCTTACAAAGAAAAGATGGTATTCCTATCTCATGCAATACTTCAGTAGCCAGCTTGAGAATTTTCATTAGGAATGTGGAAAAAGTACATTTGATCCTCAGGACACTGCAATTTTAAATGCTGGCAGGAGACGTCTGGTCCAAAATTTACCTAGTTTAAAAAAGTCTTTCATCTTCCCCCTTGCCTATAGATCTACCAAATCATCCACTGTGATCTACTAGTAGATTGGGACTGACTGGTTGCCATCCCTTGCTGTATCTGGACATCCACCTTACTAACATACCCATCTTATTCTAGCAAATGTTCTTCTATATGACATACTATCACTACAAACATAAATATATGCAGTGGTAGGTTCTGTATAAATCTATTTGACATAGATGAGGCTGTCAGCCCAACACAACCCTCTCTAGTGGACTTACATAACATCCTTAGCAGGGAGTAGAGGCCCTGTTTCTAGCTACTCAATATTCTGTCACAACAAAAATTAACAGCAGACCTTAAAACATTAGCACAAATATAAAGTGCCCCGGTATAGTCGGGGGGGGGGGGGGGGGGGGGGGGGGGAGTCTCTGACGGGATACAGAAAGAATAAGATTACTCCTCCCTCAGACATGTCATGTGACAATCAATAAGAGGTTGCGCATGTGACTAGCACCTATGTCAAACAGTTTGCTACAGAAGCCATCAAAGCACAAGCACATGAGTACTTGGTGGAGGCTTCATGCAAGGAACCAGCTGCAGTGGTTGCTCAATTAGCAGCAAAAGGGTTAATTGGAGACAAGACGATGAAAGCATTCAAGTCAACAGCAATTTGTAAAGTGATAGATTTGAAAATTTGAAACCAAGAAATAATAAAATAAAGAAAGAAGGAAATACCAAAATACAGAAACAGCAATAAACAAATGTGCAACTTTAAAGATGTTTCTGGATACAAATTAAGCCTGAACAAGTACGGTCAATGAAAATAGGCAGTACACATCTTCCTTAGGACAAAGGAAAAGGAAATGGTCCACATTGGAACTACAAGACTTCATCAGGGGCAAACCAACACACAAACAGCAGAGACAAGACAGTAAGATATGAAGAAAATTAGTGATGTATTTCAGAGAAGGCAAAGGAAGAGGAAACGTGAAAGAAATTAAAATATAATTAATTAATTAACCAACACTAAAATAAGAAAACTCATATAAAAGAAAAAGAAAATTGATGGTCCAGTGAAAAACTTTCACAGGAAAGACAGACAACGAAGAGTGGTACAGCAAGATTTTGATAAACAGTGGGGGTCAAGGACTATGGGTAGTATACACCTCACTGGACAAAGGTCACGACAGTCTCAACAAGCAGTGATACTCACATCTCTGACAGTTTTGTTACAGGAAAATTTCAAGTTAAAATGCTTGTACTTGGACCCCTCCAGGAAGTTAATTTTGAGCGTATACTCTCTATCACCCTCCAGTCCCTGAGAAGTTCTGAAACAGACAGGCAGAAACAAAGCAATGTTCGCTGTCAAATATAAAACTACATAAAATCATGCCCACTTCTATCAGACAAGCCTTAACCCTTTGAACCCTGGCTACCCCAGCCTGTAAAACCCCATTCCCCTGGGCTCCTGAGCAAACAATGCATGAAAAAGACAAATAAGCAAAACTAGTTACTGTGACAAAACCATGTGGTCAGTTTTAACTATTCTATCTCAAATTGACTGACCTATCATCTCCAATATTCCTGCTTATTGTGCCAGTCCTCCCAGCATGTACTCGTAGATCCTTCCTTTAGGCTCAGATAACTTTCATACATTTGCACCAGAATTTAGTCTTCACTTTATTAAATTCTTTGTAGGCCATGTCTGGGAAGTCACTGACATGTTTGTTAAATTTATATGCACATATAATACAACAAATGTTATTGCCTGTAGCTTGCGGAGACACTTGAGGATGATGCAAGCCCACATTTTGCAGCCTCTGATATGCATCAACACGGTTGTGAAGCTTCATTGCCGCTGTTCTGTAATCACCAATGAGTGATAAACAGATTTCATTCATGAACATACCAAATGTTCTGTAGCGTCTTCCAGTTACATTGTGGGGATTGTATTTATTCATTAGTATACAAGCATTATTGTATGCCCACATGAAAAATTTCACTATGAGCCAGCGATAATGCCGGCGCGTTTTATTGAGAAGACAAACTTGGTCATTGACATCGCAGCCATAGGGAGCCGCGCTGGTGTAATGGCTACAACGTTGTACTGGCGACCAGGTGTTCATGGTTCAAACCCGGCCGTCGGCGTTTGAAGAAATGTTTACGACCGGAAATTTGACTGAATAATCTAAACGGCTCCTGCACATAAATCCCGTGTGGATGGGAAGGAGCGAAGCTCCTGACCGGGTTGGAAGGAAAGTCCACTGACCCCCCAGCCTCGCAATGACATGTCATTGGGCCGAAAGAGCTGGAAAAGCTCGAGTGCCGCTGGTTATAGAAAAAAAAAAAAAACATCGCAGCCACCCAAGAAAGTATTGTAGTCAATACAAAGTTGTGGATAATATAGTAGCTGGTTGGCTTTTTGCTTTTTACTTGCTCAGCACATCTGTTTGTTTGCTCACACAAATTGTGCCAGAAAATGCTGTCGAGGAAAAGTTCCAAAAATTCAATGGCTTTACCATCAGGAGAAATGGATTCTGGAATATTCTTGGGGACTATCTGTTCCACAAATGTTGTGTCTATGGTAGAAGTAGGTCTGAATATATTTGCGGGAGACCAACCTGTATCAAATTACTTGATACATTATGTGGGATACGCCCCTGTACCGTAGCCTGATCCCCTGAGGGGCCAGGAACAGGGCTAGAACTAGCTTGATCATAATCTGATTCACAAGTTCCGTCACTCGATTCAATTTTGATGTCACTTTCAGAATAATCATGATCTAAATCTAATTCATCAGCCTCCAAATCATTGAGCACAACTTCAACAGCTTGTTCCGTTGTTAGCCTTTTAGAACGGCTATTTCCTGGATTTTCAACACGCCTTTTCATTATGAAAACAATTAAAAAATTGCAAAATATTATCACTCCGTGGGCACCGCCATTTTAGTGTAACATTCCACAAGACATGTGTACTTCCTGACGTCATTATTTTTCACACATTTCCATTCCGGCCCCGCATTGCTAAGGTAGGCGTGCCAGACCGAGATAGCGGTCGATCAAGGAATGGATTATTTACACACAGACCAAAATTTAGGGACCTCGGGTTCAAAAGATGATATAAAATGTGATACTGCTGAAGCCAACTCGCAGATTTGATGATTCAAGCATATCTATGTGATTCATACTAAATGCTTTTTCCCTGGTCTTATCTATGAAACCAGGAATAAGAATTTAAAACCTACTTCAACAGTGTAAAAATAGGGGGGGGGGGGGGGGGGGGGGGGCATCTGGGGTTCAAACCCAGGACATAAGATGAAAGGGAAATATTTTAAACAAACTCAAACTGACATTTTTTTGTGTTTTTAAATAAATGTAACCACGATTCTCAATAAGTTTCAAAATGCAATCTTTTGTATCACATTATTCATCAACTACTAATGAAAGACAGGTTTACAGCCATGTCAGAAATTTAAAAAACTTGGAATGCCTTGACATTCTTCAACTGGTGTGTCCAAAAACATCATCAACAAACCTCTAAGGTGAATGAAGGTAAGTGATCCTGACTCCTTTGGGTTTTCTATGTTTTAAGACATAACTCTCTTATCTATGTACGGAGGCCTATCTGGAGGCATCCTTATATGACCATCAGCTAAGCACAATGCTATAGTATACAGTCAGCACATCCCAAACCAAGTAAATCAAGTAGCAGTTTACCATCTATTCTTGTCTGTGCAAATGACTGGGAGATGGCAGTAGATCTAACTGGGTGAGGGACATATCCAGAAAGTGTCATAAGATCTCGAAGACACCAGATACAGTGCTGCATTCCTCATCATGTTGCATGCCTTTAAAATAATGCTTAAAGCATCATGTGGGAATGAAAGGATATAGTATGCAAGATTAATGAGAGTGGAAGGGCAGAATGTTAGACGGGCCTGCGCGCCCAATTCTTTACCCTTCGAAAATAAAGTTCGTTCGTTCGTTCATCGCTCCAGATTATAATGATTGAGCTAACCGTGCCGTCTAAATCCAGACTGAACATGCAACACTCGTTCAAAGTGGCCAAGCATAATGATCTGGTCCTGGACTTGAGACACGACGGTTTCACTGCAAGGGTCATGGCTGCTGAAGTAGGTGCAAGAGGTCTAGTGGCTGCCTCAGTGTATGATCTACTGATACTGTTATGTGTGAAAGGACAGTCAAGAACAAGGACACTTAAGAGACTCGGTGAAACTGCGGAAAAGGCATTGTGCTGGCTGTGGAACTACCGCAATCGGCTATGGAATTCAAGACAGTAATTTATTTTCAACATACGGGTTACTTTCACAATCGCCTCCAGCTGGCAGAAAAACAGGAGTGAAGTTGAAAGCTGCAACCAAGGTGGAGTGGGTTAAATTATCTGCACAAGACAACAGGAGGCTGACACTTGGGAGTCATGGCCCAAGTGGGCCACCCCTTTAGAATGTAAAGGAGATTAAGTAACCGAAACACTTGATTGATGGGGAGGACCCTTTCTGATATCAGATTGCCTCCTGTTGCATCATTCTGTAGAGAGTTTCCTATCATCAGACAGATGTGGAAGTGAACCTCTTAAAATAATCCACACACTTCAAGGGATTCTCCCTGTGGTGAAACATGTTACCCAGCACTGCACACAAAGCTCGGAGGAGTCACTTGAGCCGCAGACGTAACTCTGGCGTATAGCCGTTTGACTGCATGCAGGAGGATCTCACTATGGACTCGTGAGAGAGGGGGGGCTGAAAGGTCGCTCTGTGTAGGACGTGACGACCTTTAGATTTACAAATCTTACTCGGTGTTGGCGTGACCTCGCCCAAACTGATGTTTTCATTTCTGCAAATACTAGTCATGCTGTCATTTTTACTATTTTCTTGGACACTTTTTCTTGTAATAAATCTATCCATGTCAGTTAGTTTATCTACTTTTAATAAAGTTTTAAAACGGCAAATCGGATGTACTAAATATTTTACAAATCAAACACAAGTAAGAAACAACACGCTGATCACTGTGTTAATTATAAAATGAAACATACAACACCAACTGGATGTGTGGCCGGGTAGGGTAGTGGGGGTTGCTGTTCAAATCGAGAGTATTAGATTTTGAGGACTAGCTAGCCTGCTAGAGGTGATGATTTCTCTCTACAGTCTTACAGGACTTAACCAGGTTCGGGGATAATCCTCTATGATGTTTTATTTTTAGAGCAGATGGTTATTATTTGTGTTGCACCTGCAGCGATTAGCTTTGGTATGATCCCTTAATAATTTGTATGATAGCCGACTGCAAACATATGATTCGTCAACAGCATTTGTGTTCAATGAAACAAATGTTTATTCAATTTTCAACAAGAACTGGGTTAAGTCAAATGGTAACCACACCAAATTGCATAATAGCATGTTGACATTTAATAAACAAGCATAAAAAGTCAATGCATTATTTTAATGATGCAATATTCCTTATTGCATCTCGTGATCTTTCCAACTTGCAAAAACATGGCGTGGCTCCTCTATCCTTCTAGCGTTCCTTCGTTTATTTGTCAATGTAGTCTAGATTTCACGACGTTTTTCTTATCTCTTCATTTCAATGAAGAGCCAAACTTTCTCTTATTCATTAGTATTCCTTAGTTTGACGTTCTCTCAGCTTAAGGACCTTCATCCTTGGTAAAAGGTTCTGATATATGCCTGGGTTTACAATTCTTTACCCAGTTTTCGAGCGTAGCTCTGTTTCAGTTATGACTGTGGGCTCTAACAGTTATTGTATGCAATTTTTGGCACTACTTACGTTTCTCGTGAATTCACAAAATATTAACATTCTACATTTCGAAATTACACAGTTGCAATAATTGTATGAAGTCAATCTCCTCTAATAGAATATCACTGAGCAAGAAGAATTAAGTCTTCTCTCGACCGCTCTAAATTCATGACTGCTCAAAAAAATGGCTTCGTCTCTCGTTCATCCCGGGGAAAGAAAGGACTGAGCCTAACCATTGGTGGGAAATCACGTGACCAACGCACTTATACACGCGAAGCTTAGCCTAAATAGATGCGTGGCGTTTCGAAGCTAAACTGGCCTAATTAAACATCTGCATGAAGATTTTTTTTATCTTGTTTCTATAAAAATTTATTTTATATGTTAAAATAGTCTGCATCTGAAGACTCACGGTATACGCGGTTACATACAGATTCCGGGGCCCTGCAAATGTATCCCGTAGGGAGACATTTGTGTACTATCAAATCTTAAAAAATTTATCCCAAAAATTTCTTAAGTTCAAAAAAATGTTCAGAACAATTTAAGGTTCAAAAAAATTTTCTAAGTCTAAAAATAATTCGGAAAAATTTAAACTAATTCCTAAACTGGGTTCCTATATCTATGTGAGATCAACTTCTCTATAAAAACTTAGGGATGGACATCAACTTCAAAAAAAATTTTTTAACTATCCAGCATTTTTCAACATTTTAAAATTGGCAACCCTGACCAACAAAAATTTTAATTAAGTCATCACTCAAAAATATGGGGAGTGGCAACATTGGGAACATGAACAATAATATCCTATTTCATTATCATAATCCACATGCATGTTATTCCAACAATATAGTTGACACACTGTGTTGGACATTGTGGGGGAAAACCTAATTCTATCTCTGTGTCCTCCGAGTGGTTCAAAATTTTATGTTATTTTCACTCCTGGTGTTCTAATAAGTTTTGGTCCTATCTTATTTATTGAGTAAGCACTCCATGTATATTGCAGTAGAAAGTATTCCCATTTTTTTTTCAAAATATCCACATCATCTTTGCAAATGACGATCCAATTGTATAAGTCAGTTAATTTATCCGTGGTGATCCATCATGCTTTCTTTTGTTATTTATTATTGCATATGGGAAACAATTTCAGACCTGTACATAATCATTTTCAAACCTCAATGTAACAATTTATTCTGATAAGCAATTACAATGTACCAAATAAAATGATTAAAATCTCATTACTTGTACTTGTTCATTTATTTTTGAAATAACCTGGTATCCTTGACGATATGTATCTGTTATCACTCGTTTATCCTTGTATACCATTTTGTATTTCCTCTTTTTTTTTTTTTTTCCATAAATCTCATATTCTCCATATATATGTGGTGCTCCAATATTTTATAGGTGTGGACCTTTCCTAGTCCTCTTGTTTATACTGGGAATTCATCAGTATTGACTTTCAATGTATGACATCTAACAATATATTTATCAACAACACATCGACTAATCATTTGTAAACATCAACAAAACTTTCATAATTTTATCGCAATATGAGGTAATATACTTTTGTACATATTTTCAGGATTTCAACACCAACTCTGCCTTCGCAGGTCGAAGGTTAGTCAGAGTTATGTGGTGCCTGTAACATCCGCTGACTACAGCCAGATGGGTGACTTATGGTACTTATAATACAAAAATCCCGTCCGTCAGTTATATCTTAAGTGTGGGGCGGGGGTCTATTTCATGGTGTCGTTGATAAAGTTGCTGCATTTCCAATCTAGGTATTCTTTTCTTGTCATAATATCTCCATGATATATCTGTGACATGTCTGTCCTTGGGATAACATTATTTTTTTTTTTCAATATCCTCGGGGTGAGCAGAATCTCAGTACGTCCAATTTCATCAACCATGTATTTTTTTCTCTCTTGTAATTCAGGGTATATTATGAGTATAGTAAATTGTCAATTTATTTCAACTATCTTACAACATTCTGTAATTCGTGATAAGGAATAGTCATTTGTTATACAACCATGTTCATATTACAAAGGCAATGAGCAACAATCAAAGAGATATCTTCTCCGAAAATGCGGATGTATCTCTATTTCCTTTACCTCTGGGCGTAGTAATTATTCAGTCATTATTTTTTTTCTTCATTATTTAATCTCCATTCTGTGTCCTTAGTACCTGTGGTTCCATGGGATTATCATAATCTATTTGTCCCTTGTCTACTGATAATCCTTCAATAATGACTTCAAATATGGTCCTCATATGTGCAACAATCATCTGCTCTGATTTGTTCCATGTCCATGGTATTCATAAAATATTCTATTTTCTCCTTGTCTTATCTCGTATCCACGAAAGACTAAGATTATTGCTCCTCCAATGTTAATGTGGGGGATTTTGTGCATAGACATTACAATAAAATCTCAGCTGTGACAACATAAAGTTTCACCTTAATATAAAATGGCATCTTCATCATACATAACCAGTTGCTTCTTCATCTCATGTGTCATTAGTGGTTATCATCCGGTAATGGGGTATTCAATGTGGGTTCAGCATATACAAATGCTGTAAAGGGGTATTTCATTTGCTAGGTCAGCATGTGCAAATGCTATTTCTTTAACATGGGCAAAGGCATCATCAACAAATAGGTGCAATTTGTTCAATCTGGGGTTAGCATATACTAATGCTCTCAAGGGATTCTTCATTTGCAGAAATTCAGCATGCGCAAATGTCATTGGGGTACTTGTGATAGGCAGTATCAACAAAATACTGCTGGAGTATCAGAGATCATGCTGGTGGGGGTATGACTGGTAATGGGCAGTAGGAGTAAAAACTAATTTCTCACTCTGAAATGGTGATTTATTTTTCTCTTTTTCCTTCATGTCGGCTGCTAACCTCAGGGCAGTCAATGTTTTACATTATTGGCTTATCATCATCAAAATGTGTGAGGGTGGCATATAAACATATAGCAATCCTATAAGACCATTAGAATGTTTTCTCTTCTTTTCATTTTTTTCTTTTCATTTTTTCTTTTATGTCTTTTGTCTCTTTTTCATTTCTTTTCTGTTTTCTTGTGATTTCTTTTCTTTTCTTGTGATTTCTTTTCTGTTTGTATCACAAGTACTAAAGAATGATAAAAATCAATTCACTAAACACTAGATATACTATCAATATTCCTAATAGTAAATCCTAACCAATAGGGCTGTAAGTAATAGTTTAGGTTAGAATAGAATGAATGTTATAGCAGTATCTGTTGTCAATAAGTGGCGAGGAAGGGTACATCAAGGATCTCCTGATTACAACATGATTGTAATTCCGAGGAATGAATATGATTGGGATTGAAAAAATCACAAGTCTAGAATGTCGTCTCAATATAGTGGAAAGGGAAAATAGTAAGTTAAAGATGTGTAACAGTGGAGTGAAGAAAATCTTATTATAGAGAGTCAAGGTTGGGATATGGAATCTCTTTAGGAGAATGTTTTAAAATCTTGACAGTACTAATATACATCTGGGTCTAAAATAATAATGTACATTTGACAAATAAATAATCCTGTGGAGAAAAATAGCATAACATGCAATACTAGTTTTGGGTATGAGTTAATATGCTGTTAAGAGATGTCATAGTAGGAACAGTATGATTGATCAAGGTGATAGATATAAAGGAATTTAGCATAATTTAGATCAAAGAAATATTAGTATGGGGTAAGAAAAAGTACTGGTGTAAAGTGTCTGCATGAAAATGCACTAAGATGCGAAAATACAGGACTCTGGATCTGCAAGGACAAGAAGTCTGGTGAATGGAGCGTGGAATATGATCAGTTACAAAAGTGTAGATCCATGTTACAACAGAATAGTGTGACACATGTGTTATAGGTAAGGTTGTGTAACATTCTAAATATCAAAAACTGTCTGACTAATAAGGGTGTCTGTAAACTCGTAACACCGTGTGTTATCAATTTGTTTTTTCATTTTTATTTCACAACACTATAATATATCTAATGAAAATCCTCCGTGGGCTGGCCTTGATTTTCCTCTGGCATCAGTATTCTAAGGCTGGAAAAAATAACTTTCTCAGTGAGGCTTTGACATCTTAGTCTGTAAGCAAGTCATTTGAACTGTCAAAAACTGAAAATAGAGTACATGAGGAAAGTTAGTACATTGTTAAAAAGGTTTTTTCACATATGCGTTGACCGTACATGGGATGGCATGTACATTGAAGACTTGAGGGGCATGTTTTCAGAATAGCTTTGCGAGGTCTTTGAATTTTTCCATCGCCTCGAGCATTGCAATTTCCCGACTGCTTAGGCGAGAATCATACTGAGTAACTGTGGGTGACACTGCATTTGCTGATTGTTGGGGCTCTGAGGACATTGGCGAATGCGGTGATGGCTTAACATCTTTTGATTGTGGTGATGGTTTCACTGTGGTTAGGGTTTGTATGGCTGGAACATCTGTTAGTTATGAGGCAGGTATATGTTTCGCCTTGATTTTTCTTCTGACTTGGGCCTGTGGTACGTTAACGTCTTTGACAGTGGGCGCAGTAATTTGCACACTGTTGTTTTTGACTAGTTGAGATGAGGCTATTGCTTCTCGGCTTGGTTTGGGCACTCGATAGCGTTTCTTCAGAATCTTTCGTCTGATATAGTTGTGCTGTATACGAGGCATCTTGTTGCTAGGGATTGAGTCATCAGATTCTGTTTTATAGGCGCGTTTGACGCTGGAGCTGACTGGTACAAATAATGTACTAACCGCATCACTGGTTTCAATGGAACTAGCTGTATCAATGTCTGTTTCTTGTTCGTATAATTCTACCATTTCTCTGTCATTCTGTTCGTTGGGGTCTGACAAAGCTGTGCCGGGGTTGACACTGTAGTTTCTCATTTCTTGTTGCGTTTCGTCTTCATAAAGATTGCTGGTATATGGTTCAACAATCTGCTTGGGTATAGTTTCTTCAGGATCTGATTTTTCTGAACGAGCAATCTTGTTCTTGTGGTATAGCAGTGTTTGTCCGTCGCTGGTATTCCAACTGGAACTGCCTGAACTGGGGGTGTGATAGGTATCAGCTGACGATTTTTCACCGCGGGAGTAAGTTTGAGTGTGAATATAAGTTGTTTGGTTGTTGTCATCGTGTGACGTCTGAGGCATTATTTCTTCATTTCTAATGCGCAAGTCTCTGTCTTGGAGTCTATTACGCAATTCAAGTGGTGGGATATCTTCTTCGCTTTCGGACGAGTCTCGTTGTTGTCTTGCTCGATGTAGTGCATCGGTGGGTGGTCTGGGTATGCGGTCGTCTTGGTAAAATTCAGAGTCTGTCGTCTCTGACTCTGATATGTCAGACGGATCTGTACTGGATGGATTATAATTTAGGGTGGCCTTTCTGACTGGTCTTGTATTTGTCGTCAGAGGCGGAATGGGCCGGTGATTATCAATTTTGATTTGTTTTACGTGAGCTTTTGTTTGGTGTTGTTTCTCTTCATTCCAGATAATGAAGTTTACAGGCGTAGTTTGTTTCATGATTTTGTAGCCATCTAACCATCGGTCATCGAATTTTGAACTGCGTACATGTTTCTTGTAGTATACTCTGTCTCCTATTTTGTACGTTGGTAGCTTGGCTGATTTATCATGTTGTTTCTGTTTCTTGTGAAATGCCTTCTGCGTATTTCGTTGTGCAATCTGGTGAGCTTTGTACTTTTCTTGAAGGATTATTTCGATGGGGTCTTCTCCCATGTATTTTCGTTGTGGGCGAAGTAGGTTGTCTAACGGAAAATTTGGTTCTCTTCCGTATAGCATGAGAAATGGTGACATTCCTGTGGTATCGTTCACGTTTACTCGGATGGCTTCAAGAGCTTGGTTAATGTATAGGTCCCAGTATTGGTGGTTCCCCTTGATATATTTGCTAATGATATCATGTAGGGTGGCATGCATGCGTTCATTTCTGCCATTTGCATTTGGGCAATAATAAGTGGTTGTAGTATGCTCAATATTCAGCTGGTGTAAGGTGGCTTTAAATGGGTTACCGATAAACTGTTTACCGTTGTCCGAAATGATTCGTTTTGGACAGCCATGCCTGGGAATGAATTCTTGTAAAAAAATTTGCGTGATAGACTGCGATGTGGCATCACTGAGTGGGTAACTTTCTGGCCAAACAGAGTATTGGTCAACTATGTGCAGGAGGTATTTGTTGCCTGATTGGGTGAGTGGGTAAGGACCTGATAAGTCAATGCTTACTGTTTGCATGGGATAATGGGAAGGTTGCATTTCTTGAAGGGGAATTAAATGTGGCTTCATGTTTCTCAATTTACATGTTCTACAGGTGGCTACATATTCTGTAATGTCTTTGTAGAAAGTTTGCCAATAATACCTTTTCTTTATGACATCAATTGTTTTGTCTCTTCCCATGTGCCCGTTGTTATCATGAAACTGTAGCAATACTTCTGGGACTAGATGTGCTGGAATGACTTTTCTTAGTGTCCCTTCTTGTTTACTATCAATATAGTATAGAGCTCCATCCGTTGGGTGTACTGTAAAATCTTTACTTTTTGTTGGGTTTTCCTTCACGTATGTGAGCAGCTTAACAATTTCTGCATCTTTCGCTTGTTCTACTCTCATGTCAAACATATCTTGACTTTCTTCTTCTACTTGAGTGGCAGAATCTGAGGTACTTCTTCGACCTGGTGAAGTAATTTCGTTAATTTCTTTAGCATTATCGTCAATCTCTGAGGATGTGCCATCATTTTTGACTCTAATTGTTTTCACTTCGGTTTCATCATCATATTTGATTCTGGATAGGAGATCTGCACAGATGTTCAATCTGCCAGGGATATGTTCGATAGTGGTGTCATAGGACTGTAAATTCATTGCCCATGTCTGTAACTTCTTAGGCTGTTCCTGTGTTTTGGTGAGCCAGTTAACCAAAGGCTGGTGATCAGTTCTGATAGTGAGTTTCGTCCCTCTCACATAAAAGTCTAATTTCTGTACTGCATAGTGAATGGCGTATGCTTCTTTCTCAATGGTGGTCCACCGTTTCTGTGACTTTGACAATGCGTGGGATAAGAATGCAATGGGTTTCACATTGGGGATGTCTGGTAGTATGGGTGTTTCATCTTCTAGTACTGGTTGTACCAAACACGCACCAATTGCGTTATTCGAGGCATCGGTGTATAGTATCATGGGCTGAGAAATGTCTGGATGTCCCAGAAGCGGAATGGCGGTTAGGGCATTTTTGAGATATTCAAACGATTTCTGGCACTCTTCTGTCCATCTAAATCGTGCATACTTGCGGGTAAGGGCTATTAATGGCTCAGCTGCTTGTGAGAAATGTATGATATGGCGTCTATAGTATCCTACGGAACCGATAAAGGAGCGTGTTTGTCTGACCGTCTTGGGGCTAGGCATTTCTCTTATGGCTTTGACTTTATCTTCATCAGGTCTGATGCCATCTCTATTGATAACAAAGCCTAAATATTTGGTTTCTGTCTTTAGAAATTCACACTTGGACAGTTTTAACTTTATTTGGTGATGTCTGAGTCTATCAAAAACTGTTTCAACTTTGCGGAGGTGGTCTTCCATCGTGCCTGCGGTATGTATCAGGATATCGTCTATGTATGCCAGGGCAAATGGATGTAGACCCTTTAACACTTCATCCATGAGTGACATATATGTTGCTGGCGATCCTTTTAGACCAAATGGCATAACATTCCAAAAAAAAACTTCCTATATGTGAACAGAATGTGGATTTCTGTTTTGCCTCAGGTGTCATGGGGATGCACCAAAAGCCTGACCTTGCATCAAGTGTGGTAAAGTATGTAGACTTTCCTAACGTCGCAAGTAGATCGTCTATCCTGGGGAGGGGGTAGGAAATGACTTTTGTGATTTTGTTCAGGGCTCGGTAATCGCAGCAAAAGCGACTGGACCCATCTTTCTTTGTTACGATAACGATGGGGGAGGACCATTGGGATCTGGATCTTTCGATGATTCCTGCCTGTAGCATTTCATTTGTAGACCTTTCCACGAGTTCTCTGTTTTTCAAGGGCGTATGATAGGGTTTCATATGTATTGGCTCCTCTGTGGTTGTTTGAATGTCCATTGTGACAGTGTTAGTTCTGCCTAATTCCATGTCATTGAGTGCGAATACATCCTGGTGCTTTTCTACAAACGTTTTCAAACGTTGCTTATTATCTTCTGTGGCGTTCAGGGTTGCAAGTAACTGAGCTATTCTCTCTCTGTGTTTATGATCTGCCACTATATTTCTGGTCTGTCTTGATGCCTCCGTTTCATTCCCATAATCTTGGGGCATTTTTCTTGCATCTTGTGAAAATCTCTGTTCCTGGTATGTGGCTTTCTTTTGGGTATTTCTTTGCCATTCGCTGGGTTGTGCTTGGTACTGTCTCCTCTGCCATGTGCTGTGTGCATTTCCATTTGTCACTGCATTTACTGTATATACGTTTCTAGTATTATTTCTGGGGTAGTCGTTATTGTGCCATTGTTTCTGATTATTTCTGCCGTAACTGCGCTTATCTGCGTACGTTACTGTATTTCTTCTGTTTGTGCTATAGGGCTGTCTTCTTTCCCTGGGCGAAAATTTTTCATTCTTTCTGTTTCCAACTTTGCTGCTATAGTATCCTCCTGTGGTGGAGTCATATAAGAATTCTTCCTTTTCTTCGGAACATTCAATTGGTTTTGGGACTTTATCATATCCACCTGTTTTTGAGTTATATTGATACTCCATGGGACATGTATCTCTGTCTTGTCGCTTCGGATATCCTCCTGGCAAGACAATTTCTGTTTCTCTGTTTCTTTCCGATATACAGCACTTCATCTTTTCTCTTGGTGTGCTGGGGCGCAAGAATGAGTAATTATAGTCATTCACATACCGTGGCTGCCTTATTTCTCTCCTTCTTATACATGGACTGGTTTGTTTCTGCAGTCTGGGTGGGGTATGCTGTGGTGTAACATAACTGTGACTGGTATCTCTGCCATTTTCTGCATATGACTTATAACTGTTTACCTTTCGTGTACCATGGTTATTTGTACTGCGATTTCGTGCACTATGTCCAGTGGGAGTGGTTGAGACAATTTGTGAATGGTCTCTATTGGTTTTAGTCTGTCTTATTGTTGACGTATCTACTTGTGCTACAATTGTGCCTCTATTTATAGTGGTAGTTTTTCCTGACATATTCAATATCATGATGGGGAAATCTCTGGACTTCGAGACTTCAGCGATTCCCTCTGTAATTTGCAACAATGGGTCATCAATAATGCTTTCGTCTGCTAGGGGCTGTATTTGGATTGATTGCCCTGGTGTTATGTACTCAGAATTTTTTACTCTGCCTTTGGCTATGACTAGGGAGTTTGGGGCCACTGTTATGGGAGCTGTAAGCCTTATCAAAGACGCTATGTGGATATCGTTCTGGAGATCTATGTATGTATTGTTGACTTTGATTTTCTGGAGGTCATAGTATATTCTAACCTTGTTTTTGTTAAAGAAATCCCTCCCTAGGATAAGATTTCTAGACATTCCTTTAGTAATGACAAATGGGTGTTCAAAATTTGTTTCACCTAAAGAAAAGTTGAGCCATGCTGTCCCAACTGAATTTAGTCTTTGTCCCGTGACTGAAGCTAGGTGTGTTTTGGACTGTTGAAATCGTACTAAATGTTGGATCTTCTTGAACAGCTGGAACCTAATAAGACTAATGGATGCTCCTGTATCTACCAGTGCTCTATACTGCTGGCCCTGTATGGACATGATGCAAGAACTGGGGTCCGGATGTATTTTGGTTCCATCATTCAGCATTTCTTCATAATGTATTTTTCTGGATGGGTTCACTTGACTATTTCTGTTCTGTGTTATTTCTTTTGCTTTGGACCATTCTCTATGATAGTCACCCTCACTAACGGTCCTGTTTAGTGAGTGGCACGTCCGTTTCCCTGACGCATGAGGGGTTGAGGTGTGCCTCTGGTATACTGATTTCTTGTGTAATTACGTGGGGGTGGTGCGAGTTGTTGTGGTTGGTAACTTCCTTCTCTTCTGAATGGTGCATTATTGTAATTTGCTCTGCATGACCTGTAACTATGTCCGAACCTACCGCATGTAAAGCATCCATTTGGATTGATGTTATTAATGTCATTTGTCCTCTGTGTGGGGGGTCTGTAATTGCGAGGTCGATCATCTTGTTGTCGTGGGCGAGTCCATTGCCTCCTGGCATGGTCAACTTCCATAGGCTCATGCTCAGTATAGTCCCTCTGGTCTGGTCGGTGTTCCCTACTTACTCTTTGTTGGAACCGTCGGTGAAGATTTTCTTCCTGAATTGCTGCTTGGATTGTTTCAGCAATAGTCTTTGTGTCTTTTCTAATGAGATGCCTTCTGATGTTCTCTGCTCTAAGGCCATCGACAAATATCCCTACTAGCTGTATTTCTACATCAGGCGTGGTAGGTATTTCTCCACAAAACGCCTCTTCTGCCATATTGAGGAATCTATCGCCATAAAGTTGTACTGATTCATCCCTTTCCTGTTTCATTTGTCTAAGTACTGACCAAGCATGCATTCTGTCTATGATTTCTCCATATCTCTGGGTGAGCTTTTTTTAAGGGACTCGTATGTCTCTGTGGGGTACTGCTGGGACCTCCTTCTTAAAAAATCAGTCACGAACGAATCAGAGCTTAGCAGAGCGATTTTCTTTTTCTCTTCATCAGTTGTTGCCTCTGCTATTGCCGCAAATTTCTTCATGTCGGCTAACCATCTTCTGAATTTCTTCTTGTCTCCATCAAATGGTTGTACAATGGACCTGACTTGGGATAATTTTGCATAAGTGCTATTCTTTTGTAAGTTCTCAGTAAAGCGCTGTAGCGCTATCAATGTGGGTTCTTCCATATTTGGATTGACTGGGGGCTGCAGCGGTTGTGCTTGTGCAGATCTGTTTTCCTGTTCTACCCCTAGTTGCTGGAAATTTTCCATTAATTGGTCCATCTTTCGTTAATGCTTCTGCTCTTTTCTAGAGGACTGGTCATACGGCACCAAATTGAGATGATCCTCTATCCTTCTAGTGTTCCTTATGCTTTTATTCTGGGAATTGTGGTCTAGATTTCACGACGTTTTTCTTATCTCTTCATTTCAATGAAGAGCCAAACTTTCTCTTATTCATTAGTATTCCTTAGTTTGATGTTCTCTCAGCTTAAGGACCTTCATCCTTGGTAAAAGGTTCTGATATATGCCTGGGTTTACAATTCTTTACCCAGTTTTCGAGCGTAGCTCTGTTTCAGTTATGACTGTGGGCTCTAACAGTTATTGTATGCAATTTTTGGCACTACTTACGTTTCTCGTGAATTCACAAAATATTAACATTCTACATTTCGAAATTACACAGTTGCATTAATTGTATGAAGTCAATCTCCTCTAATAGAATATCACTGAGCAAGAAGAATTAGGTCTTCTCTCGACCGCTCTAAATTCATGACTGCTCAAAAAAATGGCTTCGTCTCTCGTTCATCCCGGGGAAAGAAAGGACTGAGCCTAACCATTGGTGGGAAATCATGTGACCAACGCACTTATACACGCGAAGCTTAGCCTAAATAGATGCGTGGCGTTTCGAAGCTAAACTGGCCTAATTAAACATCTGCATGAAGATTTTTTTTTATCTTGTTTCTATAAAAATTTATTTTATATGTTAAAATAGTCTGCATCTGAAGACTCACGGTATACGCGGTTACATACGCACATGCGCAAATTGTCAATTTCCTCTACCTTATCGCTCTTGCTGATACAAAATTTAATTAGGTCAAAGTTAAAGTGCTATGCTCCGTCCATGGCCTTTTAATGTTGTTTATGCGCCTCTTGCATTTTATAATATGAAATTTTGAAGTATATTTTTTTGTTCAAAGCAGTTAATAGCTCCAATTATTATTGAATGAACTCAAGCTGTAAGATCAGTTTTATGTTACATGATCACTAAAAATATACTTCATGTAGTAAATTTACAAAATTGTCGCGGCACACTTTGATAGGTGCGGAGGCATGCTAGTGTGCTGCGGCACACCGATTGAAAAACACTGACACAGGATATACTTAACTGTAGCTGCTATTAATTTATGACACTAAAGCCTCGATTTTCATAACTGTCATTCAGGTTATTGCATTCACACTAATATACAAGCTAACAAACATTACTATCTTTGTTCCTACCCTTCACCCTCTTGAGCCATTGCTTTGTTAATGGTGGGACTTGTAATATCTGGAGTTAGCAAGTACAGTGACTTCTCTCTTGGTAAGTTCAGATCTCGCAACAGTGTCTGAAATCACACAGAAAACAGCATATTAAATAAACTGACATGTCTTCCACATGATTTCATGATGTAAACTTTCTCATGTCAACTTCCTCGTGTCAACTGTTGAGATTTTTTTGCGCATCACTTAGTATATTATATTTGAACACTTGGTGGTGCACAAAAACAGTCTGATGCGATTGTGTATGCATGCTACGATCTGACGTACGATTGTTTGCAGTAGCAAGAGTATTCATTGTGTTCTGGATCTGTGGAGAGACAGTGTCAGATTCTATGATCAGTGTCTGTTAAGACGTGTTTCAAAGTGTATTTACTTGTCTACTTGAAGAGAGTGCCTGAAAGGATCATATATTGGATCAATGATATATAAATGATACGTAAGGATTTAAATATGTCAATATGATTAACTTTTGATACTTCGTACTAGAATAAAATATAATTACCACTGGGATGTGGAGCGGATCAGTTGTTATAAAATGGAATAAATAAGGGCACTGAATATTTTGATGAAGGAAGTAATATAAGGATGAATCTCAATATGATAATCACGTATGATCACATGTTATGCAGTACAATTGTGGATGTCAATAAATGTTACGTTGGCTGTGGACAATGGACTTGTACTATTTTTTTTAAATTCCAGTTGGCCAATTGTATTCTGAGTTATTTTATAAACTGTTTCGCCTAGACATCTTATCGGGCAACCTTCAGCAACACAGTCACGTAACATCAACATTCAGCCATGGAGTAAAATTATGTGTAGGTCTAAAATTAAGATACAACCATAAGTACTTATGAAAAACTGAAAATTCTTTTTGTAAGTAGTGATAACAACATGAACTTTCTACACAAAATAAACAAGATGTATCAAGCAAAGGTATCTGTGTGGAAAAAAAAGTTTTGGTTTATGGAAGATAAAAGTAATATTTTTTATTTTTTTAAAATTTGTATGACTTGTCATATTTATTAATGGGTGGGTTTGAAAAAAAAATCGAAAAAAGGTGATTCGTCTTACGAGGACAAAAGACAAAGAAAGTAGTCTACGTTACGGCCACAAGGCCTTCGTCAGGAAAAGAAAGAAAGTGAAGGCTAGATAGGAGACATAAGAACTTAAAGAAATATAAAAATAAAAATAAAACCTAGGTACTTCCCTGAAGGTGAAGCATGGCTGAAAAGGAAGTGACTTCTGACCCCGGATGTACACAATACATACTAAGAAACTAAAAAACGAAACTGAACAAAAAACTACCCAAATGTAATAAAAGTGGGGACTGGAAATAGAAGAGGACAGAATAAGTAGGAGATAAATGAATATAAAATAAAAAATCAAGACAAATTAGAAAACGTGTACATCCATACATATTATGGAGGATGGCATAAAAATAGAAGAATAGGATAAGAGTGGAAAGAGTCCAAATAGAGCAAGAGAGGAAAGGGTGACCTCAGACAAAGGTGTGGAAAGTGTTGAGACCGGCTGGTTTAAGACACCCCATGCGGTGGATAAGACGGTTCTCAAGCTGTTCTCGGCTGGCAGTGTCGCAGGATCGGATCGCAGTGACCTGGATGTCGATGGGACCCTGGTGGTCAGGACTATTGAAGTGTGTGGCAACTGGTGTGGACTTTTGCTGAGAGATGTCATTTAAGTGCTGGCTGAATCTGTCCCCAAGTCGTTTGCCTGTTTGGCCAATATAGGTTTTGCAGCAACGTTTACATATGATCGTATAAATGACATTACGCGATTCACACGTGAAGCTACTAGTGATGGTGTATGTAGCCTTAGGAAAGGACACCTTCTGGGTTGAGATGACATACTTGCACATGTTGCATTGTGTCCGACCACAGGGTAGTGTACCAACGGGCTGATCACCCGTTTGCCAGTCACTTCGATTACGGAAACAACAGCAAATGGATTGATTTGCCATTGCCCTAAAGACGCCAATAGGCGTGATGGGAAACATTGGCAAAGAAAACCTATCTGCTGTTGCCCTAAGACGCCACTAGGCGTAATGGCCACTGACTGCTTTGACGGTCGGCGGCTAAGGACGGAAGAAGAAGAAGAAGACAGGGTAGTGTGCCAAAGTGAGTGGCATTCTCCTTTGGGAGACGGCTGTGAACAAGAAGATCCTTCAAGTTCTTGTCGCGTCTATATGCCACCAAAGGTGCTTCACCGAATACTTCTTGGGTCGCAGGCTCTGCTAGGAGGATAGGGAGGTGGCGGAAAAGGATCTGTTTGACAGCAGTGTTGTGAGGGTGATGGGTGTCACGTAGCGTTTAAAGGATAAGAGAATTATTTAGAGGAAATAATAGATCTGATGTGGAAGATTTGGCTCAAGGAATCCCTGCTGGGTTTTCCCACTTCCGAAGGGTGACGAAGAGGGTAAATTCTCCTAACTCGACAGGTCTGGAAAAGATTGTAAGGAGATATTTGGTCTCTCGCTACCGTCGTCCCCTTCTCAGTTATCTATTATTATTATTCTTTAAATTATATTATATTTTACGAGCCCCCCCTCCCTTATAAAGGAAGATAAACATAGACAATATTCAACATCTAATGGAAGGAACAAAGCGTGGGGTACAGTATATACACCCAATTGGTTTATTGCAATAAAGTGAATAGATGGTGAATGATAGTATTGTCGATGGAATTAGTGTCTGCTGTATGTATTATGTGTCTCACAATTCAAGTGTTTTTCATCATGGATGACTAAACTAGGCATTGATGTAGTGAGGTTCCTTTTCGTGGACTTAGCTTTTCAGCCCCTGGCTGATAGTGAAGTGTGGTTAGTTCTCCGGTCTCCTGACGTTGCCCCGGTAGGTCTTGAATGGTTCGGATTTGCCTTCTCTGTGCTCGACTCCGTATTCTGCGCTGAGATTGGACTGTCGTGCAAGGCTCCACCATAGACTACTCAAAGATGGACGCTAACCCGCAATTAGACACGTGGCTTCAGTGCTTTTAATGCGAGAATTCGCCGATAATTGGGTTAGACCTAGCTGTCTCAAGGGTTCCGGGCAAGTGAAGATTGCCCGTGTTTGGCGCACTTTTAGCGGGACATTTCCGCTTGGACACGTGATCCATAGCGTGCATCATGTGACATTAGCGTCAAATAAACGCTCCAATCAATAGCGTTAAAAGTCACGTGGGGTCTTCCTAAAGTGGCATAAACTGGTTTTATCAGCTTAAGCAGTCTTAAATTAAAACAGGTTCCTAGCTACCGAGGTCATTGGTCAACAATGACGTCGTATCTAAAAATAGCGAGGAGAAAATACTGAATGCTAGGAGAATTTCCGCCAGTGACAATTCCCGGGACTTTGCGATCATGCATTGAGGATGAGAAAAAAAACGATGTCACGTAAATAATAAAAAAAATGAAGAGAAGATTGGGCAAGTTGTCACACAAGCCCCTCCTCAAGTTTGACGTTCCGTCCAACTCCTCTTGTCCTGTCTTCCTCTTCTTTTCCAGTTTCTCATATCTCCTCGGTTGCGTCCGGATGTCTGCTCAAAAAATCTGCCCCTACGTTGTTCTTCCCAGGTATGTATTCTATGTGAAAGGAATATGGCTGCAACAGGAGTGACCATCTCATAAGCCGGGCATTAAGGTTCTTCGACGCTGCAAGAAATATCAACGGTTGGTGATCACACTGCACCGTGAACTTTTTCCCGTATAAATATGGTTGAAACTTCTGCACAGCCCATATTAGCGACAGACATTCTCGTTCGATGGTAGAGTAGTTCTGTTCAGCAGGGTTCAATTTCCTACTAGCATATGCGATGGGGAATAGAGTTGCAGAAGGTCTATCACTAGGCTGCAGGAGAGTGGCTCCTATCCCTATATTGCTAGCATCTGTTCGCAGCGTAAAGTTCAGAGTTAAGTCAGGCAGTCGCAGAATTGGCCTAGCTGTGAGTTTCTCCTTCAGCAGCGTGTAGGCATTTTCGCACTCCGCTGTCCAGGTTACTTTGTCCGGGTTCCCATTCTTGGTTAATGCGGTCAATGGCGCACTCAGGGTATTAAAATCTTTAATATATCTCTGGTAGAAGCCACATAGAGACACAAATGACCTTACATCCTTTTTAGTCTGGGGTCGTGGGGCCCGCTGTAACTTCTCAATATTACGCGCATCTGGGAACATGCATCCATGCGAGATAGTGTGTCCCAGGAATTCTAGTTGCTCGCAGGCAATTTGACATTTTGTAGGGCGAGCGGTGAGTCCTGTTTCTCTAAGTCTTTCGAAGAGTAGGGAAACTGCGTCCAGGTGCTCCTCAAAGGTGTTCGTGGCAATAAGTATGTCGTCCATGAAATTACTTATCCCAGGGTGGTTCAGGGGTTCCAGTAGCTTCCTCATCATACGAGTAAAGACGCTTGGGGCGTTGCTTAGCCCAAATGGCAATACATTAAACTCGTAATGGCCTTCAGAAGTACTAAATGCTAACATATGTCGAATTTCCTCTTTTACCGGGATCTGGTAGTACCCTTTGCTAAGGTCTATCTTCGAAAAGTATCGTGCTCTACTCAGCTTGGTGAAAAGCTGATTCTGATCCGGTAAGGGCTCCGCTTGAAATTCCGTTACAGCGTTGAGCCTTCGGTAGTCTATGCAGAGGCGATGTTCTCCTGTGGATTTTCTAAGCAACACTACACTCGCACTATAAGGCGACTCTGATTTTGAGATAATATTTTCCTTAAGCAGGTACTCGATTTCCTCACTCAATGCCTTTGCTTTAGCATAAGGAACAGGATAGTTCTTAACTCGTACCGGGGCGAGGTCTGTTAGCTTCATATCAAATTCTATCAGGTTGGTCATGCCAGGTTTATCCGTGAGTGTACTAGGGTGTTTTCTCAACAACTGTTGAACCCGTGCCTGCTGATCCTCCGTTAAAGTTGAACTAATCTGAACATCTTGATGAGTTTCGCACTGACGAAGAGGGTATTCACAGGAGGTCAGGGGTTCTGCCTCAGTTTCCGTCGCAATAGCCAGTGTCAGGAAATGTGCTGGTTCTGCACCTGGTCTTTCATAATATCGCTTCAGCAGGTTTATGTGGTAAATTTTCTGCTTCCCCTTTATGGCAATCTTGTAATTGGTGCGCGACATTTTCTCAACAATTTTATATGGACCTCTCCACCCGATTTGCAATTTATTATTGCTACTGGGCAGGAGTAATAATACCTGTTCTCCTACTTCTAGCTCCCTATCCTTCGCAGTGCGGTTGTAGTAACGCGCATGTTTACGACGGGCACGGCGTACATTTTCCTTTGCCAGTTCCCATCCTGTTTTAAGGCGTTGGGTCAACTCCTTCACGTATTGGGATGCAGAGGTGACCGTCTCATCAGCTTTATCATCTGTCCAAGTACGTAACAGTGCCTCTAAAGGTCCTTTTATAGGTCTACCAAACAGCAATGTGGCAGGAGGCATCCCAGTAGAATTGTGGGGTACTTCGCGGTAAGCAAATAGTGCTGCGGGTAAGTATTGATCCCAGCTCTCTGGTTTTTCCTGCGCAAGTTTCCGAAGGATGGAAATAAGGGTCCCGTTAAACCGCTCCACCTGGCCATTTGCCTGGGGGTGGTAGGGAGAGGTGTGGATATGTCGGGCCTGAAATATCCTAAACACTTCCTCGGTGAGTTTTCCTCGGAATTGGGAACCATTATCTGTCAGGATCTGTGACGGAAACCCTAGCCGAGTAAATATGGTGAGCAGAGCCTCAGCAACATGCTTAGAATCACAGGCGGGCATAGCAATTGCCTCTGCCCACATGGAGCAACAATCCACTAACGTGAGTATATAACTGTTTCTCTTTTTGCTACGAGTAAGTGGACCCACAATATCCACCGCTACTCGTTCGAAGGGTGTGCCCAAGATTGGCATTTCTCCCAGAGTGGCTGGGGCCGTCCAGTGTTTCGGCGCTGTCCTCTGGCACTGCGGGCATGATTTCACATATCTCTGGATATCGGCGTTGATACCTGGCCAATAATAATGACATGAAATACGCTGAATCGTGGCACTTATGCCCATGTGGCCACTAAACGGAAGGGCATGGCCCATTTCTAGGACCTGGGCTCGGTATGCTGATGGAACCACAAGTTGCCCATGTTCCTGTCCTCCATTTCCTGCTTTCCGATGCAACAGCCCATTTTTCTTGTAGAAGTCTCCCTTTTGGAGAGGAGTGTGCGCTCTCGGTAGTTTTTTGTAGCAGGGTGCTAGAGATTGATCCTCCGTTTGTGCCTTTTTTAATTCCTCAGGAAGGATGTTGGGTGGGGATTCCAACTCCGTATTCCGTTTGGCCTGTCCTCTAGTGGTGACAGCCGCCACAACCAGAGGGTGAATGGGTTCTCCCAAGAACACATACCTACACCCTAAGATCAAGGGATAAATAGGGTCGTCCAAGATCGCTGCACGGATTTCCCCAGTCACATATTTTGATTTGACCTTAATCTTGGCTATGGCCAAACGCATAGGTGCTGCACTTTTAGTAGGTCCTTGTATTTCTATAGTGTCTTCTGTCATCTGGTCAGGCTTGACTAGGGATGCACAGACAACTGCGTCGAATGCAAGGCCTGTATCATAAAGGCAGGTCACCTCTTGGTCATTTACGAGGACTGTCTCAACGACCGGGGGATGTCGGGGTTTGTCCAGAGGTTCTTCCGGTCCATTTCCCCTTGCGGCACTTTTACGTAAGCAGGCAGCATGATGAGGTGGGTTTTTCCGGTTGCACTCCTGCGTATTGTGGGTGATGGTTCTACAGTGCTTACACCATTTTTCCCCTTGCCTCTGCTGCTGGAAATTAGATCTCTGAGTAGTCTTGTAGTCTGGCTTGTCATGCTTTTTGAAGTTAGTATACGGTGGTTTCACTTGGGGGTCCATGTGTGACTGAGCTGTCTGTCTAGGTACGTAATCTGGTTGTTTCCGTCTGGGTGGTGGATTCTCTGATAGTGCTGCCTGATATCGTTCCGCTAACTGGACTATGGATTCTAAAGTGCTGGCCCCATTCTCTGTCAGGAATCTTCTCATGTCGGAAGTCATGGTGTCCTTCAGTTGTTCGATCATGACCATTTCCTTCAGGCCTTCCCAATCATGAGTAAAATTCCCTAGGGCACCCCACTTCTCCACGTAGGAATCCAGTCTCGCAGCAAACTGAGCAAAGTTCTCTCCGACTTCCCTCCTAGAGTTACGGAACCTCTTCCTATAGGCGTCAGCATGTAGCTCATAACGAACCAATAGTGCCTTTTTCAAAGAGTCGTAGTCATCCTGTAAACCTGGAGGAAGCTTGCTATACACGTCATAAGCAGTTCCTCTAAGCCCTTGCGACAGTTTCAGGTTCCATTTGCTCTTCTCCAAACCAAACGTGGTGGCAAACTTCTCAAATTTGTCGAGATACCTATCGATCGAGTCGGCTTGTTCCGAGAAAGCTTCAAATGGAAACGTCAAAGGTCCCAAAGTTGACATGAGTGAGGATGGCAAAGGTCCGGTGCCCCCTGCGTGCAAGGAAGGCATATCATCTGACCGTGGCGATAGGTTGCCTGAGGAGGTAGATGCGGTCGCACCGGCTACTGGTTCAACTCTTTGAGCTTGTCCCTGCATCTCTAACTGCTTCATCTTCAATGCATGCTCGCGTTCATCTCTCTCGCTTCTTTCTCTAGCGTCTACAGCTTTTATCCTCTCATCTATTTCTGCTAACTTTATTCGCTCTTCTCTTTCAGCTTTCGCTGTTTCTCGAGCGTAATACTTATCAGTCTCGACACTGACATAATTTGCAAGGTCCACCCCACTATAACCTAGATCTCGACCGGCCTCCCCTAGTGCTGCCTTAAGCTTAACTATTTCAGCCATCTTTTGCAGTTAAAGTCCACACTGAGTAAGCTAGTGCTACCTTCCAATAGTATTTCTAGCAACAAGTAAATACTAATTATTTATCCGACTGCTGTAGAATGAAATTACTACAGTTATGGAGACTTAAGGTCTGTAATTCAATGAAATACAAAATCAAGAACTAACTTAATTAAACACAACATATATAAAGGGATTCACCAATCAATGCCTGAATTTCTAGAAAAAATGTTTTCTGTCTTTCTAGAGCTCACTGTGTGAAAATACATGTGTTAAAATGGTATACTGTAATGACTGAATGGATGATACTATCCCAGAGGTATGATAAAATACATAAGTTCAAATCCCGGACCGAGACACCAGTGTCACGTAGCGTTTAAAGGATAAGAGAATTATTTAGAGGAAATAATAGATCTGATGTGGAAGATTTGGCTCAAGGAATCCCTGCTGGGTTTTCCCACTTCCGAAGGGTGACGAAGAGGGTAAATTCTCCTAACTCGACAGGTCTGGAAAAGATTGTAAGGAGATATTTGGTCTCTCGCTACCGTCGTCCCCTTCTCAGTTATCTATTATTATTATTCTTTAAATTATATTATATTTTACGAGCCCCCCCTCCCTTATAAAGGAAGATAAACATAGACAATATTCAACATCTAATGGAAGGAACAAAGCGTGGGGTACAGTATATACACCCAATTGGTTTATTGCAATAAAGTGAATAGATGGTGAATGATAGTATTGTCGATGGAATTAGTGTCTGCTGTATGTATTATGTGTCTCACAATTCAAGTGTTTTTCATCATGGATGACTAAACTAGGCATTGATGTAGTGAGGTTCCTTTTTCGTGGACTTAGCTTTTCAGCCCCTGGCTGATAGTGAAGTGTGGTTAGTTCTCCGGTCTCCTGACGTTGCCCCGGTAGGTCTTGAATGGTTCGGATTTGCCTTCTCTGTGCTCGACTCCGTATTCTGCGCTGAGATTGGACTGTCGTGCAAGGCTCCACCATAGACTACTCAAAGATGGACGCTAACCCGCAATTAGACACGTGGCTTCAGTGCTTTTAATGCGAGAATTCGCCGATAATTGGGTTAGACCTAGCTGTCTCAAGGGTTCCGGGCAAGTGAAGATTGCCCGTGTTTGGCGCACTTTTAGCGGGACATTTCCGCTTGGACACGTGATCCATAGCGTGCATCATGTGACATTAGCGTCAAATAAACGCTCCAATCAATAGCGTTAAAAGTCACGTGGGGTCTTCCTAAAGTGGCATAAACTGGTTTTATCAGCTTAAGCAGTCTTAAATTAAAACAGGTTCCTAGCTACCGAGGTCATTGGTCAACAATGACGTCGTATCTAAAAATAGCGAGGAGAAAATACTGAATGCTAGGAGAATTTCCGCCAGTGACAATTCCCGGGACTTTGCGATTATGCATTGAGGATGAGAAAAAAACGATGTCACGTAAATAATAAAAAAAATGAAGAGAAGATTGGGCAAGTTGTCACAATGGGTCAAGATTAATTTGACTCTATCTGAAGTGGATTTATAGTGAGGTATGAGGGCCTCCTGACGAGAGATGGGGAGCACACGTTGTCTTGATTTTTTATTTCATATTCATTTATCTCCTACTTATTCTGTCCTCTTCTATTTCCAGTCCCCACTTTTATTACATTTGGGTAGTTTTTTGTTCAGTTTCGTTTTTTAGTTTCTTAGTATGTATTGTGTACATCCGGGGTCAGAAGTCACTTCCTTTTCAGCCATGCTTCACCTTCAGGGAAGTACCTAGGTTTTATTTTTATTTTTATATTTCTTTAAGTTCTTATGTCTCCTATCTAGCCTTCACTTTCTTTCTTTTCCTGACGAAGGCCTTGTGGCCGTAACGTAGACTACTTTCTTTGTCTTTTGTCCTCGTAAGACGAATCACCTTTTTTCAATTTTTTTTCAAACCCACCCATTGTACTCCACGTCTTACCGCAGTTCCCCTCAACTTCCTCATATTTATTAACTAGCCTAAAAAAATAATAATAAATAAATAGACACAAGAGGGTCTTGAAACATCAATTTCTTGCTGTGATATTTGATCATAATCAAATTCTTGTTTTAGCTAGTACAAGAAAACAAAACATTTTATAATTTAAAAAAATCTAAGGGCAATGCCGACTAGTCAAGTTGGCAAATAATAAGCAGGGGAATAAACTCACTATAACTCAAATGTGCTGCAAGTTTCAAGTCATGGAAATTGCAATAATTTCCCATTTTATGTACTAGAAAAACATTTTTGAATGACTAGAATTTAACAAATGTAATTGATGGTAAAACAAAGCAATATTGTAAAGATGAACAAGCAACTAGTCACAGAGCCATTGAGCTGCTGTGTGTGTGTGTGGAAATGATGAGTTTAATAAGTGGAAAATGTCTATCATCATCTTCATTCTCCTTCACTCACACACAGCCACACAAACCGTCTCACATAAACTGGGTGGCCTGTTTCAGGCTTCCATCACAAGTGTTACATTAAAACAATTGGTTGTGGCAATGATGTCTGTCTACTTCTCAATACAGAAAATGAAATATGGGATGTGGCAATGATATCTGTCTACTTCTCAATACAGAAAATGAAATATGGGATGGAAGTCAGTTTTACGAATGAACAACATAACAGAGGCGCAGGACATTTTGGGATAACACTTATTTTTTTTGTGTGTCTTTGTTTACTTCTGCCAGTCTTACTACAGGCGTTCTTCTGACACTGGGGATTTATTTTTCTCTCTGGTCACAGTGTACTTAGTTCATCTGAAGTTATCTGCTGCTGAATTTCAACTCTTTAGTTGATGTTTGCTGTACTAGATGTTTAATATGTGTCTCCTTAGTTATCTGCTGCTGAATTTCAACTCTTTAGTTGATGTTTGCTGTACTAGATGTTTAATATGTGTCTCCTTAGTTATCTGCTGCTGAATGTCAACTGTTTGGTTGATGTTTGCTGTACTAGATGTTTAATATGTGTCTCCTTAGTTATCTGCTGCTGAATGTCAACTGTTTGGTTGATGTCTGCTGTACTAGATGTTTAATATGTGTCTCCTTAGTTATCTGCTGCTGAATGTCAACTGTTTGGTTGATGTTTGCTGTACTAGATGTTTAATATGTGTCTCCTTAGTTATCTGCTGCTGAATGTCAACTGTTTGGTTGATGTCTGCTGTACTAGATGTTTAATATGTGTCTCCTTAGTTATCTGCTGCTGAATGTCAACTGTTTGGTTGATGTTTGCTGTACTAGATGTTTAATATGTGTCTCCTTAGTTATCTGCTGCTGAATGTCAACTGTTTGGTTGATGTTTGCTGTACTAGATGTTTAATATGTGTCTCCTTAGTTATCTGCTGCTGAATGTCAACTGTTTGGTTGATGTTTGCTGTACTAGATGTTTAATGTGTGTCTCCTTAGTTATCTGCTGCTGAATGTCAACTGTTTGGTTGATGTCTGCTGTACTAGATGTTTAATGTGTGTCTCCTTAGTTATCTGCTGCTGAATGTCAACTGTTTGGTTGATGTTTGCTGTACTAGATGTTTAATGTGTGTCTCCTTAGTTATCTGCTGCTGAATGTCAACTGTTTGGTTGATGTCTGCTGTACTAGATGTTTAATATGTGTCTCCTTAGTTATCTGCTGCTGAATGTCAACTGTTTGGTTGATGTCTGCTGTACTAGATGTTTAATATGTGTCTCCTTAGTTATCTGCTGCTGAATGTCAACTGTTTGGTTGATGTCTGCTGTACTAGATGTTTAATATGTGTCTCCTTAGTTATCTGCTGCTGAATGTCAACTGTTTGGTTGATGTCTGCTGTACTAGATGTTTAATATGTGTCTCCTTAGTTATCTGCTGCTGAATGTCAACTGTTTGGTTGATGTCTGCTGTACTAGATGTTTAATATGTGTCTCCTTAGTTATCTGCTGCTGAATGTCAACTGTTTGGTTGATGTCTGCTGTACTAGATGTTTAATATGTGTCTCCTTAGTTATCTGCTGCTGAATGTCAACTGTTTGGTTGATGTCTGCTGTACTAGATGTTTAATATGTGTCTCCTTAGTTATCTGCTGCTGAATGTCAACTGTTTGGTTGATGTCTGCTGTACTAGATGTTTAATATGTGTCTCCTTAGTTATCTGCTGCTGAATGTCAACTGTTTGGTTGATGTCTGCTGTACTAGATGTTTAATATGTGTCTCCTTAGTTATCTGCTGCTGAATGTCAACTGTTTGGTTGATGTCTGCTGTACTAGATGTTTAATATGTGTCTCCTTAGTTATCTGCTGCTGAATGTCAACTGTTTGGTTGATGTCTGCTGTACTAGATGTTTAATATGTGTCTCCTTAGTTATCTGCTGCTGAATGTCAACTGTTTGGTTGATGTCTGCTGTACTAGATGTTTAATATGTGTCTCCTTAGTTATCTGCTGCTGAATGTCAACTGTTTGGTTGATGTCTGCTGTACTAGATGTTTAATATGTGTCTCCTTAGTTATCTGCTGCTGAATGTCAACTGTTTGGTTGATGTCTGCTGTACTAGATGTTTAATATGTGTCTCCTTAGTTATCTGCTGCTGAATGTCAACTGTTTGGTTGATGTCTGCTGTACTAGATGTTTAATATGTGTCTCCTTAGTTATCTGCTGCTGAATGTCAACTGTTTGGTTGATGTCTGCTGTACTAGATGTTTAATATGTGTCTCCTTAGTTATCTGCTGCTGAATGTCAACTGTTTGGTTGATGTCTGCTGTACTAGATGTTTAATATGTGTCTCCTTAGTTATCTGCTGCTGAATGTCAACTGTTTGGTTGATGTCTGCTGTACTAGATGTTTAATATGTGTCTCCTTAGTTATCTGCTGCTGAATGTCAACTGTTTGGTTGATGTCTGCTGTACTAGATGTTTAATATGTGTCTCCTTAGTTATCTGCTGCTGAATGTCAACTGTTTGGTTGATGTCTGCTGTACTAGATGTTTAATATGTGTCTCCTTAGTTATCTGCTGCTGAATGTCAACTGTTTGGTTGATGTCTGCTGTACTAGATGTTTAATATGTGTCTCCTTAGTTATCTGCTGCTGAATGTCAACTGTTTGGTTGATGTCTGCTGTACTAGATGTTTAATATGTGTCTCCTTAGTTATCTGCTGCTGAATGTCAACTGTTTGGTTGATGTCTGCTGTACTAGATGTTTAATATGTGTCTCCTTAGTTATCTGCTGCTGAATGTCAACTGTTTGGTTGATGTCTGCTGTACTAGATGTTTAATATGTGTCTCCTTAGTTATCTGCTGCTGAATGTCAACTGTTTGGTTGATGTCTGCTGTACTAGATGTTTAATATGTGTCTCCTTAGTTATCTGCTGCTGAATGTCAACTGTTTGGTTGATGTCTGCTGTACTAGATGTTTAATATGTGTCTCCTTAGTTATCTGCTGCTGAATGTCAACTGTTTGGTTGATGTCTGCTGTACTAGATGTTTAATATGTGTCTCCTTAGTTATCTGCTGCTGAATGTCAACTGTTTGGTTGATGTCTGCTGTACTAGATGTTTAATATGTGTCTCCTTAGTTATCTGCTGCTGAATGTCAACTGTTTGGTTGATGTCTGCTGTACTAGATGTTTAATATGTGTCTCCTTAGTTATCTGCTGCTGAATGTCAACTGTTTGGTTGATGTCTGCTGTACTAGATGTTTAATATGTGTCTCCTTAGTTATCTGCTGCTGAATGTCAACTGTTTGGTTGATGTCTGCTGTACTAGATGTTTAATATGTGTCTCCTTAGTTATCTGCTGCTGAATGTCAACTGTTTGGTTGATGTCTGCTGTACTAGATGTTTAATATGTGTCTCCTTAGTTATCTGCTGCTGAATGTCAACTGTTTGGTTGATGTCTGCTGTACTAGATGTTTAATATGTGTCTCCTTAGTTATCTGCTGCTGAATGTCAACTGTTTGGTTGATGTCTGCTGTACTAGATGTTTAATATGTGTCTCCTTAGTTATCTGCTGCTGAATGTCAACTGTTTGGTTGATGTCTGCTGTACTAGATGTTTAATATGTGTCTCCTTAGTTATCTGCTGCTGAATGTCAACTGTTTGGTTGATGTCTGCTGTACTAGATGTTTAATATGTGTCTCCTTAGTTATCTGCTGCTGAATGTCAACTGTTTGGTTGATGTCTGCTGTACTAGATGTTTAATATGTGTCTCCTTAGTTATCTGCTGCTGAATGTCAACTGTTTGGTTGATGTCTGCTGTACTAGATGTTTAATATGTGTCTCCTTAGTTATCTGCTGCTGAATGTCAACTGTTTGGTTGATGTCTGCTGTACTAGATGTTTAATATGTGTCTCCTTAGTTATCTGCTGCTGAATGTCAACTGTTTGGTTGATGTCTGCTGTACTAGATGTTTAATATGTGTCTCCTTAGTTATCTGCTGCTGAATGTCAACTGTTTGGTTGATGTCTGCTGTACTAGATGTTTAATATGTGTCTCCTTAGTTATCTGCTGCTGAATGTCAACTGTTTGGTTGATGTCTGCTGTACTAGATGTTTAATATGTGTCTCCTTAGTTATCTGCTGCTGAATGTCAACTGTTTGGTTGATGTCTGCTGTACTAGATGTTTAATATGTGTCTCCTTAGTTATCTGCTGCTGAATGTCAACTGTTTGGTTGATGTCTGCTGTACTAGATGTTTAATATGTGTCTCCTTAGTTATCTGCTGCTGAATGTCAACTGTTTGGTTGATGTCTGCTGTACTAGATGTTTAATATGTGTCTCCTTAGTTATCTGCTGCTGAATGTCAACTGTTTGGTTGATGTCTGCTGTACTAGATGTTTAATATGTGTCTCCTTAGTTATCTGCTGCTGAATGTCAACTGTTTGGTTGATGTCTGCTGTACTAGATGTTTAATATGTGTCTCCTTAGTTATCTGCTGCTGAATGTCAACTGTTTGGTTGATGTCTGCTGTACTAGATGTTTAATATGTGTCTCCTTAGTTATCTGCTGCTGAATGTCAACTGTTTGGTTGATGTCTGCTGTACTAGATGTTTAATATGTGTCTCCTTAGTTATCTGCTGCTGAATGTCAACTGTTTGGTTGATGTCTGCTGTACTAGATGTTTAATATGTGTCTCCTTAGTTATCTGCTGCTGAATGTCAACTGTTTGGTTGATGTCTGCTGTACTAGATGTTTAATATGTGTCTCCTTAGTTATCTGCTGCTGAATGTCAACTGTTTGGTTGATGTCTGCTGTACTAGATGTTTAATATGTGTCTCCTTAGTTATCTGCTGCTGAATGTCAACTGTTTGGTTGATGTCTGCTGTACTAGATGTTTAATATGTGTCTCCTTAGTTATCTGCTGCTGAATGTCAACTGTTTGGTTGATGTCTGCTGTACTAGATGTTTAATATGTGTCTCCTTAGTTATCTGCTGCTGAATGTCAACTGTTTGGTTGATGTCTGCTGTACTAGATGTTTAATATGTGTCTCCTTAGTTATCTGCTGCTGAATGTCAACTGTTTGGTTGATGTCTGCTGTACTAGATGTTTAATATGTGTCTCCTTAGTTATCTGCTGCTGAATGTCAACTGTTTGGTTGATGTCTGCTGTACTAGATGTTTAATATGTGTCTCCTTAGTTATCTGCTGCTGAATGTCAACTGTTTGGTTGATGTCTGCTGTACTAGATGTTTAATATGTGTCTCCTTAGTTATCTGCTGCTGAATGTCAACTGTTTGGTTGATGTCTGCTGTACTAGATGTTTAATATGTGTCTCCTTAGTTATCTGCTGCTGAATGTCAACTGTTTGGTTGATGTCTGCTGTACTAGATGTTTAATATGTGTCTCCTTAGTTATCTGCTGCTGAATGTCAACTGTTTGGTTGATGTCTGCTGTACTAGATGTTTAATATGTGTCTCCTTAGTTATCTGCTGCTGAATGTCAACTGTTTGGTTGATGTCTGCTGTACTAGATGTTTAATATGTGTCTCCTTAGTTATCTGCTGCTGAATGTCAACTGTTTGGTTGATGTCTGCTGTACTAGATGTTTAATATGTGTCTCCTTAGTTATCTGCTGCTGAATGTCAACTGTTTGGTTGATGTCTGCTGTACTAGATGTTTAATATGTGTCTCCTTAGTTATCTGCTGCTGAATGTCAACTGTTTGGTTGATGTCTGCTGTACTAGATGTTTAATATGTGTCTCCTTAGTTATCTGCTGCTGAATGTCAACTGTTTGGTTGATGTCTGCTGTACTAGATGTTTAATATGTGTCTCCTTAGTTATCTGCTGCTGAATGTCAACTGTTTGGTTGATGTCTGCTGTACTAGATGTTTAATATGTGTCTCCTTAGTTATCTGCTGCTGAATGTCAACTGTTTGGTTGATGTCTGCTGTACTAGATGTTTAATATGTGTCTCCTTAGTTATCTGCTGCTGAATGTCAACTGTTTGGTTGATGTCTGCTGTACTAGATGTTTAATATGTGTCTCCTTAGTTATCTGCTGCTGAATGTCAACTGTTTGGTTGATGTCTGCTGTACTAGATGTTTAATATGTGTCTCCTTAGTTATCTGCTGCTGAATGTCAACTGTTTGGTTGATGTCTGCTGTACTAGATGTTTAATATGTGTCTCCTTAGTTATCTGCTGCTGAATGTCAACTGTTTGGTTGATGTCTGCTGTACTAGATGTTTAATATGTGTCTCCTTAGTTATCTGCTGCTGAATGTCAACTGTTTGGTTGATGTCTGCTGTACTAGATGTTTAATATGTGTCTCCTTAGTTATCTGCTGCTGAATGTCAACTGTTTGGTTGATGTCTGCTGTACTAGATGTTTAATATGTGTCTCCTTAGTTATCTGCTGCTGAATGTCAACTGTTTGGTTGATGTCTGCTGTACTAGATGTTTAATATGTGTCTCCTTAGTTATCTGCTGCTGAATGTCAACTGTTTGGTTGATGTCTGCTGTACTAGATGTTTAATATGTGTCTCCTTAGTTATCTGCTGCTGAATGTCAACTGTTTGGTTGATGTCTGCTGTACTAGATGTTTAATATGTGTCTCCTTAGTTATCTGCTGCTGAATGTCAACTGTTTGGTTGATGTCTGCTGTACTAGATGTTTAATATGTGTCTCCTTAGTTATCTGCTGCTGAATGTCAACTGTTTGGTTGATGTCTGCTGTACTAGATGTTTAATATGTGTCTCCTTAGTTATCTGCTGCTGAATGTCAACTGTTTGGTTGATGTCTGCTGTACTAGATGTTTAATATGTGTCTCCTTAGTTATCTGCTGCTGAATGTCAACTGTTTGGTTGATGTCTGCTGTACTAGATGTTTAATATGTGTCTCCTTAGTTATCTGCTGCTGAATGTCAACTGTTTGGTTGATGTCTGCTGTACTAGATGTTTAATATGTGTCTCCTTAGTTATCTGCTGCTGAATGTCAACTGTTTGGTTGATGTCTGCTGTACTAGATGTTTAATATGTGTCTCCTTAGTTATCTGCTGCTGAATGTCAACTGTTTGGTTGATGTCTGCTGTACTAGATGTTTAATATGTGTCTCCTTAGTTATCTGCTGCTGAATGTCAACTGTTTGGTTGATGTCTGCTGTACTAGATGTTTAATATGTGTCTCCTTAGTTATCTGCTGCTGAATGTCAACTGTTTGGTTGATGTCTGCTGTACTAGATGTTTAATATGTGTCTCCTTAGTTATCTGCTGCTGAATGTCAACTGTTTGGTTGATGTCTGCTGTACTAGATGTTTAATATGTGTCTCCTTAGTTATCTGCTGCTGAATGTCAACTGTTTGGTTGATGTCTGCTGTACTAGATGTTTAATATGTGTCTCCTTAGTTATCTGCTGCTGAATGTCAACTGTTTGGTTGATGTCTGCTGTACTAGATGTTTAATATGTGTCTCCTTAGTTATCTGCTGCTGAATGTCAACTGTTTGGTTGATGTCTGCTGTACTAGATGTTTAATATGTGTCTCCTTAGTTATCTGCTGCTGAATGTCAACTGTTTGGTTGATGTCTGCTGTACTAGATGTTTAATATGTGTCTCCTTAGTTATCTGCTGCTGAATGTCAACTGTTTGGTTGATGTCTGCTGTACTAGATGTTTAATATGTGTCTCCTTAGTTATCTGCTGCTGAATGTCAACTGTTTGGTTGATGTCTGCTGTACTAGATGTTTAATATGTGTCTCCTTAGTTATCTGCTGCTGAATGTCAACTGTTTGGTTGATGTCTGCTGTACTAGATGTTTAATATGTGTCTCCTTAGTTATCTGCTGCTGAATGTCAACTGTTTGGTTGATGTCTGCTGTACTAGATGTTTAATATGTGTCTCCTTAGTTATCTGCTGCTGAATGTCAACTGTTTGGTTGATGTCTGCTGTACTAGATGTTTAATATGTGTCTCCTTAGTTATCTGCTGCTGAATGTCAACTGTTTGGTTGATGTCTGCTGTACTAGATGTTTAATATGTGTCTCCTTAGTTATCTGCTGCTGAATGTCAACTGTTTGGTTGATGTCTGCTGTACTAGATGTTTAATATGTGTCTCCTTAGTTATCTGCTGCTGAATGTCAACTGTTTGGTTGATGTCTGCTGTACTAGATGTTTAATATGTGTCTCCTTAGTTATCTGCTGCTGAATGTCAACTGTTTGGTTGATGTCTGCTGTACTAGATGTTTAATATGTGTCTCCTTAGTTATCTGCTGCTGAATGTCAACTGTTTGGTTGATGTCTGCTGTACTAGATGTTTAATATGTGTCTCCTTAGTTATCTGCTGCTGAATGTCAACTGTTTGGTTGATGTCTGCTGTACTAGATGTTTAATATGTGTCTCCTTAGTTATCTGCTGCTGAATGTCAACTGTTTGGTTGATGTCTGCTGTACTAGATGTTTAATATGTGTCTCCTTAGTTATCTGCTGCTGAATGTCAACTGTTTGGTTGATGTCTGCTGTACTAGATGTTTAATATGTGTCTCCTTAGTTATCTGCTGCTGAATGTCAACTGTTTGGTTGATGTCTGCTGTACTAGATGTTTAATATGTGTCTCCTTAGTTATCTGCTGCTGAATGTCAACTGTTTGGTTGATGTCTGCTGTACTAGATGTTTAATATGTGTCTCCTTAGTTATCTGCTGCTGAATGTCAACTGTTTGGTTGATGTCTGCTGTACTAGATGTTTAATATGTGTCTCCTTAGTTATCTGCTGCTGAATGTCAACTGTTTGGTTGATGTCTGCTGTACTAGATGTTTAATATGTGTCTCCTTAGTTATCTGCTGCTGAATGTCAACTGTTTGGTTGATGTCTGCTGTACTAGATGTTTAATATGTGTCTCCTTAGTTATCTGCTGCTGAATGTCAACTGTTTGGTTGATGTCTGCTGTACTAGATGTTTAATATGTGTCTCCTTAGTTATCTGCTGCTGAATGTCAACTGTTTGGTTGATGTCTGCTGTACTAGATGTTTAATATGTGTCTCCTTAGTTATCTGCTGCTGAATGTCAACTGTTTGGTTGATGTCTGCTGTACTAGATGTTTAATATGTGTCTCCTTAGTTATCTGCTGCTGAATGTCAACTGTTTGGTTGATGTCTGCTGTACTAGATGTTTAATATGTGTCTCCTTAGTTATCTGCTGCTGAATGTCAACTGTTTGGTTGATGTCTGCTGTACTAGATGTTTAATATGTGTCTCCTTAGTTATCTGCTGCTGAATGTCAACTGTTTGGTTGATGTCTGCTGTACTAGATGTTTAATATGTGTCTCCTTAGTTATCTGCTGCTGAATGTCAACTGTTTGGTTGATGTCTGCTGTACTAGATGTTTAATATGTGTCTCCTTAGTTATCTGCTGCTGAATGTCAACTGTTTGGTTGATGTCTGCTGTACTAGATGTTTAATATGTGTCTCCTTAGTTATCTGCTGCTGAATGTCAACTGTTTGGTTGATGTCTGCTGTACTAGATGTTTAATATGTGTCTCCTTAGTTATCTGCTGCTGAATGTCAACTGTTTGGTTGATGTCTGCTGTACTAGATGTTTAATATGTGTCTCCTTAGTTATCTGCTGCTGAATGTCAACTGTTTGGTTGATGTCTGCTGTACTAGATGTTTAATATGTGTCTCCTTAGTTATCTGCTGCTGAATGTCAACTGTTTGGTTGATGTCTGCTGTACTAGATGTTTAATATGTGTCTCCTTAGTTATCTGCTGCTGAATGTCAACTGTTTGGTTGATGTCTGCTGTACTAGATGTTTAATATGTGTCTCCTTAGTTATCTGCTGCTGAATGTCAACTGTTTGGTTGATGTCTGCTGTACTAGATGTTTAATATGTGTCTCCTTAGTTATCTGCTGCTGAATGTCAACTGTTTGGTTGATGTCTGCTGTACTAGATGTTTAATATGTGTCTCCTTAGTTATCTGCTGCTGAATGTCAACTGTTTGGTTGATGTCTGCTGTACTAGATGTTTAATATGTGTCTCCTTAGTTATCTGCTGCTGAATGTCAACTGTTTGGTTGATGTCTGCTGTACTAGATGTTTAATATGTGTCTCCTTAGTTATCTGCTGCTGAATGTCAACTGTTTGGTTGATGTCTGCTGTACTAGATGTTTAATATGTGTCTCCTTAGTTATCTGCTGCTGAATGTCAACTGTTTGGTTGATGTCTGCTGTACTAGATGTTTAATATGTGTCTCCTTAGTTATCTGCTGCTGAATGTCAACTGTTTGGTTGATGTCTGCTGTACTAGATGTTTAATATGTGTCTCCTTAGTTATCTGCTGCTGAATGTCAACTGTTTGGTTGATGTCTGCTGTACTAGATGTTTAATATGTGTCTCCTTAGTTATCTGCTGCTGAATGTCAACTGTTTGGTTGATGTCTGCTGTACTAGATGTTTAATATGTGTCTCCTTAGTTATCTGCTGCTGAATGTCAACTGTTTGGTTGATGTCTGCTGTACTAGATGTTTAATATGTGTCTCCTTAGTTATCTGCTGCTGAATGTCAACTGTTTGGTTGATGTCTGCTGTACTAGATGTTTAATATGTGTCTCCTTAGTTATCTGCTGCTGAATGTCAACTGTTTGGTTGATGTCTGCTGTACTAGATGTTTAATATGTGTCTCCTTAGTTATCTGCTGCTGAATGTCAACTGTTTGGTTGATGTCTGCTGTACTAGATGTTTAATATGTGTCTCCTTAGTTATCTGCTGCTGAATGTCAACTGTTTGGTTGATGTCTGCTGTACTAGATGTTTAATATGTGTCTCCTTAGTTATCTGCTGCTGAATGTCAACTGTTTGGTTGATGTCTGCTGTACTAGATGTTTAATATGTGTCTCCTTAGTTATCTGCTGCTGAATGTCAACTGTTTGGTTGATGTCTGCTGTACTAGATGTTTAATATGTGTCTCCTTAGTTATCTGCTGCTGAATGTCAACTGTTTGGTTGATGTCTGCTGTACTAGATGTTTAATATGTGTCTCCTTAGTTATCTGCTGCTGAATGTCAACTGTTTGGTTGATGTCTGCTGTACTAGATGTTTAATATGTGTCTCCTTAGTTATCTGCTGCTGAATGTCAACTGTTTGGTTGATGTCTGCTGTACTAGATGTTTAATATGTGTCTCCTTAGTTATCTGCTGCTGAATGTCAACTGTTTGGTTGATGTCTGCTGTACTAGATGTTTAATATGTGTCTCCTTAGTTATCTGCTGCTGAATGTCAACTGTTTGGTTGATGTCTGCTGTACTAGATGTTTAATATGTGTCTCCTTAGTTATCTGCTGCTGAATGTCAACTGTTTGGTTGATGTCTGCTGTACTAGATGTTTAATATGTGTCTCCTTAGTTATCTGCTGCTGAATGTCAACTGTTTGGTTGATGTCTGCTGTACTAGATGTTTAATATGTGTCTCCTTAGTTATCTGCTGCTGAATGTCAACTGTTTGGTTGATGTCTGCTGTACTAGATGTTTAATATGTGTCTCCTTAGTTATCTGCTGCTGAATGTCAACTGTTTGGTTGATGTTTGCTGTACTAGATGTTTAATATGTGTCTCCTTAGTTATCTGCTGCTGAATGTCAACTGTTTGGTTGATGTTTGCTGTACTAGATGTTTAATATGTGTCTCCTTAGTTATCTGCTGCTGAATGTCAACTGTTTGGTTGATGTCTGCTGTACTAGATGTTTAATATGTGTCTCCTTAGTTATCTGCTGCTGAATGTCAACTGTTTGGTTGATGTTTGCTGTACTAGATGTTTAATATGTGTCTCCTTAGTTATCTGCTGCTGAATGTCAACTGTTTGGTTGATGTCTGCTGTACTAGATGTTTAATATGTGTCTCCTTAGTTATCTGCTGCTGAATGTCAACTGTTTGGTTGATGTCTGCTGTACTAGATGTTTAATATGTGTCTCCTTAGTTATCTGCTGCTGAATGTCAACTGTTTGGTTGATGTCTGCTGTACTAGATGTTTAATATGTGTCTCCTTAGTTATCTGCTGCTGAATGTCAACTGTTTGGTTGATGTCTGCTGTACTAGATGTTTAATATGTGTCTCCTTAGTTATCTGCTGCTGAATGTCAACTGTTTGGTTGATGTCTGCTGTACTAGATGTTTAATATGTGTCTCCTTAGTTATCTGCTGCTGAATGTCAACTGTTTGGTTGATGTCTGCTGTACTAGATGTTTAATATGTGTCTCCTTAGTTATCTGCTGCTGAATGTCAACTGTTTGGTTGATGTCTGCTGTACTAGATGTTTAATATGTGTCTCCTTAGTTATCTGCTGCTGAATGTCAACTGTTTGGTTGATGTCTGCTGTACTAGATGTTTAATATGTGTCTCCTTAGTTATCTGCTGCTGAATGTCAACTGTTTGGTTGATGTCTGCTGTACTAGATGTTTAATATGTGTCTCCTTAGTTATCTGCTGCTGAATGTCAACTGTTTGGTTGATGTCTGCTGTACTAGATGTTTAATATGTGTCTCCTTAGTTATCTGCTGCTGAATGTCAACTGTTTGGTTGATGTCTGCTGTACTAGATGTTTAATATGTGTCTCCTTAGTTATCTGCTGCTGAATGTCAACTGTTTGGTTGATGTCTGCTGTACTAGATGTTTAATATGTGTCTCCTTAGTTATCTGCTGCTGAATGTCAACTGTTTGGTTGATGTCTGCTGTACTAGATGTTTAATATGTGTCTCCTTAGTTATCTGCTGCTGAATGTCAACTGTTTGGTTGATGTCTGCTGTACTAGATGTTTAATATGTGTCTCCTTAGTTATCTGACATGACTCAAAGTCTTTATATATTCCTTTTCTTTGTTTCCCATTTGTCACTGGGGCTAATAAAAGGTTAATCCAAAACACCCCATGACTCCATTGTATCTTCATTCATAAAACATTGTATCTTCATTCATAAAACATCGTATCTTCATTCATAAAACAGCCTTTTATACATTTGTCATTTATTTTCTCAATCAGTTCTGCTGCAGTCCCCTACTTTAATTATGCATACAGTCAACTTTTCTCAGTCAACTAACATTTCTTGAAAATGGCAGAAGCTATGGGGCTGCAGCACTGACCTTGAAAAGACTGTGGACTTTGTCCTGGCAACTGGTGTGCAGATTTAGCATGACTACAAACTAAACACAACAGAAGAAGGAGAAGAAGAAGAAGAAGAAGAAGAAGAAGAAGAAGAAGAAGAAGAAGAAAGGTGTGCAGATTTAGCATGACTACAAACTAAACACAACAGAAGAAGAAAACTGATATTAGAAAGTAAAAATACAACAAAAAAAAGATACTGAAGTCAGTTTTAGAAATGAACAATATACTTGACAACTTGTATCTGGCAGCATTACAAGGCACTCCTTATTCTTGAATCCCCAGGTTAAGAGAAGTAGATGGAGATGAAGGAAGACATGGAGAAGAGAACTGGAGATAGACTTGAAGGGAAAGAAGAAGACATGGAAACATCTGGAGCAGACGGCACGGGACAGGCAGACTTGGCAGAAGATAATTGAGGGTTTATGCTCCATGGACAGCTGAAGGGTGATGAAAGAATATACTAGAAACAAGGAACATTTGGCAGTAAGGCTTCATCAGCAACTGGCAGAAACAGGGAACAAGGACGAAAAATAAAGAAAGTGTTATAAGAAAATTATAACGGAAATTGCAGATGAGGTGGGGGAGATAATAAACAGATAAAATTACTAAGAAAGGTTAGAAGAAAATGACAATGACAAAGCTGATGGCAAAAAAATAATAAATAAACAAGTACAAATACTGAACACGTAAGAAAATCAAAGGAAAGGAACTAACTGCAACAAACAAAGAAGATCAAATACAACAAAATGGCCTCATAGAAAAGGGTAATTCTGTTCTGAACAATATCAACAATGGTTGCTCCAAGATAGGAATTGAAACTATGGATGATGAAAGACAACAGCAAACAAAAGAAACACTAGAGAATAAAAATACAAAATTAGAAATGGGACAAACAAATAAAATCATTGTTGATCAGAAATGAAGTCACTGCACTCCAGGCAAAGCCGTGAGTGCTCAGTCCCCATCAGCAAATGTCGAAGGTTATGAATGCTAATTGTTCCTCTTGCGTGTTGTATTCACGGTTTTATTCACGGTGGATGCATCCTCTCCTACGCCCATCCCTGCTGGTCTTACGTCTGATGCCAAATTCCAGCAATCTTAGCCTTGATGATTTATCGATTGCAGTGTTATTCTCTAATATGTGATTTCATTAATTGCCCTCAGTATCTCTCCCTTATTCATATCCAACGCACCCATGGGTGCTCTTGAAGCTAGTCTGTCAGCTCTTTCACTGCCCTGCACCCCTGCATGACCAGGACAGTAGATCCACACCAGTTCCTGAAGATTCGAGGCTTTTATGGACGTTTTCCATTCATGCCAGAGCCATCCACTTTGGACCTTCTGAAGCACAAATTGTGAGTCTGATACAATAACTGACCTTGTTAATGAAGTATCAGACAGTCACCTTAAGGCAGCAGCAGCTTCCTCTATTTCCACTCTCATGCTGGAGGTTGTTATCATGTAAGCCCTGCTATGTTCAACACAATTCTGCCCTTTTGCAGAGAAGCTCCATCCTGATTTCTCACCATGGATTACTGATCCATAAGTGTACACAATGGCATCATCATCATCCCCAGAATTAACATTTATAAGCTGATCAATTTCCAGTTCTACTCTCCCACTGGCTCAAGTTCTGCACTCTCTACCAAAGCTAATGATGACTTGTTGGTAATTAGTCATCTGACTTACTCCACTCTTCCCCATTGCATATATTTTCAACTGTGGTCACTTGCTTAAACGCTGACTCTTATTGTGCCATCCATAACATCCCCAGCTTTATTCTCGCTCCATAATGTCAGCTATGTTTCCATGCAGGGGGTGTCTTTTGTCTACGGTTACTCACATATAGGCTTTTTACTGGGCCATCACATATCTGGATCTAATTGACAGTAATCCAAGCACGTACCGCATCGTCATGATGGGGGTGTATCTCGCATGCAGCCCAAGACTATACACGCATTCCTTCATTGTGAATGCGTTCCAATCATTCACACTGTAATAGTGGCAGCGTGAGTATTCCCAGACCATACTCGATGACTGACATGACTAGCTGATGTTATAGGAGAAACAGTAGTCTCTGTTCCTGGTGGGTTTGCAGCCACTGTTTTAGGGCTGCCAGCCTCTGTTGCACTTCTGTATGATTAGATCAACATGGTACTCGTATGATAACCCGCGATCGAATGTTATTCAAAGGTATTTCAGCTTGTCTTGCCTTTCAATTTTCTGCCAATTGAAAGTAATGCCTGGAAGGTCTGTTTTCAACATGGAGTTGTTCAAGGAGAACCACAGCACACAGGTTTTGTTGGGATTGACCTCGGAGCCAGTGTCCTCGCACCATTTAACCACCTCATGTAGTGTCCTGTATATGCTATTCACCATTTCTTGTCGGTCAGAACCAAAAGTCAATGTTCGCCCCAGCACAGCTGGCTGAATGGTGGCTACTTTCGCTGTATAGATGTTAAACAGCACTGATGATAGTGGAGAACCCTGGGATAGTCCTGGGCAAATGCACATTGGTTCTGATGTCCATGTTCCCAAGTGAAATGCAACAAAAGTCATAGAAGATAAATGACAAAGAAAAGGAGGAAATAACCAATGAATTTCTAATGGCAGAATCTAAATGAAACTGGGCTGGACAATCAATCCATAAGAAAAAGATAATGCATTTAAAAGATCATGTGGTTCTCCAAAGAAAGGTGAGGTCTATCATCTGTGTTACATGAGCAGAAAGCATTGACTTCATTACGTGAAGAATCAGAAAGATAATAAAGATGCCTTTTGGAAATGAAAAAGTTTGCATTAGAAACACAGATGGACAAGAATGACACCAACAGCAATGACAAGCCTTAGCGCTAAAATGTGTAGGGCCATTATTCACCGAGCTGTTATTTGCAAAGTCAAAAGTCATTTTTAATTGTCTGTTTAACATGTCTGATGCAATCAGCAGTACTGATGGACTTTCACATTCAGGACATCAAGGTTTGCTGCTTTACCAATAGCGGTACATCTCTGGAGTAAACCATCAGTACATGTCCTTGAAACGATGTATCATGCTTTGATCGAGAGGCTGAAGGAGGTGAATTATGTTACGGAAAGCAAGGTGAATGCAAAAGACGCTTTTAATGGCACTTACTGCATTTTAAAACATAAAATCTTGAGCCATTTTAAGAAGAATTGCTTGTGCCTATAACCGTACTTACTTAGTCGTTCCCCTTCTACTGTCAGGTGTAGAGGTGCCTATAACGGTACTTACTTAGTCGTTCCCCTTCTACTGTCAGGTGTAGAGGTGCCTATAATGGTACTTACTTAGTTGTTCCCCTTCTACTGTCATGTGTAGAGGTGCCTATAACCTTACTTAATTAGTCGTTCCCCTTCTATTGTCATGTGTAGAGGTGCCTATAACCTTACTTACTTAGTCGTTCCCCTTCTACTGTCATGTGTAGAGGTGCCTATAACCTTACTTACTTAGTCGTTCCCCTTCTACTGTCAGGTGTAGAGGTGCCTATAACGGTACTTACTTAGTCGTTCCCCTTCTACTGTCATGTGTAGAGGTGCCTATAACCTTACTTACTTAGTCGTTCCCCTTCTACTGTCATGTGTAGAGGTGCCTATAACCGTACTTACTTAGTCGTTCCCCTTCTACTGTCATGTGTAGAGGTGCCTATAACCGTACTTACTTAGTCGTTCCCCTTCTACTGTCATGTGTAGAGGTGCCTATAACGGTACTTACTTAGTCGTTCCCCTTCTACTGTCATGTGTAGAGGTGCCTATAACCGTACTTACTTAGTCGTTCCCCTTCTACTGTCAGGTGTAGAGGTGCCTATAACCTTACTTACTTAGTCGTTCCCCTTCTACTGTCATGTGTAGAGGTGCCTATAACCTTACTTACTTAGTCATTCCCCTTCTACTGTCATGTGTAGAGGTGCCTATAACGGTACTTACTTAGTCATTCCCCTTCTACTGTCATGTGTAGAGGTGCCTATAACCTTACTTACTTAGTCGTTCCCCTTCTACTGTCAGGTGTAGAGGTGCCTATAACCTTACTTACTTAGTTGTTCCCCTTCTACTGTCATGTGTAGAGGTGCCTATAACGGTACTTACTTAGTCATTCCCCTTCTACTGTCAGGTGTAGAGGTGCCTATAACCTTACTTACTTAGTCGTTCCCCTTCTACTGTCATGTGTAGAGGTGCCTATAACGGTACTTACTTAGTCGTTCCCCTTCTACTGTCATGTGTAGAGGTGCCTATAACCGTACTTACTTAGTCGTTCCCCTTCTACTGTCATGTGTAGAGGTGCCTATAACCTTACTTACTTAGTCGTTCCCCTTCTACTGTCATGTGTAGAGGTGCCTATAACCTTACTTACTTAGTCGTTCCCCTTCTACTGTCATGTGTAGAGGTGCCTATAACCTTACTTACTTAGTCGTTCCCCTTCTACTGTCATGTGTAGAGGTGCCTATAACGGTACTTACTTAGTCGTTCCCCTTCTACTGTCATGTGTAGAGGTGCCTATAACGGTACTTACTTAGTCGTTCCCCTTCTACTGTCATGTGTAGAGGTGCCTATAACCTTACTTACTTAGTCGTTCCCCTTCTACTGTCATGTGTAGAGGTGCCTATAACCTTACTTACTTAGTCGTTCCCCTTCTACTGTCATGTGTAGAGGTGCCTATAACGGTACTTACTTAGTCATTCCCCTTCTACTGTCATGTGTAGAGGTGCCTATAACGGTACTTACTTAGTCGTTCCCCTTCTACTGTCAGGTGTAGAGGTGCCTATAACGGTACTTACTTAGTCGTTCCCCTTCTACTGTCAGGTGTAGAGGTGCCTATAACGGTACTTACTTAGTCGTTCCCCTTCTACTGTCATGTGTAGAGGTGCCTATAACCTTACTTACTTAGTCGTTCCCCTTCTACTGTCATGTGTAGAGGTGCCTATAACCTTACTTACTTAGTCGTTCCCCTTCTACTGTCATGTGTAGAGGTGCCTATAACCTTACTTACTTAGTCGTTCCCCTTCTACTGTCATGTGTAGAGGTGCCTATAACGGTACTTACTTAGTCGTTCCCCTTCTACTGTCAGGTGTAGAGGTGCCTATAACGGTACTTACTTAGTCGTTCCCTTCTACTGTCATGTGTAGAGGTGCCTATAACCTTACTTACTTAGTCGTTCCCCTTCTACTGTCATGTGTAGAGGTGCCTATAACCTTACTTACTTAGTCGTTCCCCTTCTACTGTCATGTGTAGAGGTGCCTATAACCTTACTTACTTAGTCGTTCCCCTTCTACTGTCATGTGTAGAGGTGCCTATAACGGTACTTACTTAGTCGTTCCCCTTCTACTGTCATGTGTAGAGGTGCCTATAACGGTACTTACTTAGTCGTTCCCCTTCTACTGTCAGGTGTAGAGGTGCCTATAACGGTACTTACTTAGTCGTTCCCCTTCTACTGTCAGGTGTAGAGGTGCCTATAACGGTACTTACTTAGTCATTCCTCTTCTACTGTCATGTGTAGAGGTGCCTGTATCGGTACTTACTTAGTCGTTCCCCTTCTACTGTCATGTGTAGAGGTGCCTATAACCTTACTTACTTAGTCGTTCCCCTTCTACTGTCATGTGTAGAGGTGCCTGTATCGGTACTTACTTAGTCGTTCCCCTTCTACTGTCATGTGTAGAGGTGCCTATAACCTTACTTACTTAGTCGTTCCCCTTCTACTGTCATGTGTAGAGGTGCCTGTATCGGTACTTACTTAGTCGTTCCCCTTCTACTGTCAGGTGTAGAGGTGCCTATAACCTTACTTACTTAGTCGTTCCCCTTCTACTGTCATGTGTCTTCTTCTTCTTCCGTCCTTAGCCACCGACCGTCAAAGCAGTCAGTGGCCATTACGCCTAGTGGCGTCTTAGGGCAACAGCAGATAGGTTTTCTTTGCCATTGTTTCCCATCACGCCTATTGGCGTCTTTAGGGCAATGGCAAATCAATCCATTTGCTGTTGTTTCCGTAATCGAAATGACTGGCAAACGGGTGATCAGCCCGTTGGTACTGTCATGTGTAGAGGTGCCTATATCCTTTTATCCTAAACCCTCGGGTACAGAATTGTTTTGGAAACCAGATTTTTTTGGCTTTAGATGTCACCCTAATTGCATTAGAAATGTAACCCTAATTTCCCCAAAATCACATTATAAAATAGCACAAAGTTACCCAAAATATACAAAAATTGCTCTTCAGTTCACTAAATTAAATACATGAGCTTTATCAACCCACATTAAGATGTGACACAAACTAAACCAGCACTTGAGATTTATCAACCACACCTCAACTTAGCTAAACCCATCTTGAAAGTATGATGTCACAAACTTCTACTTCCAGTTCATTCTTACTTCCATCACAGATTTTAAAAATTAGGATTAACAAAATAATTTTTTTTTTAATGTTAGCAATCATGCAGAGATATCACCTCATGGTTCATAAGTAAAGGCACATGCCTCTACACCAGTAATGCACAAACAAACATAATAGCTATTTTGTAAACATACCGAATCATCCACTTTGCGCTTGACCAAACCTTTCAGTTGCTGCTTGTCTCGAGGGATACCCATCTCTGATTCTAGTACTTCCTTTATACGACCTATACAGGAAACAAAAGGTTGCTATATCAGTACCATTTCAGGAAAAGTCACAATTTCTTTTCCCCTCCATAATGAACAAACCCAATATTAATGAATTAATATCTTATATAAGGAACAGTTTTGTCCTCATCTACAATGAACAAACCAATCATTAACTCTTTAAGGATTTATCACGTTTCACACAATAGTTTTCTGTTGCTTTGAGTTTTTAATACAGAGTTAAAGTCTAAGGGTCAGTTTTTCCCAGTGTTTTTTAAAAGTGTGGCAATGTTATACAAAGGAAATTGAATGAATAAAATATATATTTCAAACAAAAAGAAACAAAAACTTAGTTCAAATTTACCAGCCTTAAAAACTGGCCTCCTATCATGAACACCTAGGAAAGCTGACCTTGAATACTGACTGATGCGTGATGCCATATGATGATGGATGGTATCCGCATGTCTGGTTTTGTGTAGTGTGCAGATGTGTTCAGTCAAAACAATGTTCATACAAAAATAACAGGGCAATCCACATAGGACGTCAGTAAACTCACGACGTATAAAGTCAATGATTCTTGAAACAGCCGTTGACGTTTTTCTTCATTATTTATTGTGGACGCCACAGTGACAAAATGGTTACGCGAATATGTAGGCACATCAAACAGTCATTATCACAGCAACATTCAATACAGCAATAGACGGTAGACAGCATTACAATGATGAGCCAGATGCATATTATATTTCATAGTGCTGTAAATGTAGTCAGGTGAAAAACTCCATCCTTTTCTATAACAGCCAGGAGATAACCAGATGTATGAGATCAGTTCACTCTCCTTAGTCTGACTTCAGCAAGACAGACACGTCTGCCGAAGTATAAATAATGTCCTCAAAAATATCCTCTAGATAATAAAGGTTTTTCAAACCTAGTTCATTTAACAAAGTAGCAAGTAATGGTCCTTGGGACCTGCATCAACCGATGCAGTACAATACAGCGACATGTGAGCTGGGAAAACATCTCGTGACGACGACTTTCGAAGACAGGCTATGAATCGAAATCGCTCACGACCAAAAATCGATAGAGTTAATGAAAATGTTAATTTACCTTGCTTTCATGAAATACACAGAAATATCACGCCTCCCGGCATGTGGGAAACACTAGAGGTATTATCTCGAATAAACGAAATATCCATTAAGAGGACTACACATCCCTGACAGAACAAAAAATAGCGGAGATCCCCTCTTCAACGAGGCATCTCTTTCGCCATTCCAAATCGCTCACTCCACTAGTGGTGGGCGGAAACCGATCGACCAAAAAGCAAGACAAGTCATGCGCAGTCCAGCGCAAAATGACCACAGCTCAAACTTAACTGCATTCGATACCAACGCGAGAAGACAAATGCTTACCGAGAAAAGTGACTATAAATTTCAAGCAGTTGTTGCCCTTGCGTTATAAAATAGATATTGAAATAAAACGATGTTGCGAGAATTTATCACGCAACATATCACCACCTCCTCCCGATAAAAAAAAAATGTGGAACATATTTTTTTTTTAAATATCAAAGAGCATGCGATAAGCGGCTCAAAACGCACGAATTATGCGCTGATAATTAATTAAATTGCCTAACATGAGGCTAAATATAGAGTGTCTGGTGAGGATATACCTCAACAGAAAAATAAATATGTCTCAAAAAATATTCACATCGGGGAGGTGTCACCAACACACATCACGTTAGCATGTAAACACAATATACGTATGCAAGTTACTATAATCATCATTAAACAGCATACTCTAATATTGTCTTTAAAAATGGATGTACAAATCTGATAGGAAAATTTAAATAGTACATTCTTTGACATGTAATGACATAAGTACATAGTAAAGTTAAACTACATGACGATCCAGGACATATGCTCTGGTATTCCGAGGGTAAGTACACAATCTAGAACTCGTCATGCTTGATACTAGTAAGGTAAGTCCTCAGCTCAACAATGACATTCTGAGAAAGTACAAGCAATATAATGCTAATTAATAACTAATATGCTTCATAAGGTACAATACATTATTAATAATTGTGGCTGTTTAGTAAAATAACGGCCCTTATATTAACTACTCAGTCCTCCTCTATCATCTTAAAAAACGAACAGAAGAAGATGACAACAAAGCACGATAGTGTGTACATATAAAGTAAGTACAGATGTGCTAATCTATTGTAGAAATATAGGTGTGTTATGACTCTGTAATATATAGAAATATAGGACAGAAGTATTAGTTGGAGTCATGTGGGCATCTAGACAAAATGTCAGCCATCACATTATCCGCACCACGGATAGCTCGTACCGTGAAGTGAAAAGGTTGAAGAGCTATAGCATATCGAGTGGATCTCGAACTCTTCAAATTCTTAGTCTGAATAGCTGTAAGAGCTTTCTGATCAGTCTCTAGAATGAAATGTGCGCCCAGGAGGAATCTTTGTAGCTTTAGAATTGACCAAACCATCGCTAACAACTCACGGTCTAAAACCGAGTAGTTCCTCTCTGCCGCATTTAGTTTTCTAGAAATGTACATAACAGGATGCAGAGTATTTGCATATTCTTGCATCAGTGCTGCTCCAATCCCAGTGGATGAAGCATCACTCCGAAGAACAAAAGTCCTATCAAGAGTAGGTAATCTTAAGATGGGAGGAGAAGAAAATATATTCTTGATTTGGTCTAGTGAAGATTGGCATTCTTCAGACCAACGGACCAGATTAGGCGAACCTTTCTTCAACAATGTTGAGAGAGGTGCCATGATCGAAGATAAATTTGGAATAAATCTCCCATAAAATTGAATTAAACCTAAGAGACTCCTAACTTGTTTCTTCGTTTTAGGAACAGAGATGTTCAGTATTTTGGAAGTATTGTGGTCTTCTGTCTTCAAGAGACCATGACCAACACGATGACCCAGGAAAGAGATTTCACCAAAACCAACAAAAGCTTTAGAAGGTTTTGCTGTCAAATTATTCTCACGTAGAGTGGACAGTAAGTCATATAACCCTAAATAGTGATCTTCCCAGGTATCACTGAAGAGACAGATGTCATCTAAGTATGCGATGACATCCGAACGATGTGACAGAATTCGACGCATCATGCGAACGAAAGTGGCAGGGGCGTTCATGAGACCAAAAGGCATAACATTCCATTGAAATAGACCCCTAGGTGTAGAAAAAGCAGTAAGAGGTTTGGCATGCTCTGCTAAAGGCACTTGCCAATAACCTTTAGACAAGTCAAGTTTAGTGAAGAATCTAGAATTAGAAAGTCTAATCAGTAGATCTTCTAACAAAGGCATCGGTTCAGCGTCGAACTTTGTGACCTGATTCAATTTGCGATAATCAACGCAAATTCGTATGTTCTTATCCTTCTTCCGGACAATAACCATGGAAGAAGAATATGGTGAAGTCGATGGTTCAATTATATTTAATTGAATCATTTCATCCAATTCCTTTTCCACTTGCGACTGAAAGTGTATAGGAATAGGATACGGCCTAACCCTAATTGGATTATTGTCGGTAAGAATTATGTCATGTTCTATGACATCTGTGTGTCCAGGAATGTCAGTGAGAACATCCTGAAATGTTTGTAACATCGACGAGACTTGTCGATGTTCGTCACCAGAAAGATTAGGAGAAACAGAAACGTTTTTCCAAGATTCCGTGGAATGTAATGGAACCACTGGAAGGGGAAGGTTGACATCAGAGAAGGTAGCTTCCTCATCCTGTATGACAGACAGGGATGAATAATGACCGTGAGGTGCAGGAGCATCATCCGTTGCCTGGAAAATAGGCAGCAAATAGTCCGGACGTTCGTGAAATTCCGAAAGCATGTTTATGTGGAAAGTTTTATGCTTTCCATCAATATCGACCACATAGTCAACATCGGAAATCCGAGAGACTATTGCATACGGACCTTTCCATGCAATAAGAAGTCTATTTTCCCTACTGGGGAGTAGGACGAATGCTTTGTCACCTGGACAAAGTTGTCGTAGACATCTATTCTTGTTAGCAAACTGCCTTGCCTTCTCTTTAGCAATTTCTGATGAAGCAGTTGCTAGCTTACATGCCTCAATGATCTTTTGTCTAAGAGCAATGACATACTCATATGAGGATTGAGTTTCATCGCTAATATCATCGGCAGTGATGAGATCGTGTAATAAAGACATAGGGCCGCGTGGACGCGCGCCAAAGACAAGTTCGAAGGGAGAAAATCCTGTGTGTTCATTAGGGACTTCTCTATAGGCAAAGAGAGCCGCGGGTAAAACCCTGTCCCAATCTTGAGGATGATCTTCAGTTATCTTACCAAGCAAAGTCTTGAGCGTTCTATTCAGACGCTCAACTAACCCATTAGACATAGGATGGTAGATACTACTGAGAGATCGTTCAATATGTAAGGTAGACATTACCTGTGACATAGTGTCAGATATGAGTTGAGTGCCATGGTCTGACAATATTTCTCTGGGGAACCCCAAGCGAGAAAATATCAACCAAAGAGCATCTGCGATATCTGTAGTAGATATGCTCTTAAGAGGAATAGCCTCTGGCCAACGTGTGCACATATCGACACATGTAAGGATAAACTGATGTCCTCTGGCCGACTTGACCTTAAAAGGGCCAATAATATCTATGGCCATTTTCTGAAACGGCCGAATAGGAATGTCAGCAGCCTGGATAGGCGCAGCATGTCGTGGTCCTCTAGATTTGACCTCCTGACATACCTTGCATGATCGGCAGTAAATACGAATGTCCTTATTGACAAAAGGCCAAAAGAAAGCCGCAAGGACTCTCGACTTCGTACGGGCAAAACCCATATGTCCAGCACATTGCGAGTCATGAGCATGTTGTAATATTTGCACTCTCATGCTCTTGGGAACAAGAATTTGCGAATGTGCCGACGTAGTCGAATCTTGTACCATACGTACAAGTACGCCGTTTCTCATTGCAATCCAAGATTTTCTATTTGTATCCTGATTCGGATCACCTTTCTTCGCAAGAACGAAGAATTTTTTTAAAGAAGGATCTTCTTCTTGCAATTTTATGAAAGAGTCACGAGTGATTACTAAGTGACTATCTTGGCTATCAACTTCATTATCACTATTCAGTGAAGTTTCGGGTGTTTGTAGAGCTTGTGCTCTTGTAACTACTGCATTTGTAGCTTGCATGTTATTATCTTCCCAAGCAGCAATCTGCTGTGGGGTACACTCCCTAACTCCGTGAATACGACCAATAATAAGGTCCGCAATAGGATTAGGTAAGAGACAAGCATGCACATCTCCAGTAAAGAAAGGAGTGGCAATGCGAATTACAGCAGTAGGATATTTTTCTAGAGTGCCGCCAAATGTGACACATTTAATAACCCTTCCTGTAGCACAAGATGGATCTACAAGCGATTGTCTAACACCAATAGTGGTGCATCCGGAATCGAAAAGTAGTGAGACCGGAGTATCATTAACAAGACCCTTATGTAGAATTAAAGAACCCCTCCCGTCATGCGCAACAGCAGCAGGAAGAGCGGGAAGTGGGTGACCACAACTCAAAGTAGTTATGGTACCCGGTTCGAATAAAGTACTGCATTGGGGGCATTTGTTTGCTCTCTCAAAGTCAAAAGCAGAACCAGTGACAGCGTCAAAGTTTTTACTATCAACAACATGATTACAGGCTCCCTCAGTTTCCTGTTGTACAGCATTAGCCTGCTGATATCTCTTTTTTTTGTGTTGAGATCTACCCCGACTATTATTACCTCTGAAGTTATCAGAGTTATTATTATCTCTGCAGTTATTATTGTCTCTATTGTAATTGTTATCCTGGTTCGAATTCCAGTTTCCACGATTACTATCATGTTCACATTGATGCGAACATCTATTTGTTTGGTTCTGAGGTCTTCGGCAGGAATAACCTCTATTACCATATCCTCTTTTGAAATGCTTATAATTATTAGGGTGATAGTAACGAGTACTATCAGGTTGTCTCCAATTCTTCGAAGAAGAATCACCATGAAATTGATTTCCATGATTTTGACAGAAATTACCGCTACTCTTTCTATCAAAATTTTGTTGGAATCTACGAGCAAAGTTTTGACCATACGGAGCTGCCGAAGCAACTGGTAAACCTTCTTTCACCTTAGAGTTACCCATGGTTATGTGTGGGTGCGCAGTTACGTATTGGCAACAGAAATCTTCCATTTCTTTTATTGTTTTAGGTTTACGTTCATTAAGGAAAGCAAGGAAAGACTCATTGACAGACGACATGACTTTGTCTCTAAGTATTAAGTCCATAAGTCCTTCATAAGTTTTTTCCGTCTTAGATAGTTCAACCCATCGTGAGAAAGTAATGCGTATTCTTGCAATAAACTCGGAGAATTCAACTCCATTTTCAGGTAACATGTTTTTAAATTGTAGACGATAGCCGTCTTCGTTAAGCTGATATTTCTTTAACAAAGCGGCCCTGACAACCTCATAATTGTTCTTGTCAGGTTCATCCACCATATTTAATATACTTAGAGCTTTACCTGTCAGTATCCCTGATAACTGATAAACATATTTTGCTTTGTCTATGTTATGAGCTGTACATGCTTGTTCAAATCTGTCCAGATAGAACATTATGTCATCACTGGAAGGACTAAATGTTGGTAACTTAATCTTAAAAGTATCATTATTAGCCTTACCAGAAGATGAACCCTTGTTTGAATCATTACCATTACTCATGCTCGTCAATTTCAATTTTTCCAACTCTAAAGCTAAGACCTTTTCTTCATGTTCCATTTTTGCTTTCTCTTTCCTCTCATCAGACTCTCTCTGTAATCTTCTTTCCTCAGCCTGAGCCTCTTTTTGAAGTCTTTCAGCTTCTTTTTCAAGTCTTTTATTTTCAGCCTCTTTTTCAAGTCTTTTATTTTCAGCCTCTTTTTCAAGTCTTTTATTCTCAGCCTCTTTTTCAAGTCTTTTATTTTCAGCTCTAGCTGGAGTTTTCTTTCCTCAGCTTCTGATTCCCTTTTTTGTTTTTCCATTTCCATTTGGAATCTTTTTTCATCCACCTGCATCTGCAGTTTCTTTTGTTCAGCTTCCATATGCAGTTTCTTTTGTTCAGCTTCCATTGCTTTATCATATCGAGCAGTTGCAAATTCTTCTAACTTATCACCAGTCTTCCCAAGCAATTTACCCTGCTCAATAAAGTGCTCAAATGTAGACATGTTGTCTAACATATGAGTCCAAAACCTGAAATAATTAACTAATTTATTTCAAACCTAAGTGTAACAAGTCTTAATTAAGCACTTGTATATTCACATCACCTTATATTATCCCAGTCTCTGTGGGAAACAAGTCTCCAATCAAAGAACTTGTATATGAAATATCAGCAGTCAATTCTTGATCATAAGTGCACTTCTCATTCAATAGTGCACGACACTATTCATCATTCATTTATCATCAGTGTAGTAGTAACAGTGCATTAGCATAGCCCATTAACTAATTACTATAACTGTAAACAATGACTATGTAAACACATGCAGAATGTAAACATTGAAAATGTAAACAATGCAAACAATGTAAACAATAACAATGTAAACAATAACAAAGATCAGCAACAATACAAAAACGTTCGCAGAAATCAACTAAAAATAAAGCAGAAATTAATGAAATATCACAAAAAATGTGACGATATCTGCGATAGAATTAAACAAAATACATGACACCACAGTGTATAAACAAAAATGTTGTATGAAACTAAATTATAGACAAGAGTAGGCTAACAAATACAAACAAATCAAAACAAAACTAAAGAATGCGAAATAATAACGAAAACAATATTAAAACATGTCATCACAGCTAACATAAATAGCAACAGAAGTCGCTTAGCAAATTCCAGTATCGGAAATTTGCAAACCCTACAGAAAACGCTCACAATAGACGACCTCTATGACGTGGCATAATCTAACGGAGACACCACCCAACCGAGAACCCGCTGAAATATAAACATATAAATATACAAATAACATATAGACATATAACATATAGAATGAGATGATACACAGAAGACTCAGCAGAAGTATAAGGGCACAGTTTACATACAAACAGGCCACTTAACTTATAGGCTTCCAATCGTAGAACAGCAGAAAAAACGGATGTCAATCAACGTCCTAAAGAGCGAAGCTCCAACGATGATGGCACATCTGAACTGCTTCCACTGCTAACACGATGGTACAAGAGCTTCTGAAATACTGTGTGTTGAGTTGTTTCGGCACTTGACCTTCTAATCCAAAAGTAAGTTGATGGAAATCGGTACTTGGCCTTCTTCAGAAAACAACCCGTTTCAACCGGCACTTGACCTTCACAAAAACGACAGCACTGGAACCTTGACAGCAGCAACTTGCTTGACTTGCGTAAAATATAACAGCAGTCCGAGTTATCCGGCAACATGTAACAACGCCGGGTACTGTCAAATTCTTGTTTCCGTCAAAAAATTGAAATTTTGACTTTTACCGGGCAACGCCGAGTACTTTGAAAATTTTGAAGATGTTGACTGTATTGAAGAATGTTAATTTCTTGAAGGATGCTGATGAATTCTTGTTGAAAATGAAGTGGGTAAGGGACCCCGTGTTTGCTGGTACCAGAATCAAACCAGCTTATGGCCACCAAATGATGCGTGATGCCATATGATGATGGATGGTATCCGCATGTCTGGTTTTGTGTAGTGTGCAGATGTGTTCAGTCAAAACAATGTTCATACAAAAATAACAGGGCAATCCACATAGGACGTCAGTAAACTCACGACGTATAAAGTCAATGATTCTTGAAACAGCCGTTGACGTTTTTCTTCATTATTTATTGTGGACGCCACAGTGACAAAATGGTTACGCGAATATGTAGGCACATCAAACAGTCATTATCACAGCAACATTCAATACAGCAATAGACGGTAGACAGCATTACAATGATGAGTCAGATGCATGTTATATTTCATAGTGCTGTAAATGTAGTCAGGTGAAAAACTCCATCCTTTTCTATAACAGCCAGGAGATAACCAGATGTATGAGATCAGTTCACTCTCCTTAATCTGACTTCAGCAAGACAGACACGTCTGCCGAAGTATAAATAATGTCCTCAAAAATATCCTCTAGATAACAAAGGTTTTTCAAACCTAGTTCAGGTAACCAAGTAGCAAGTAATAGTCCTTGGGACCTGCATCAACCGATGCAGCACAATACAGCGACATGTGAGCTAGGAAAACATCTCGTGACGACGACTTTCAAAGACAGGCTATGAACCAGAAATCGTTCACGACCAAAAATCGATAGAGTTAATGAAAAAGTCAATTTACCTTGCTTTCATGAAATACACAGAAATATCACGCCTCCCGACATGTGGGAAACACTAGAAGTATTATCTCGAATAAACGAAATATCCATTAAGAGGACTACACATCCCTGACAGAACAAAAAATAGCGGAGATCCCCTCTTCAACGAGGCATCTCTTTCGCCATTCCAAATCGCTCACTCCACTAGTGG
>JAMPIV010006102.1:0-64371 GCA_024509875.1 Oreohelix idahoensis | reverse complement strand
CGTCCCAGCTGTTTAGACAAGAAGTATGTAAACCAACAGTCTACAAAGATAGATAGTTTATCATGGAAATGAGGGATTGAGCGTTAGTTAACCTAACAGTAAAGTATAGATTACTCCCTGATTTAAAGGAGGTGTTTAACAATACACTTAGGTATGGGTAGGTAGAAAAAAATCCTGTTCTTCCCAACATTTTTCTTCCCTTTTACTAAGCAGAATGAAAAGGAGGGGTTTTAACAGAGTTAACAAATTATAAAATTAAAAACTATAAACACAACTTAAAGGGAACAGACCCACCCCTTTAAAGAAAAGATTATATAACTTGACCAGGTATCGCGGTTATCAAAATGGATGTTACAACAAATTAAACAGAGATTTAATTTCTCGTTGCATGGATCATTTCACTCGCGCGTGGGGATAGCACACACCTCAATGATACACTCACCAACACTCTTTTACGATTCATGACACAGCATCAGGACACATCCAATAGAATTCCTATAAACATAACAATTACTCTTGACACGTGAAAATGTTTAGTAACTCTTCGTATGGTCTCGCCCCAGATGATAGCACGAGATTTGCTGATAGCGAAATATTCCCACTAATACGCGGACGTGAAGACTCAGAGTTATTATGTTTTATTTTATGAAAAGGGGTCTATGGGATGGCTCACTGGACCACAATTCCATACAGGGGTGATGAAAATGAAGGTCCGGTCTCTTTAATTTTCGCTGCTTGGGATGGTAAAATTACCTTCAAAGGCGTTGATGATAGCAACTGACCGGTTATGCGTTTAAAATACAGTGAGGAACTTTAGGATTTCAGTCACCCGCCCCCCGGGGGGTGGTTTAAGGTAATATAGGTTATTCTCTCACAGTTGTTTAGAGTCCGTAAATAAGTTATCGCTACTGGTTTAACTGTTCGATCTTCCAGCTTTATATTACATGATTGTAATTAAATTTGATGTAGTTATTTATAAAAAATGTTTCTTGGGGTGTGCTATTCTTTCATGTTAATACAAAATTGATAGCTAGGTTCGCATTTCGGGAATCCGCCACAAGTAACAAGGGAATTATATTAAAACAATGTTCTCATCAATATATACTGAATGATTAGTAGAACCGAGTCCTGATAAAGGGATCTCTGTATGATTTTCTCTCTATTGCTTTCTGTTATGCTGGGATCAGAACAGGTTTACGAGTGTGCACACACTCTGTATGAAAGAAAAAGAAAGACATGTAATATACCGGAAAAAAACAAATAAGACTGTCTAGATGCGCGATGTAATTTCCGTATAAGGTCTATTTTTTTATATACGCCTCGCGTAATTATAACTATGTATGTTTTAATTTAAAATCACTGCGCGGAGTTTTAGTGGTCTTAAACTACACACTTCTTATAAATCTATATGGGACTTAAACTAAGATATATTTGATCTAATTATAATATTGACACCCTCCTCTTGCGGCGACTTTATAAAGTATAATTTAAGCTCATTTCACATATAGTGTGTGGATCTTGTATGGATCGAATTGTAATTTTTTGCAGGTATTTATATACATTAACATGTTACAGAGAGTAGGCGACTGGGTAAGAGCTCTATTGGGAGAGACTTGGTGTGTTGTGGGTGTGAGGATGAGTGGTTCGCAGGAGATTTATATATTAACACGCAAAATTCATGTGAAATAGAATTGAATGGAGGGGAAACTAGACCACTGATCCACTTTACACCAATATAGTATATCTTACCGCTTTGTCCCACAGATGATGAGAATTCACTGCATTACATATGTATAAAAATCCACACTGGGATATAATCATGAGCCATAGATTTCCAAATCAGAGCTGCTAGTGACTTTCTGTTTAAGTTCTGGCACCACGACTCGAGTTGATAAAGTTGTGTTATTTCTACGTGTGGTCTGTTAATTATCTAGTATGGAAATGTAACGATCTGGAGAATGAGGATCGGACATGAGAAACTTAAAGTGACAGCATTTGTAGAATCTCATAGAAGACTTTTGGGGATCTGGACCTCACCAGAGGACCAAAACAGAGAAGCCGCCCTTAGGCGCCTGTCGTATCTCTCGCTCGCTGCTGGCTGTCAGCTTTCCCCATGTTCGCTCCCAACTGCGAATCGGTTCACGTGGTTTATCACCGAGATGCGAAAATTGTCTATTTCAGGGTCCACTTGCTGTCTGTGGATAGTTATTGCCGCCCCTCCGTCCTTCCTGATGGAGATTATCACCCCCCCCCCACCTCTCAGTGTCTTTCTTCTGGACCGCATCTGGTCACCTATTGCGATGCGGTGTTTTGTAGTCTAGAGCCGGAGATGATAAATTCCTGCGAGAAACTAGCGTCCTTCTTGCTAGGGGATTCGTACTCGCAGTGTCGTCTTTAGTATCGACATGAGCGCTACTAAAGATGAGTCCCGGTGGAATCGGGTTCGCTTCTGGCGGAACACCAAAAAAGTTTACAACAAATTGTTCAGGGGGGGTTGGCTGGGGGTGTTTCTGTAATGTTATGAGAAAAGAGCTGAAAGTCCCTGTTGTAATCATCCATCAAATCAGGGAAAATTCACTGGTACGAAGCTAGGACGTACGTCACTCACCACTCCTATGTGTCTGAGAAAGATTGAATATTCACACACATCCTCGTTGAACTGTAAGGCGACTGACACGTTGTATATAATTAACATGTATAGTGTGTCAGTTTTCTAAATGAGAAAAGAAACAGGGCCGAAAGTAAGGAATGGGAAAATTAGTCAATGTTTTATAGTCGCAGAAATGTCACGAATACTACGAAAAACACTCACAGGGGGATAATAGGATAAAAAGAGCGTTAATAAAGTGGTGGACAAGGGTGTTAGAACAAAGAAAGGATACGACAAATATAGAAAACACTTATTGATCATAATCTATATGCGATCACATTTTTTTGTTGAAAATATGGTGTAATCCGCGACACACGCTCACAACAGAGATAAGGTTGTGAGAGGCGGACAACGCGGGTGGGACTTGCTATTTTTGAAGTGACGGTGGCTGAGAAAAATTTTGCGTTTCATCTTGCCGAACAGCATTGTGATAGAAGTGGTTAGGAAAATGATTGGAGCGAATATTATGAAACCCTTGGCCGACCATAAAAACTCGCGCGCATTGGACAGGAAAAAAATAAATATAAAAGCTGCAAGTTGAGCAAAGGACTGGTGTGGGTAAGATTTTAAAAACTATAATAATTTACATGAAGGACGATAAAAATATGTAGTAATATCCAAAAGGTTATTATTTCAAAATGTAAGTAGCTTTTAAAAATAACTTGATATTTTTCATAGTCATCACATCTGCTAAAAGTTTAGCTCATGATCTTTAACACATTTTATTTTAAACTACATGCGCTCTAACGGATTTCAGATAAAAAACTTTTAATTAGAATGAAAGCTTCATATGGAGAAAATGAAAGGATACCTAGGAAAGAAGGAAAGATATAAGTGTGTAGTGACAAGAAGAGAAAACAAGTACATAAAAAGCACAGATCGCCTCAAACTAAGAGATTAAATGAAAATCTAAGCGGATTTCAGACGGTGCTTTCTCGTACGGGAGAGTCGCCCAAATATAAGGACAGAGCGACCAGTTTAAAAATAAAACACACAAAATCCAGACGCCAGAGTGAGAGACTGGAAGACATTATCTGCAAGAAAAGTTTTTTTCATGCTGCATGCAGGGCAGATATACTTCAGCAAATACAGCCTCACCGTGCGCTTATTAATCCTAGAGGGTATGTAAGTTTATTAAAGATATGTGTGTGACTAATATCATTTTATTTCAGATTCTGCTTAGGATTTGACTGTATCAGACATAATAATAAAGGGTATACAGGAAGCCAATGACGCTAAAACCGCAGAGATAACCTCAACCGGCATTGTCAGGAAGCATTACAATTAATTGGTTAGCCAAATATATCATGGCCTGGGAAGCTTACAAACATACCAGCAAGTACATAAGTTACTTGGCTATCCATAAGTGGGGAGGCAAAGGTTATTTCATAACCCCATGTATCATAACTCATGTGATTTATTCATGTATTTTGATATCTTCTGCACAGTTAGACATTATATTATCATGCTATTTCTGTAACATACTACCATGATATTCATCATTTATATACAAATACTGAAGACATGGTCGATCTCATGAACATCAGTGGTTAGTGAGATTGTTGGAACATCCCTGACCACCTATTACCTTTTGTTCCAGGTTTTATGATCGTTCGTGATCGAGCTCATTGATAGTCGAGTTCGTGATCAGATATAAACTAAAGACTTGAGGACCTTTGATCCTGCTAAAACTGGGAGCCTTAGTAGTGTCAACTGGACAAATCTGGTCAAACACCTTAACCCTTAGTCCCCGTAGGTATAGGGCGGGCTGAAGGAAAAGTCTGATCCTTGATTACCCAGTGTGTGTCTCAGGAAACTCGAAGAACAGACGTGGTGAAATTTGCAAGATGTGAGTTTTATGTGTATCTAATCTACAAACACTGTGAGCGGTTTCAATAACGAGTGTCAATGATGAGAAAAGCTAGAGATCTTAGATAGCAAGTAGATAACAAAAACTATTGTGACAGTGTGACAGACGTTATTTAATTTCATTGGAAGATCATCAAAAAAGGGATTTTTTTTTCATATTATTTATTTTAATTTGTAAAATATAAATAATCATTCCATTTTACCATCTTCCAACACCCCATTTCTCATTACAAGGCTAGATAGATGTTACATAATAAATTATGAAAATTGTACTCATTTGACTTGGTAAATTTTTAAACTGTCTAAATTTTGAGTTACTTTTTCTAATTTAATTTATATTATCACATAGGGGTTACTATTAGCGAAAGTGGCGCAGTATACTTCTTAAAGCAGCTAAATCTATTGTCCAGCTCAGGAGTATTCACAGCCGTAACTCAATTGTGTTACCAGTGTACTTCTCTGGCATGGGACTTCATACTTTCTGGAGAGAAATTCTACTTACTTCTCTACACTATCATCACACTAGAAAAACCTTTCGCTACACCTTGTTAAATTGGTTTAGAGTTTATTTTGGATGGCTCTGAAGTCCTAAAAAATTGCTCAAACAATGGTCCGGTCCGATATATGAATCTTGATTCTAAACTTCTGGTTGTCGTCTTGGCAAGCGATTTTCACACAGTGAACTAGGCTTGCGAAAACATGTCAGTTAAATTGCAAGTCTTCCCCTGCATTTGTTTGTCACGATGCTAGAGCAGAGCTCCAATCGTTTCATAAATGCCGTGTACTTGTGGGGTAATTTCAAAATTAGTTCCGCCTGAAATTAATGTGCGTGATGCAAAAAGGCCGCCTCTCCCATATATGGCAATAAAACATCCGATTGCCTTCTCTGTAAATGCTACAATTACATCTTACTTTCCTCAAGGTGTGACAGGAATACGATTATGTCATTTCCTGTGCGCTGACAAATAATGTTATCCTCCCGTAGTGGCTATCAAACTTTCAAGCGTTTCATTACCATCTTGGCGAAGAATGCACCCTGGCCTTATCAGCGATATAAGCAAAAGCGCTGGGGCGATTTTTAATGCCACTATGTAAGTCTGATGTCGGCCACACCCTAGATTAACCAACTTGTTTGTCGGTTAATATTGCATTCACCAATCTGTCCTACTCTCTCAGCAGGGGATGGTTCAGGTAATTAGACAAGACGAAATTATTGCTGAGAGAAGTGTAAGAATGTTTGAAAATACAAAATATCTGCTACTTAGCAGAGAAAAAAAAGGGTGCCGACATCGTACCACCGAAAAGCACGTAATAAAGTCTGTATAACAACGGTCACAGGATTACGGCTGATGCGTGAATGCCCATTAGTGTGATGGATGGTATCCGCATGTCTGGTTTTGTGTGGTGTGCCGATGTGTTCAGTCAAAACAATGTTCATACAAAAATAACAGGGCAATCCACATAGGACGTCAGTAAACTCACGACGTATAAAGTCAATGATTCTTGTAACAGCAGTTGACGTTTTTCTTCATTATTTATTGTGGACGCCACAGTGACAAAATGGTTACGCGAATATGTAGACACGGTTTTTCAAACCTAGTTCAGGTAACCAAGTAGCAAGTAATAGTCCTTGGGACCTGCATCAACCGATGCAGCACAATACAGCGACATGTGAGCTAGGAAAACATCTCGTGACGACGACTTTCGAAGACAGGCTATGAACCAGAAATCGTTCACGACCAAAAATCGATAGAGTTAATGAAAATGTTAATTTACCTTGCTTTCATGAAATACACAGAAATATCACGCCTCCCGACATGTGGGAAACACTAGAGGTATTATCTCGAATAAACGAAATATCCATTAAGAGGACTACACATCCCTGACAGAACAAAAAAATAGCGGAGATCCCCTCTTCAACGAGGCATCTCTTTCGCCATTCCAAATCGCTCACTCCACTAGTGGTGGGCGGAAACCGATCGACCAAAAGCAAGACAAGTCATGCGCAGTCCAGCGCAAAATGACCACAGCTCAAACTTAACTGCATTCGATACCAACGCGAGAAGACAAATGCTTACCGAGAAAAGTAACTATAAATTTCAAGCAGTTGTTGCCCTTGCGTTATAAAATAGATATTGTAATAAAATGATGTTGCGAGAATTTATCACGCAACATATCACCACCTCCTCCCGATAAAAAAAAAATGTGGAACATATTTTTTTTTTAAATATCAAAGAGCATGCGATAAGCGGCTCAAAACGCACGAATTATGCGCTGATAATTAATTAAATTGCCTAACATGAGGCTAAATATAGAGTGTCTGGTGAGGATATACCTCAACAGAAAAATAAATATGTCTCAAAAAATATTCACATCGGGGAGGTGTCACCAACACACATCACGTTAGCATGTAAACAAACTATACGTATGCAAGTTACCATAATCATCATTAAACAGCATACTCTAATATTGTCTTTAAAAATGGATGTACAAATCTGATAGGAAAATTTAAATAGTACATTATTTGACATGTAATGACATAAGTACATAGTAAAGTTAAACTACATGACGATCCAGGACATATGCTCTGGTATTCCGAGGGTAAGTACACAATCTAGAACTCGTCATGCTTGATACTAGTAAGGTAAGTCCTCAGCTCAACAATGACATTCTGAGAAAGTACAAGCAATATAATGCTAATTAATAACTAATATGCTTCATAAGGTACAATACATTATTAATAATTGTGGCTGTTTAGTAAACTAACGGCCCTTATATTAACTACTCAGTCCTCCTCTATCATCTTAAAAAACGAACAGAAGAAGATGACAACAAAGCACGATAGTGTGTACATATAAAGTGAGTACAGATGTGCTAATCTATTGTAGTAATATAGGTGTGTTATGACTCTGTAATATATAGGAATATAGGACAGAAGTATTAGTTAGAGTCATGTGGGCATCTAGACAAAATGTCAGCCATCACATTATCCGCACCACGGATAGCTCGTACCGTGAAGTGAAAAGGTTGAAGAGCTATAGCATATCGAGTGGATCTCGAACTCTTCAAATTCTTAGTCTGAATAGCTGTAAGAGCTTTCTGATCAGTCTCTAGAATGAAATGTGCGCCCAGGAGGAATCTTTGTAGCTTTAGAATTGACCAAACCATCGCTAACAACTCACGGTCTAAAACCGAGTAGTTCCTCTCTGCCGCATTTAGTTTTCTAGAAATGTACATAACAGGATGCAGAGTATTTGCATATTCTTGCATCAGTGCTGCTCCAATCCCAGTGGATGAAGCATCACTCCGAAGAACAAAAGTCCTATCAAGAGTAGGTAATCTTAAGATGGGAGGAGAAGAAAATATATTCTTGATTTGGTCTAGTGAAGATTGGCATTCTTCAGACCAACGGACCAGATTAGGCGAACCTTTCTTCAACAATGTTGATAGAGGTGCCATGATCGAAGATAAATTTGGAATAAATCTCCCATAAAATTGAATTAAACCTAAGAGACTCCTAACTTGTTTCTTCGTTTTAGGAACAGAGATGTTCAGTATTTTGGAAGTATTGTGGTCTTCTGTCTTCAAGAGACCATGACCAACACGATGACCCAGGAAAGAGATTTCACCAAAAAACCAACAAAAGCTTTAGAAGGTTTTGCTGTCAAATTATTCTCACGTAGAGTGGACAGTAAGTCATATAACCCTAAATAGTGATCTTCCCAGGTATCACTGAAGAGACAGATGTCATCTAAGTATGCGATGACATCCGAACGATGTGACAGAATTCGACGCATCATGCGAACGAAAGTGGCAGGGGCGTTCATGAGACCAAAAGGCATAACATTCCATTGAAATAGACCCCTAGGTGTAGAAAAAGCAGTAAGAGGGTTGGCATGCTCTGCTAAAGGCACTTGCCAATAACCTTTAGACAAGTCAAGTTTAGTGAAGAATCTAGAATTAGAAAGTCTAATCAGTAGATCTTCTAACAAAGGCATCGGTTCAGCATCGAACTTTGTGACCTGATTCAATTTGCGATAATCAACACAAATTCGTATGTTCTTATCCTTCTTCCGGACAATAACCATGGAAGAAGAATATGGTGAAGTCGATGGTTCAATTATATTTAATTGAATCATTTCATCCAATTCCTTTTCCACTTGCGACTGAAAGTGTATAGGAATAGGATACGGCCTAACCCTAATTGGATTATTGTCGGTAAGAATTATGTCATGTTCTATGACATCTGTGTGTCCAGGAATGTCAGTGAGAACATCCTGAAATGTTTGTAACATCGACAAGTCTCGTCGATGTTCGTCACCAGAAAGATTAGGAGAAACAGAAACGTTTTTCCAAGATTCCGTGGAATGTAATGGAACCACTGGAAGGGGAAGGTTGACATCAGAGAAGGTAGCTTCCTCATCCTGTATGACAGACAGGGATGAATAATGACCGTGAGGTGCAGGAGCATCATCCGTTGCCTGGAAAATAGGCAGCAAATAGTCCGGACGTTCGTGAAATTCCGAAAGCATGTTTATGTGGAAAGTTTTATGCTTTCCATCAATATCGACCACATAGTCAACATCGGAAATCCGAGAGACTATTGCATACGGACCTTTCCATGCAATAAGAAGTCTATTTTCCCTACTGGGGAGTAGGACGAATGCTTTGTCACCTGGACAAAGTTGTCGTAGACATCTATTCTTGTTAGCAAACTGTCTTGCCTTCTCTTTAGCAATTTCTGATGAAGCAGTTGCTAGCTTACATGCCTCAATGATCTTTTGTCTAAGAGCAATGACATACTCATATGAGGATTGAGTTTCATCGCTAATATCATCGGCAGTGATGAGATCGTGTAATAAAGACATAGGGCCGCGTGGACGCGCGCCAAAGACAAGTTCGAAGGGAGAAAATCCCGTGTGTTCATTAGGGACTTCTCTATAGGCAAAGAGAGCCGCGGGTAAAAACCCTGTCCCAATCTTGAGGATGATCTTCAGTTATCTTACCAAGCAAAGTCTTGAGCGTTCTATTCAGACGCTCAACTAACCCATTAGACATAGGATGGTAGATACTACTGAGAGATCGTTCAATATGTAAGGTAGACATTACCTGTGACATAGTGTCAGATATGAGTTGAGTGCCATGGTCTGACAATATTTCTCTGGGGAACCCCAAGCGAGAAAATATCAACCAAAGAGCATCTGCGATATCTGTAGTAGATATGCTCTTAAGAGGAATAGCCTCTGGCCAACGTGTGCACATATCGACACATGTAAGGATAAACTGATGTCCTCTGGCCGACTTGGCCTTAAAAGGGCCAATAATATCTATGGCCATTTTCTGAAACGGCCGAATAGGAATGTCAGCAGCCTGGATAGGCGCAGCATGTCGTGGTCCTCTAGATTTGACCTCCTGACATACCTTGCATGATCGGCAGTAAATACGAATGTCCTTATTGACAAAAGGCCAAAAGAAAGCCGCAAGGACTCTCGACTTCGTACGGGCAAAACCCATATGTCCAGCACATTGCGAGTCATGAGCATGTTGCAATATTTGCACTCTCATGCTCTTGGGAACAAGAATTTGCGAATGTGCCGACGTAGTCGAATCTTGTACCATACGTACAAGTACGCCGTTTCTCATTGCAATCCAAGATTTTCTATTTGTATCCTGATTCGGATCACCTTTCTTCGCAAGAACGAAGAATTTTTTTAAAGAAGGATCTTCTTCTTGCAATTTTATGAAAGAGTCACGAGTGATTACTAAGTGACTATCTTGGCTATCAACTTCATTATCACTATTCAGTGAAGTTTCGGGTGTTTGTAGAGCTTGTGCTCTTGTAACTACTGCATTTGTAGCTTGCATGTTATTATCTTCCCAAGCAGCAATCTGCTGTGGGGTACACTCCCTAACTCCGTGAATACGACCAATAATAAGGTCCGCAATAAGATTAGGTAAGAGACAAGCATGCACATCTCCAGTAAAGAAAGGAGTGGCAATGCGAATTACAGCAGTAGGATATTTTTCTAGAGTGCCGCCAAATGTGACACATTTAATAACCCTTCCTGTAGCACAAGATGGATCTACAAGCGATTGTCTAACACCAATAGTGGTGCATCCGGAATCGAAAAGTAGTGAGACCGGAGTATCATTAACAAAGACCCTTATGTAGAATTAAAGAACCCCTCCCGTCATGCGCAACAGCAGCAGGAAGAGCGGGAAGTGGGTGACCACAACTCAAAGTAGTTATGGTACCCGGTTCGAATAAAGTACTGCATTGGGGGCATTTGTTTGCTCTCTCAAAGTCAAAAGCAGAACCAGTGACAGCGTCAAAGTTTTTATTATCAACAACATGATTACAGGCTCCCTCAGTTTCCTGTTGTACAGCATTAGCCTGCTGATATCTCTTTTTTTTTTGTGTTGAGATCTACCCCGACTATTATTACCTCTGAAGTTATCAGAGTTATTATTATCTCTGCAGTTATTATTGTCTCTATTGTAATTGTTATCCTGGTTCGAATTCCAGTTTCCACGATTACTATCATGTTCACATTGATGCGAACATCTATTTGTTTGGTTCTGAGGTCTTCGGCAGGAATAACCTCTATTACCATATCCTCTTTTGAAATGCCTATAATTATTAGGGTGATAGTAACGACCACTATCAGGTTGTCTCCAATTCTTCGAAGAAGAATCACCATGAAATTGGTTTCCATGATTTTGACAGAAATTACCGCTGCTCTTTCTATCAAAATTTTGTTGGAATCTACGAGCAAAGTTTTGACCATACGGAGCTGCCGAAGCAACTGGTAAACCTTCTTTCACCTTAGAGTTACCCATGGTTATGTGTGGGTGTGCAGTTACGTATTGGCAACAGAAATCTTCCATTTCTTTTATTGTTTTAGGTTTACGTTCATGAAGGAAAGCAAGGAAAGACTCATTGACAGACGACATGACTTTGTCTCTAAGTATTAAGTCCATAAGTCCTTCATAAGTTTTTTCCGTCTTAGATAGTTCAACCCATCGTGAGAAAGTAATGCGTATTCTTGCAATAAACTCGGAGAATTCAACTCCATTTTCAGGTAACATGTTTTTAAATTGTAGACGATAGCCGTCTTCGTTAAGCTGATATTTCTTTAACAGAGCGGCCCTGACAACCTCATAATTGTTCTTGTCAGGTTCATCCACCATATTTAATATACTTAGAGCTTTACCTGTCAGTATCCCTGATAACTGATAAACATATTTTGCTTTGTCTATGTTATGAGCTGTACATGCTTGTTCAAATCTGTCCAGATAGAACATTATGTCATCACTGGAAGGACTAAAAGTTGGTAACTTAATCTTAAAAGTATCATTATTAGCCTTACCAGAAGATGAACCCTTGTTTGAATCATTACCATTACTCATGTTCATCAATTTCAATTTTTCCAACTCTAAAGCTAAGACCTTTTCTTCATGTTCCATTTTTGCTTTCTCTTTCCTCTCATCAGATTCTCTCTGTAATCTTCTCTCCTCAGCCTGAGCCTCTATTTGAAGTCTTTCAGCTTCTTTTTTCAAGTCTTTTATTTTCAGCCTCTTTTTCAAGTCTTTTATTTTCAGCCTCTTTTTCAAGTCTTTTATTTTCAGCCTCTTTTTCAAGTCTTTTATTTTCAGCCTCTAGCTGGAGTTTTCTTTCCTCAGCTTCTGATTCCCTTTTTTTTTTTTCCATTTCCATTTGGAATCTTTTTTCATCCACCTGCATCTGCAGTTTCTTTTGTTCAGCTTCCATATGCAGTTTCTTTTGTTCAGCTTCCATTGCTTTATCATATCGAGCAGTTGCAAATTCTTCTAACTTATCACCAGTCTTCCCAAGCAATTTACCCTGCTCAATAAAGTGCTCAAATGTAGACATGTTGTCTAACATATGAGTCCAAAACCTGAAATAATTAACTAATTTATTTCAAACCTAAGTGTAACAAGTCTTAATTAAGCACTTGTATATTCACATCACCTTATATTATCCCAGTCTCTGTGGGAAACAAGTCTCCAATCAAAGAACTTGTATATGAAATATCACCAATCAATTCTTGATCATAAGTGCACTTCTCATTCAATAGTGCACAACACTATTCATCATTCATTTATCATCAGTGTAGTAGTAACAGTGCATTAGCATAGCCCATTAACTAATTACTATAACTGTAAACAATGACTATGTAAACACATGCAGAATGTAAACATTGAAAATGTAAACAATGCAAACAATGTAAACAATAACAATGTAAACAATAACAAAGATCAGCAACAATACAAAAACGTTCGCAGAAATCAACTAAAAATAAAGCAGAAATTAATGAAATATCACAAAAAAATGTGACGATATCTACGATAGAATTAAACAAAATACATGACACCACAGTGTATAAACAAAAATGTTGTATGAAACTAAATTATAGACAAGAGTAGGCTAACAAATACAAACAAATCAAAACAAAACTAAAGAATGCGAAATAATAACGAAAACAATATTAAAACATGTCATCACAGCTAACATAAATAGCAACAGAAGTCGCTTAGCAAATTCCAGTATCGGAAATTTGCAAACCCTACAGAAAACGCTCACAATAGACGACCTCTATGACGTGGCATAATCTAACGGAGACACCACCCAACCGAGAACCCGCTGAAATATAAACATATAAATATATAAATAACATATAGACATATAACATATAGAATGAGATGATACACAGAAGACTCAGCAGAAGTATAAGGGCACAGTTTACATACAAACAGGCCACTTAACTTATAGGCTTCCAATCGTCGAACAGCAGAAAAAACGGATGTCAATCAACGTCCTAAAGAGCGAAGCTCCAACGATGATGGCACATCTGAACTGCTTCCACTGCTAACACGATGGTACAAGAGCTTCTGACATACTGTGTGTTGAGTTGTTTCGGCACTTGACCTTCTAATCCAAAAGTAAGTTGATGGAAATCGGTACTTGGCCTTCTTCAGAAAACAACCCGTTTCAACCGGCACTTGACCTTCACAAAAACGACAGCACTGGAACCTTGACAGCAGCAACTTGCTTGACTTGCGTAAAAGATAACAGCAGTCCGAGTTATCCGGCAACATGTAACAACGCCGGGTACTGTCAAATTCTTGTTTCCGTCAAAAAATTGAAATTTTGACTTTTACCGGGCAACGCCGAGTACTTTGAAAATGGTGAAGATGTTGACTGTATTGAAGAATGTTAATTTCTTGAAGGATGTTGATGAATTCTTGTTGAAAATGAAGTGGGTAAGGGACCCCGTGTTTGCTGGTACCAGAATCAAACCAGCTTATGGCCACCAAATGATGCGTGATGCCATATGATGATGGATGGTATCCGCATGTCTGGTTTTGTGTGGTGTGCAGATGTGTTCAGTCAAAACAATGTTCATACAAAAATAACAGGGCAATCCACATAGGACGTCAGTAAACTCACGACGTATAAAGTCAATGATTCTTGTAACAGCCGTTGACGTTTTTTCTTCATTATTTATTGTGGACGCCACAGTGACAAAATGGTTACGCGAATATGTAGACACATCAAACAGTCATTATCACAGCAACATTCAATACAGCAATAGACGGTAGACAGCATTACAATGATGAGTCAGATGCATGTTATATTTCATAGTGCTGTAAATGTAGTCAGGTGAAAAACTCCATCCTTTTCTATAACAGCCAGGAGATAACCAGATGTATGAGATCAGTTCACTCTCCTTAATCTGACTTCAGCAAGACAGACACGTCTGCCGAAGTATAAATAATGTCCTCAAAAATATCCTCTAGATAACAAAGGTTTTTCAAACCTAGTTCAGGTAACCAAGTAGCAAGTAATAGTCCTTGGGACCTGCATCAACCGATGCAGCACAATACAGCGACATGTGAGCTAGGAAAACATCTCGTGACGACGACTTTCGAAGACAGGCTATGAGCCAGAAATCGTTCACGACCAAAAATCGATAGAGTTAATGAAAATGTTAATTTACCTTGTCCAAATCGCTCACTCCACTAGTGGTGGGCGGAAACCGATCGACCAAGAAGCAAGACAAGTCATGCGCAGTCCAGCGCAAAATGACCACAGCTCAAACTTAACTGCATTCGATACCAACGCGAGAAGACAAATGCTTACCGAGAAAAGTGACTATAAATTTCAAGCAGTTGTTGCCCTTGCGTTATAAAATAGATATTGTAATAAAATGATGTTGCGAGAATTTATCACGCAACAACGGCCGTAGTGGGCAAGAGGGCGACCCAAAATTATGTCACACTCTGGCATACGACACCAAAGTAACCACTGCTACAAGAGTACATAAATGCTTAGGTGTTTGCTTTCTTTAAGGGAGCCTGTTGCATTGGTGACACTATGTTTCATGTGGAAAATACAAGGGAAATAATGGTGACGGTTATCAATGTGAACAAACAAACAAGGGAAAATAATGGTGACAGGTGATCAAATGTGAACAAATAAGGAAATTTACAACCTACACGTATTGCCACCGTTGATGAATGTCATGAGAACATAGGTGGTTGGAGAACCTGGAGAGATAGGAAGATAAACACAGAAGACAGGCTGATTTCCAAGCCAATTCAGGGCACAAAACCAAGAAAGCGTCCAAGAAAATCAGGGATAAACTGCACATAAACAGACCTTCTTCATGTTCTTGTTTGATCGTACTCATGTAACCACATTTATCTCTCATAAAATAAGCGGCCTGTCTCTGGCTTCTCTCGTTGTCACACGGCTTCTGGCGTGGAACCGGAATTATCGGAATACTGTTTGTTTTTTGTTATTCACGTGCAGATCTGGCCTTAGGGGTATTTCAGGATTGTACGAGGTCTTATGATGGTGCCCCCACCCTACCATGCTGTACTGTACTGTACTCTTACGAGACTTAATTTCGTGCTGTTAAGTTAGATCACACAACGGGCTGATCACCCGTTTGCCAGTCACTTCGATTACGGAAACAACAGCAGATGGGTTGATTTGCCATTGCCCTAAAGACGCCACTAGGCGTGATGGGAAACAATGGCAAAGAAAACATATCTGCTGTTGCCCTAAGACGCCACTAGGCGTAATGGCCACTGACTGCTTTGACGGTCGGTGGCTAAGGACGGAAGAAGAAGAAGAAGAAGTTAGATCACGCTTAATTTCCGCAATTGTCCCCTTTAACAAGGGTTCTCATCCTGTTTTTTTTTTTTTTTTTTTTTTTTTTTTTTTTTGCTTCTGGCCTCTTTCTGAGCCACATTTACTTCTGTGGCCCCGCTCATAGTCGCTGTTAGCTGGAAAAAAGGTGCTTTACCATCTTACTGTGGCCCCGCTCATAGTCGCTGTTAGCTGGAAAAAAGGTGCTTTACCGTCTTACTGTGGGCCCATAGAAATATGGCATGGCCACCTGGGGGCCATAGGGCCCACGTTCAGAACCACTGCACCATAGGCGTCCCTAAAGTAATATGTGTTACCCGGGGCGGATCTTACTTTTGGCATCTCTTCTCCCCCATATGAAGAAACACATTTGTGAGTATATACTTAACAGTAAATACTATCTTAATAGTGCCCGATGGCACCCCTTCCTAGCTGTCACCCGGGGCGGACCTCCCCCTTAGTACACCACTGCACTGCACTATAGCATAAAACAAAATTTTTTTCTTAATTCATGATGAAGTACAGATGGGTGGTAATTGTGCTGTTGTTTGCTTTTTTTTTTTTTTTTTTAATTTGTTTTATTTTTGTCTTGGGCGAATTGTTCTTCTACTTCTTCTTCTTCTTCACTTGTCAATTCCCAACGGAGCATACGCCTTCAAGAAACTAACAAATGTACGCCAAGTCTTCCTGTCACGTGCCATCAGCTCAAGGTCTGTCCATGTGTTCTTCCTCCCCTTCATGTCTGTCACCAGTTCACTTCTCCATATGTTCTTCCTCTATTTCTCTTACCCATGGGATTCTAGAATATAGATTGTCTGGTAAATGCTATCGAACAGGTTTCGGTGAATAATACAAGCATGGAGTAATCGGAAAAGGTATATTTATTAATGGAATTAATGTAAACATAAAAATAGTTAGTCTTCTTCTTCTTCTGCGTTCGGTTTGTAGTCATGCTAAATCTGCAGGCCTGTCGCCAGGACGAAGTCCACAGTCTTTTCCAGGTCGGCGCGGCAGCCCCATAGCTTCTGCTGGAGCTCATCACCTTTTGGCCAGGTCGCACGTCGCAATTTATCATGGGTTGGACAGTTCTGGAGAATGTGTTCTGGAGTCTGGATATCAGTTCCACAAGGGCATTCATTCGTGTGGGATATCTTGAGGCGATAGAGATGTCCAAGTAATCTGCAGTGACCAGTTCTCAGGCGGAAAATTGTCGTCTGTTGGTGTCTGTTTAGGTGGTGGATTGGGTCATCTCTGCTGTATATATCCCCTTCCTCCTTCCACTGATTTTTGTACTTGTTGTGGATGATGGTTTTTGCTTCCCGATAGGGCAATGGGTGGCTGTATTGTTCCATTTTACTGCCACTTCTTGATAGAGCATCTGCTTTCTCATTACCAGCGATTCCACAATGGGCAGGTAACCACTGAAGGGCAATGGTTGATGACCTTTGGATGATGTTAAGCTCAGATCTGATCTCATTCATCATGTTATCATTTCTGGTGTTTTGTATTGATTCAAGTAATGATCTGCAGTCAGTGAAGATTACTATCTTAGCTTGTGGCTGCTGTTCAGGTCTGGTGAGGATCTTCAGGGCTTGCAGTAGTGCCATAGCTTCTGCCCTAAAATTGGAGGAATAATCAAGTTTCAGTTGTTCTTATAAGATTTTAATTAACATTTTTTTATATTTTAAATACATTTAGGCGCCCCCCTCCACTCCCTCACCAGCCAAGATGACTCCGTTCGCACCGCCCCAGAGCCGGCCCTGTCCACACGGACACATATATGTTTGCCAATTTTGTTTTTGTATTTTGTTTGTTTGGGGGTTTTTTTAATATAAGTTTAATCACTTAAAAATGCTGACATGGGCACGTATTTGTCCAATTTTTATTGCAAAAATTAATTAACTAAAAAACTAGTAATGGCCATGAAAAAGCTGGTAAATTATAGGCTGTGCGTTAGGAGAGAGGAGTCTTCTTTTTTAATACTCTTTCATATAACCTAATCTATTTCTCTTTAAAAGTTGGTGGTCTGTATCAAGCATCTCTCATCGTCGTACAGTTTATCCGTCAAATGGGTTGCAGAACTAAGAACTGGAGCTGGGTTGGCCATGTCCTCAGAAGAGACCCCGATGCCATCACAAGAACAGCTATGCTTTGGACCTCTGAAGGAAAACGAAAGAGAGGCCGACCGGAAACAACTTGGCGGGGGACTGTGGGGGCTGGGATGCGGGGAATGAACCGGAGTTGGGGCACTGTACGAAGGATGGCCACCGATCGAGCAAAGTGGAATCAATTTGTTGTTGCCCTACAAGACGCCACTAGGCGTGATGGCCACTGACTGCTTTGACGGTCGGCGGCTAAGGATCAAAGAAGAAGAAGAAGGGTTGCAGAAGGCCCTGTTACTTGGAGGGAAAATTCTACTGTTTGCTTGCCTTCCCCATATAGACACCTGTCTGTCTGCCCGATTTTTCATTTGTTGAACAGACGGTACTTGAGTCTACAATGGTCGTTTCTCTGTTTGAAAATTGTCATTTAGTTGGTAGGGAGCAATCTACTTCAGTTATATCCGGCTCTGTATTTTCTCTAATGCTTATTTTTTTTTTTTTTTGAAACAAATTACTTTTATCTCTTCGTGTGTTGTCGTGTCCTCGGTTCGAATTTTACTTCCTCTTTCTGTGGTAAGTCTATCTGCTTTCTCATTTCAAAAATAGCTTGCAATAGGTAGGAATCTTTGTGCTTTCAATTTGTTGAATGTATAACTAGTTTCTATCCACTCACCTGTGAAACGTAAACAGTTCAGTGGTAAACAGGTAAAAGTAGACATAAAGCATATATTGCCGTAGGGGAGTGAACTTTAAAACAGTTATAGTTATATTACATTTTAGCTTCAGGTGGTGGGGGTGACTGATTCCCTTCCTCGCTGACTTTCCCTTTCCTAACACAAGAGCAGAGTCAGATACCCATCAACAGCTGAGTAGACTGGAGCGTGATGCTATCATGTTTTGAACCCAGTAACCTTGCTGCGATATGCTAGTGCTCTAACCTCTCAGCTTTTCGACGCTCTAGTTGTGAAAATGGACTTCAATTGTGACAACGAACTTCATAGAATTCGAATCATGAAGAAGTTGAGTTAAAGTAGGTATGAACGTTTTTATGGGTGTTAACGTTATTTAACTTATTGTAATGTTATTTCTTTCCATTATTATTTGGTCAGCGTTACCTTGTAGAAAAGGACAGTCTCAGATGTTGGTTTTACAATGATTATCACAACCGCCATTCGGTATCCTCGTCACGAGATTAAGAAACATAAACAGGAAAACCAGCAACAGCGAATTTGCAGATCTGTGAGGAAATCAAGCTTTCTCATTCCACAGGTAGGCCAAGATTAATTTTATGATATCATTAACACTACTACTGCTACTGCTACTACTACAACTACTACTGCTGCGTCTTCTACTACTACTACTACTACTACTACTACTACTACTACCACTGCTACTACTGTTTCTACTGTTTCTACTACTGCTGCTGCTAATGCTACTTATTCTTCTCCGTTTTTGTCTTCGTTCGCTGTCAGATAACAACACCTCTCTCTCTCTCTCTTATAAAGTTGACAGTCTGTCCCAGGCTTCTTTCTTCACCATACAGTTTTTCCCTCAACTATTGCATGACACTGATACTTAGTTCCACATTTAGACCCATTATTTTGAAGAAGAAAAAACTTATAATCTACAGCAACCGAGGTAGCCAGGTTTCCTCACTCCACAGGTAAACAGAGATTAGTATTTCATGACACTACGACTTGGTTCCACATTTATGCCTACTATTTTGAAGAACTTATAATTTACAGCCACCGAGTATACTGTGTTTGCTCATTCCACACAATTACGCAAAGGTTAATATGTCATGCCACTACAGCCGTGTTTTGAAGAATTTTATAATTTACAACAAGAGAAGAAATCAAGCTTTTTCATTCCACAAGTAGGCACTAATTCATGACATTATTAACTGATCTGAACGTAATGTTTTGGATGCCATGAAATGTAGAGACAGCCAAGAAATTTACTCACACCAAAAATAGGCCCCGATTACTGCTTACGAATATGAAAGTCCTAGCTGATTTCATATTTACCATTTTTGAGAACATAATAATAATAATAATAGCCCCTTCAGTAATAACTGACTATGGGAATGCGCCCTTGAGGGGACATCAGTAGTAGGGAATGGCGGACTTAGGTATCATTATGGAGGCGCCATGGAGGCGCGCATGGTGGCGCGTGACTTTTATATAGCAAAAACGCCTGGTGGCGCGTGACTTTTATATAAGCGCATTCCGGAGGCGCAAGATGGCGGATTTGAGCTAACAAGAAGAGGGTATATGGGGCAAGATGGCGGACTTGAGATAACAAGGGGAGGTTATATGGGGCAAGATGGCGGACTTGAGCTAACAAGGGGGAGATAACAAGATGGCGACTTGAAGGATAACAAGGAAGACACAGGGGGGCAAGCTGGAGGGGTAGAATACTACCTAAGTTGCGCATTCCCTACTACTACTTGAGCCCTTCGAAAAATCGATAGCCGTTATTTACTCAGGGAACAGGTGTGAATACTTTGAGGTCTGTTTCGTTACGTTCCAGCATAAATCCAATTATCGTTTATTTGTAATACACACAGGTGTCTGGATGGGTTGTTGACGGGGAAAGAAAGCCATTAGAGCTAACGTTAGAATGTTAAATATATGTCTGTTATTTCTCTGTTTAAATATCTGGCCGTTTGTTGTTCGCTAGGCGTATTTTTCTTAACAGACACTGTGAAGACATAACCTACACAAAGGTCTAAATGTGTGTGTGTGTGTGTGTGAGTGTGAGTGTGAGTGTGTGTGTGTGTGTGTATTCCGTACTCTGTGTTATGATGTATATCTTTAAAAATATAAGTGTTTTCGTTAGGAGACCATAAATAACTTTAAAAATATCTGTTTTTCGTGTGTTAGGGTGTAAAAATATTGATACCTCAAAAATTAATAACCACTTTTATCACATTAAAAATAATATTTAGAACATACCATATTTGTCTAGCTACACAAAGAAAAACTCCTTGTTACAAAGTAGCAAAACACGTTAATAAAACTTATTACTTAAACGAAAGGGCGTCACATGTCTAGCAAACATGTTGGGTCAACCACAGACTGAGTTTTTAATCGATATCTATGTTGCCACAGCTGACGTGTGGTATTTCTGACACGCTAACATCACAGAATAAGAAATAACACTGTGTTTATTCTCTTTCTCTCTCTCTCTCCCTCTCTCTCCCTCTCTCTCTGTCTTTCTCTTTCTTTCTTTCTCTCTAACTCTCTCTCTCTCTCTCTCTCTCTCTCTGTCTTTCTTTCTCTCTGTCTCGCTCTCTTTCCCTTTCTATCTGTCTCTCTCTGTCTCTGTCTCTGTCTCTGTCTCTCTCTCTCTCTCTCTCTCTCTCTCTATTTAACTGATTGTTACATATATGTATTTTATTCTCTCTCTCTCTCTCTAACTCTCTCTCTGTCTTTCTTTCTCTGTTTGTCTCTCTCTCTCTCTGTCTTTCTTTCTCTGTTTGTCTCTCTCTCTTCTCGCTCTTTTCTCTCTCTTTCTTTCTCTCTCTTTCTTTCTTTCTCTCTCTCTATTTAACTGATTGTTACATATAAGACTGTGTTTATTCTCTCTCTCCCTCTCTCTCTCTCTCTGTCTTTCTCTTTCTTTCTTTCTCTCTAACTCTCTCTCTCTGTCTTTCTTTCTCTGTTTGTCTCTCTCTCTCTCTCTCTCTCTCTTCTCTCTCATCCATGTTTAATAAAACTCAAAACACACGTAGTTTTTTTTTTCTTTTAACGCCTTTGGTCATACACACACACGTTCATACTTTACTAACTCTGCATTTAAGTTATCGTGGTCAGGCGTTTTTCCATTCTTTAACCCCTTGATTGCCGTGATGATTTCTTCCTTCCGTGGAATGTTTGTATTAACAGCTTGATCGTTTTCAGCTTGAGGAACATTGAACTGTGTCTCTGGTGGTTCCTTGTTCAGAGTTTTTCTGATATGCCCTGCCCATCTTGTTTCCTGTCTCTTTACTGTCGTGATGAGATTTCTTTGCTTATCTCTTACTAATGTAATATTGTTTGCCCGGTGGTCATATTTCTATCATATCGAGGGCATATTTATGTCGTCTAGAGGACATATTTCTATAACCCGACCGGGATATTTCTATCACCTCACATACATATTTCTATTTATTTAATGTACTATATTTCCATGGTAGCCTCCTGTTTGGCATGATTGGTAGACAATATAAAAACCTATCACCGCATCCCCCACTTGTAAAATAAAATAAAAAAAATAAAAAATTTTAAAAAAGTGAAATCTTAAGTAGCTGGGATTCGAACACACGAACGCAGGAATGTTTCTTTTATAAATTTCCTACTATTGTTCGATTGTGTTTTGCCCTAGTGACGTGAACAGAAATTTACGCGTGATGTTTTTTGTGCGGGTCATTGATCTGGTTTCAACCCAGGGTGGGGTCAATTTTCCTGTTCATACGTTATGATAACGTTTTTATCGACCAAACCATGCCGAAGCGCTTGCGCGCGAACTATTTTCTGAAACAGTATCTCTACACAACAACCACTATGGCTCCATCACGAAATTCATACGCTCGGACTACTTTTATTAGAAAGTCATTGTCTTAATCACGAATTGTTTTAGACATGTCTCATTCTTTAACTAGACCTGGACCGGTAAACGTCTCTGAAAAAACGGTGTGAAAGCCTTCTCATATCAAACTTCTGAAAAAGCAACAGCTCACCACCAAACGTAAGTTATTCTGTTTCATTCGTATGTTTTGTTAGGATGTTAAAATAATTATCTCTGTTTAATAACATTATAAAAAGGTTTAGTTGCTTGTTTATGCGTGTGTTGTATTAAATATCTGTTTTCTATTTAAAAAGACATGTCTGTGTATTCGCTTTTTCGCTAGCCACTGTTGGTAAAGGCTGTTTCAAAGTTAATATGTCTAGACTAATAGGTATTTTAATAATAGTTGTTTGTTAAATTCTTACATGTGTGTATGGTTTAGCTAAGTTAAGAATTATCCGACTTATTTTTTATGTGGTGGGTGTAGTAGTGAGAAAAATTCCTTATTTTAATCCTTATCTACGTTTCTCGTCTATTGTTAAACTCGTGCGAAAGCGAATTATATTTGGGTTTTGAAAAATTATCCGTGATACTTACAACTTGTAATACTTTCTGATAACAACACTCTAAACTTGTATATACTAATAGTCTATTTCAAATACTTGCTTGGATGTAGCGCAAAGATGTTTGGGTAGATCGATAAATTGATTTGATTCCCCAACACATGCGCTCGAGTCGTATTTCTGTACTCACAAGCTGCTTCTATAAAGAACTTCTCATAGTAACTACAAACATATTACGTTAAAAATAACTAAGGACCCGAGTCACTACAAACTACCTAACCAGCCAAAAAGGACAGATCAATTCGGTACTCGCGAACGGGTTGAGTTTTTGTTCCCCTCAAATCCATATCCTTTTTGCCACAGCGCGCGCGCAAATGGACCATTCTGATATGTTAAACAAAATTATTTCCTTTGATAACAGACTAAAAAATAAGACTAGTGATAAAGAATCTTTTTTCTTATTAATGATGTCCACCAAATGATAAATATAAGTGGATGGAAGCAGACATCATCATCATCAGTTGATAAACTCTTAATACAAGACCCTTGCCCTGAGCAAGAGACATGCTGAGAAATCTGAAGCTCGCTCGAACATCACCAGAGTTAAATACTGTGTTGTTGTGTTGCTCGTGGTTCGAGTATGGAATGTCAACTTGACCTACGCAGTGGTGTGTAGACATAGATGGAGTGTATAATGTGCGAATGATAGGAAGAGTTCGTGGTGTTGACAAATGTTCTTTTCTCACACTCATGTATGGCTGGAAGTCATCGACACCAAGACTGTGTACCTTTACTAAAGTTTAATTGGACGTACACACTCGACAGCACAGATAGTGACAAATCACAGGTTGGCATAATACATCATGGTACAGTGGATAAATGGTCTTGCAATGTTATGTTACATGGGCATTCATGTAGAATAATAGTATAATGGACTGTCAGTAGCCAAGCACTCAGTATTGCCCATATATATATATATCAACTGAGTTTACTGACAAAGCACGTCAGATTATAAACAATATCCAAGATGGCTTCTAGACCTAATCTCGTCTAGCGAAGATTCCTTAACATAATGTCCAGCACAGATTTTTCCATATAATTATATTGAACCGCTAGCAATGGGTTCTCATGTGTAGCAGTGATCTCTGGACTAATCAAGCGATAATACGGGCATCCCTTTTCTCTTCTTGAAAGTCACTACATGTTTGGTTCCAAGATGGCTTCACTCGTGAGCTGTCACTCACGTTTGGATACAGATAATGAATCTGTCCTAAAGTTAGTCATTCATTAAACATTTCATTGCTCTGTAGATTTGATCATGAACAATTGACTGCATTCTACAGGATATAGTGCTGCTAGGAATCAGAATCGTTTTTTTCCATCTAGTTAGATGTATCCTCTCAGACGTACAAATCATCCCTACCGAAAAACGGTGGCTTCGTACGAGAGTTCAAAAGAGTATCTTTATTACCTTGGTTTTCAGAAATATGATTTTGCCATTCCTTGGCAATAAGAATGAACACTGGGGTAAAGCATACACGATAGGTCTAGATGACTATCACTTTCCCCAAAAACCACTGAGATCACTTTTTTCCCGGCATCAAGCCGACATAGAAACACACAGCCCATCATCAGGGCGAATCCAAAACACACCTCTCTCGCGACACATCCGCCGAACAGCCTTTGACCTCTCTAGAGACAACAGAACATATAGTTCGACTTAGATATGTAAAGATATACAGATATAAGACAGATTCGTCCTACACAGACAAACAATACACATAAATTCAGGCCATAGATATTCTGAAGCAAGAACAATCTATTACTACCCAAACAAAGAATAAATCGCAGTAAAACTGGATTCATCCGCGGAGTTCGATCGAAAGAGACGGCACAACTTTCAAGGGAAGTAACTCAATAATGACTTTCCCTTAAGCACTAAAAAATATCTATTTTGTTTACAAAATATTTGCGAACATAACAAGTATACCAATGTATAATATTGTAAGATATCAAAGACTGCACGTAACAACTAGTTATAAGGCAGAGTAGGTGTGTGTATACCTATAAGTCTGTGTTTTATTTATCTGTTTATTCTCTCTCTCTCTCTTTCTCTCTTCCTCTCTCTCTCTTTCTCTCTCTCTCTTTCTCTCTCTTTCTCTCTCTCTCTCTCTCTCTCTCTCTCTCTCTCATTACATGTATTTATTTTTATTTATGTGTGCCTAACGTCTTTTTGTTCATCTTTTCACAGATGGAGTCAATTCAACGACGGGGCTATGCCTGTTTACACTGCCAGTCTGTTTTCAAGAGAGGTCATGATCTCACTCGGCATATGGCCACAGCACACGACCGCCACAATCATGAGTGCGCTTTCTGTGGTTTAGTATTTACCAGACCCGATACGTTGAAACGTCACATAGAGAATAAACACGGGTCCGGCTCAGCACAAACAGACACATCAGTGGCACAAACCAACATAATATGTAGCAGATGTGGGGAGACTTTCACCCGCCGCGCCGACCTATTACGACACAGCAAGAGCAGGCACTCGCTGACTCTACTAGTATGTGAGGTCTGCAATAAAAACTTTACCCGCCTTGACAATCTACGCATCCACAAAAAACACCAACACACCTCTTCAACAGCAGCAGACACCGCAGCAACACCGCAGAACCCACCAATACCACCGCACCATAATGACCGCGCACTAGTATCAGGTGTCACAAAGACATCATCTGCTGCAGCAGGGACAACAGACTCGACGCACCAACAGACACCACCAGTCGGTGCCATAACAGACTCAGCATCTATGGCGGCCTCTACCACCACAACAACTTCCACACTACCAAGAGCCCCCTATTCAACAAGTCCCACCCCATCTCACCCACCAAAAACAGGCCAGACCAAAAAACGCCCCATGACCAGTACCCAACCCCATATCAAAAAACCCCGTCTCCCTACTGAAGAAGACAGCTTACGAGACTTACAGGCTGACATTAAAGAAATATATACACAGAATTGGAGTGCGATCAAGACACATTCCAATAAACATAAATATTTATCGACTTTCACTTTTTTCCATAATAGCCAAAGAATTGAATGGGAAAGTCTTTTGCTTCCTGTCTTTACACAACAGACAAAACGCTTCAAAATTAACTTCAGTCACCACGTAGTTTTGAGAAACAGAGAAACAAATGACCTCCGTTTCTTTCATGCCTCAAATAATAATAGTTGTGTGTTAGAACAGCCTCACTTAATCAACAACATTACAGATTTCAAGTCTTTTGTCTCAAACTTACAAGACACCGACATTATCACAAACGCACAATTAAACAGACCCAATACAAAATATTATGTTGAAGCCATCCCGGCCACATCCTTCTATCTATATCATATTCAAGACCACTCAATCGCTTGAACAAACACCACAACAAAGTTGACAAACACACTTTCTTAGACGTCCTCAACACACAACAGGCACAGGGCGGGAAAAATATCGGGTTCCGTGCACACAAATCCTCCATCTACACATATGAACAACACCGCAACGCCATATCTTACTTTTACATAAAACGACAGGTGCATCCCGACAACGTCACCACCTCACCCCTAAACATCTAAACTGTCTCTCTCTCTCTCTCTCTCTCTCTCTCTCTCTCTCTCTTTCAGATACGTAGACACACCCAATACACAACACCTCTATTTCTTACGACAATGTGACGACTCCCTTCAAGGTCTGGCCTGCAGCTGTGATATTTTTATTGTATATTTTGTAACAAAACACCACTAATATATAAATATGTATTATTGTACATTCATATGTGAAAATATCAATGTTTGATAATGTTAAAAAATACTGTCTTTCATATATAATTGTATATTCATTTGCTAAAAAATTACTGTACAATGTATTACGTTAAAAAATACTCTTATATATTACCATATATGTTTTGTTATTACAAAAACACTATTGAATATAAAATAAAAACTATATTAACTAAACCGCTTTTTGTTACCTATATCGTCTAATTGTTTGTCTAAATGTTCGTCTAACTGTTGTAAAATAACTGTTTGTATAACTGTTTGTATAACTGTTTGTCTAAATATAACGTATAAATATCATCTTCTTGTTATGTAAATATATATCGTCTAACTATCGTCTTCCTGTTGTCTCTATATATCTCCCTATTATATATCATCTAACTATCGTCTTCCTATTGTCTAAATATATCTCCCTATTATATGTATATATCGTCTAACTGTTCGTATAACTGTTGTAAAATATGTCTATATGTAAAATAAACAATACACAACAATACCGTGACGCACTTTCGATGGTAGACCTAGTGCAGGTCTCTAACACTTCACTCCCATATATATATATATACAACAATTAAAATACACGCACACAAAAACCCATACCCCAACACACCCCACTATACATCGTCATCCTCCCCCTCGCACAAAAACAATACCCGCTTCCTTAAAAAATCCATTAGTAACCTAAGTCCCCGTTATCGATTTTTATATTTTCCTCTTTAACTCAAGTATTCTTTTAAAAGAGATCATTAACTATATACTTCTATCTAACACTTCACTCCTGCGTCATACATACAACCACCAGCTACACCCCAGCACACACCCATGAGGCATCACCGCCAGCCAAAAAGCAATACCCGTTCCCTTAAAAAACCCCTTAGTAACCTAAGCCGCCGTCACCACAGATGCATCCTGACAACGTCACCACATCTCCGTATATATGAATGTATATATGTGTGTATATATGTCTAAACAAACACACCAATACACTACCAACACAATACTTCACACAAAAAATCCATCCTAACCCACCACGCCAGCTACATCGTCACCCACGCCAGCCCAAAAAAGGCACTTCAAAAACCCTCTTAGTAACCCAACATTATCGATTTTTTAAATTTTCCGTCATTATCGATTTTTATATATATTGTCTAAGTATTTTGTATACACAACACCATTATCGTATATTACTATATAAAAAGTCATACGTCTGATCGTCAGAGGAAGCCCCGCCGCTAAAATATATCACTATATAAAAAGTCATGCGCCGCCGCCTGAATGATACCTAAGTTAAAATATATCGCTATATAAAAGTCATGCGCCGCCGCCTGAATGATACCTAAGTTAAAATATATCGCTATATAAAAGTCATGTGCCGCCGCCTGAAACGCCGCCTGAAATCGATCGAGTTTTTTGCTATATAAAAGTCACACGCCGCCGCCTGAATGATACCTAAGTTAAAATATATCGCTATATAAAAGTCATGCGCCGCCGCCTGAAACGCCGCCTGAAATCGATCGAGTTTTTTGCTATATAAAAGTCACACGCCGCCGCCTGAATGATACCTAAGTTAAAATATATCGCTATATAAAAGTCATGCGCCGCCGCCTGAAACGCCGCCTGAAATCGATCGAGTTTTTTTGCTATATAAAAGTCACACGCCGCCGCCTGAATGATACCTAAGTCCGCCATTCCCTACTACTGACATCCCTCGCTGCTTATTTTCCTGGTGTACCTTTCGACGTTTTCTCCTCTCTTCTGCTTGTTGTGTGAGCTTCTTTTCGCCCAATCTGAGGTGGCGCCGTAGATAGCATCGCCACTTGGTGCGATTATCAGCTTCATCCTTCTAGGTTGCTGGATTTATGTCCAGTGCCCTCGTGTCTCTCTTGTACACATCTTTCAATCTCAGCTGCGGTCGCCCAACTGTTCTTTTGCCATCTGCCAGTTGTCCGTAGAAGATAACCTTCGGGATGCGACCATCTTCCATTTGGCGGACATGGCCATGCCAGCGTAGTCTGTGCTGTCTAAACAGTGTATATATGCTTTGAAGGTCAGCACGTGACAATACCTCGACATTCGTCACTTATTTACACGCTTTCATTTAATTTCACTTGTATGTCACTTTCATATCACTTTCAAATCTTGCAATCACTTCCAGATGAGCAATAGCTCTGAAGCTTGGCATATTGTGTATTCCAAATGACAATACAATAATCAGTCAATTATTAATAATTTAATATTGTAATTATGACATTATGAGTAATTAAAGTTTTTCGTAAAGAAATGTAAACAAATCAGGGGCCATAATCAAGTTAATTAAAAATTCAAGAGTACGTGGTGTGCTTCATTTTTTTCTATGCGTAGAACAGGGCAGTACTCAAACAAGTGTCTAGCTAAATCAAGGGAAACAATCCAAATTATAAAATTATGAATCATGGGAAAGTCGAGTTCGATCTCTAGATGGCCTTCAAATTGAAGAAATTGATTGCACGAAATTAACAGGCACAAAGCCATGTGTGGTAAAGTACAGTGATACAGCGATAAAATCATAAATTATATATATATTAAAGTCAAAATAATAGCAGTAGAAATATAATTAGTAAAGTTGTAACGCGTCTTCTTCCCCGCGCCAGAAAACGCATTGATTTAAGCAGGACAGAACATAGTGAGAAATCTTATCGCCGCGTTGGTAGTATTGGCCTTTAAAACGCGCCCATCAAGGGTTAACGATACAAATTTGAAAAATCTACTAGCGTAGTGGTTCCAGGAAAGATAGAAAGAATAAAACACACGAACGCATAAGATTGAGAGAGCGGACACCTGCTGCCGGCTTGTCAAATGTTAGAGGTTTGAATTAGCTACTCGGGCCAACAGTGCGAGACGATGCGGTTAGCTTGTGTCGAAAACGATGTCGCAAGTTTGAAAATTTAAAAATACCCCGCTAGCCCAATACATTTCTAACCACAGACACTGTGGAAAAATATATATATATACACACACGCATAATTACTTCCTATCGGGAAAAAGGAAGATCTGAGGCGATTTTTATAACATTCAAGTAGTTGAAACTTAGAAAAACAACGAACACCAAAATGGAAAATATATTGAATTCTTTATTAGTAGGTTTATGATCATAAAAGTTGGCTAGTCTAAGAGCTGGTCTTGTCCTGGTGGGTAATATGCTTTCGAATCAAAAATCCAACAGATAGAAATAAAGTTATGGACAAAAGACTGTATTTGTTCGTACAGACAGGCCAACACATGATCGGTTCTACTTTCACTAACGTTGACATTTTGACGCGTCCTTGAAAAAGGCAGGAAAAGGTTACATGTAGTCTGTTGTAGAAAGGGGCAGAAAAGGGGGAGAAAAATTATGGGATGGCTTAACACCAAATATATTTAGCAGTAGAAATCTAAGAATGAGAGAAGAAAAAAACTTGGTAGTGTCCAAAAATCAAGTCTGTTTTTGCTTTTAATTTCAAATTTCAAAATTGTCGTTCGTTCATTGACCAAAGCCTTTCATATTATTGAGAAAATTCAAAGGCTTGACGCCATTTGTAGAAGATAGTCCCGAGAGCAGGACGTTGTGTATTTCTGAAGAAAAGTGATTAGCCTTATTAAAGCAAATATATATGAAAGTATAGGCATCACAGTTCAGCCAGCAGTATATCTGGAATCTGCTATTCAACGTACCTGTGTTTTTTTTCATTGAATTTCTGGTAAGACCGACATTATTCATATATCTTTTGTTTAAAAATGTGAGTGAGCGATGCTGCCATCACGACTGTAAGTAATCAGGTCCCAAGCTGATTTGTGCAGGGCCTGAAGGAGAATTAAGATAAAACACATTGCCAGTTTTGTAAATGCACATGTTTTGTGAAATAAAATGTTTTCTTAGGTGACCAGAGGGACACAGCTCACCTATCCCATTGTATGGTAGAAAAGAAAGATTAATAATATTATTGCAGATGCAGTGCCGCCTTTGTAGGAGAGACATGTGAACAACACTGGTACACTGTGGAATGGATGTGCTGGGTTGGTCCATTGGATATGACCCAGCTCTTTATTTCTTATGTATGCTCTTTTGTATATAAAACACAGTCTAAATAAGATATCAACCAGGAGACATTGTTTCATTATTACAGGGTTTTATCTGGCACTAGTCCGATGCCAGATTTCTATGGGAAAGCCGTTGAGGAGTTTTGGAGTCCAGTATTGATAGGGGTCGCCAGTATCCCCCCTATTACTTTTGGAGCAGTGGCCATTCGGCAGAAAGAATTCAGACAGTTCTAGTGGGCCAGATAAGTGAAATATCTGGTACCCTAACAGTACATCAGCTATAAGAGCAGCATACCCCTGTATTCAAGAAATAAAATATTTCCCTAGTGAAATTAACAGTGACAGTGTATTTTAAAGAGACTGGGAGTGATGATTAAAGAATCCCAAACAGCCATCCAGTGTTAGAAACCAGTAATAGACAGATTTTAGTAACACTATTAGTTTAATTTAACAGTATTTGTTTGGACACTTGTCCCTGTGGGTCTAAAATTTACATTTTGTATATATCTTGAATTCTTTTCATTTTTAAAGTCCTGACCAGAAGAATACTAGGTTCAGGACCAAATAAATCATACAGAAAATTATTAATTGTACAAATATATCCCAGGTGTTATTTCCTTTAATCATAGCCTTTAATACTTGTTTGTGTAGAGGTGTATTATTGTTAAAGTACCATCACACCACACTTGCATATCCCTAGACATTAGACGTAGCTATCATTCATACTAGTCAAGAATAAGTCTGCTTGAGGCCATAAGGTGGTAGCAGAAAGGTATCCTGATAACTCAACCCTAAATTTGTTAGAACCAGGGACCTTCACAGCTGGCCTCATTCAGTGCAATAAAGAAACATATCAACAACATTTCATAACATCAAAACCCACCACGATAAATTGGGGTCTCTTCTTCCGGGATTTAAACTTATTAGTTGTTTAGTAATTTAAATATTGTAGCACTAGTGTCCCCAAAAGTTATAAAAGTATTTAAAAGGGAAAATAAAAGCTGATGGACTGTTAAAAGCCAGTAATTAGTTAATTAATTGTTTAATTAGTTGGTTAGTGTTAGTACTCTGTTAATTAAGAGTTTGGAAAATTATATTAGATCATTGTAAAGATTGATATTATGGCAGACCTAGCAAAGTTCAGATCTGCTGCTGTGCTGGCTGCAAAAGAGATGAATATGGATGGACCAGAGTCGGTCCAGTATGTAACCTCAGAGGTTGATAAATTTATTGCACGTGATAGAGAGGATAGGAAGTTAGAAGCAGAAAGAAAATTAGAGGCTGAGAAAGAAATTAAAAGGTTGCATATTGAGGCTGACAAAGAGGCTAGGGCATTGGAGGCGGATAGGGAGGCTGAAAAAAAGCGGCTCCAAATTGAAGAAAAAAATGCCGAAAGAGAAGCCGAAGAAAGAAGACTGGCTGCTGAGGAAAGAAAACAGGCTGCAGAAAGGGAAGATGAAAAGGAGGAGAAGAGATTACAGAGGGAGCACGAGCTACGACTAAAAGAGTTCGAATTTCAAGGCCATGCTCCTGAAAATGGTGCCAGCCCTTCTACCTCCGATGCCACTGCTAGTCATGGAGCCTCAACTTCAGCTATGGGGTTCCATTTAGACCATTTTGTTGAGAGGGACGATGACATTGAGTCATTTTTGTCTAGATTTGAGGTTTTAGCCACCACCTATGGGTTGGAGAAGGAAAGGTATAGTTTAAAGTTATCTCAGGGGCTGAGGGGAACTTCTTATGAAGTGTTTGCCAAGATGAGCAAAGACGACCAAGACAATTATGACATGTTAAAGCAGGCTCTTTTGCTAAGGTATGAAAAGAACGGAGAATTTTACAGGAAAAAGTTTAGGTATGCCAAACTACTGTCGGGTGAGACCTATCACCAGTTCTCTGCACGTTTAGAGACGTACTTGGAGAAATGGACTGCTCTGGGGAAAACCCAAGATCTTAAAGAGATGATCCTTATTGAGCAATTAAGAGAGTCCATGGCTCCAGACTTGAGAAAGTTTCTCATGGAACAAGGTGCAGAGAGGCTGGGTGAGTTACTTAATGTCGCTGAGAGGTATCAGGCAGCCCAGGCAGAGGTAGCTGCGCTAAAAAGAAACAGATTGACAATTTTAAGGCTCCACAAAACTCTACTAGATTTGATAACAAAGATCAGGGGAACAAAGGTAAGCACAATTTTGATAGGCCACGCAATGATTTTAGAAACAAAAACCCACAATTCAATGATAGGAAATATGATGAAAGAAAACCTTTTCATCAAGGTAGATTATATTGCAAATGGTGTAAGAGGGAAGGTCATGACATCAAATTTTGTCATAAGAAAACTTCTGGATTTGCTGCTATGAAGATGGGGAACTTCTTCTTCTTCTTGCGATCGCATCTTTGATGATTACACCGTCAGACGAGTTCTCATGATGAATTCGACTGTTGTTTGAAGTTCCTCTTTAACTCCATATAGCTTTGAGTTTAGTGTTGAGTCATTGGGCCAGTATATCTTTCTTAACTGGTCACACAGAGGACAGTCCTGTAGAACATGCTCAGCAGTTTGTTCGTTTAATCCACATGTGCACAGTGGTGAAGCAGACAATCGTAGCTTGTGCATGTGTTTATTCAGTTTGTTATGCCCTGTCCAGATGGGGAACAAGGGAGGAAAGGACAAACCTACTGGACAGCAGGAACCTTATCACCCCCCAGTGTGTGAGGATGTAGTCTGCAATGGGATCACCATTATGTGTCTCTATGATACAGGCTTAGATTTTGATTCTGTTGTGAGTGCGCACTTGGTGAACCCAGATCAGTATACCACAGAAACAGTGGAGATACAAGGGGCGACCAAGGACATACCACTTATGAAACTTCCCATTGCCAGGTTAACGGTGAAAACTCGCTATGTGAAAGGAGTAATCAGAGCAGCAGTGATCGACGCATCCATCTACCCTCTGATATTGGGGTGTCGTTATGTCTTCTTGGGGAATCCCAAGAGACCTGTGGTCTTGGCAGCCGTCCAGACACGATCACAATCCAGAAAGGAAGAAGATGAACTTATAAATACTCATCCAGAAGAGATGAGGAAGGCACAGGCTGAGGACAAGACACTCAAGCCTTGTTACAAAAAATTACCTAAATGCCACACACCTCCAAGCAAAGGGGACTATTACATGAAGAACAAATTATTATATAGGAAGACCGGAACTGGAACAAATGGTCATGGCCAGCTGGTTCTTCCTACTTCATATAGGGAGAGAGTGTTGGAATTAGGACATGCGATTCCCTTCAGTGGTCACATGGGGATCAGCGCAACAGGACAGCGTATAGCTTGTCATTATTTCTGGCCAGGAATAACGGAGGATATAAAGAGATATGTAAAATCCTGCCCAGAATGTCAAATGGTAGCTCCAAAGCACTGGACTGCTCCTGCAACTCTAGGGGAAATGCCCATAGTGGGAACACCTTTTGAGAGGGTTGCAGTGGATATTGTAGGACCTCTCACTCGGACCAAGCGGAGGAACAGTTACATCCTTACTCTGGTGGACACTTGTTCTATGTGGGGAGAGGCGGTAGCCCTGCCATCAATTGATTCAAAACATGTCGCAGAGGCACTACTTACAATATTTACCCGATTAGGATTCCCGCATCAAATCTTGACGGATAAGGGTTCTCAGTTCAAGGGGAAACTAACGGAAGAAGTTTTCGGGATCTTCCAAGCCAGGCACTTTCATTGTAGTCCGTATCACCCCCAAGGGAACGGCCAGGTAGAGAGGTTCAACGGGACTCTCATTTCTATCCTGAGAAAGCTGGCACATGAGAAACCTGATACGTGGGACCAATACCTGCCCGCTGCGTTGTTTGCGTATCGGGAAGTTCCACATAATTCAACCGGGATGGCACCCGCAACCCTGTTATTTGGGAGGCCAATAAAAGGTCCATTAGAAACTTTGTTGAGGACCTGGACAGATGAGAAGGCAGAAGAGACTGTTACCTCATCATACCAATATGTGAACGAGCTGACCACTCGTCTTAAAACTGGCTGGAAACTTGCAAATGATAATCTCAGACAAGCCAGGAAAAAACATGCTGCCTATTTTAATAAGAAAGCTAAGGATAGAGAATTATTTGTGGGAGAGAACACCGATCTGTATGAGAGCCTACACGATCCCGTTTGCCAAGGAGAAAGCTTTGAAAGAGGAGATTGAGTACCTATTGAAAGAAGGAATTATTTCTCATAGCGAATCTCCATATAGTTCCAGTGTGGTTTTGCTGAGAAAACCCTCTGGAGAACATCGTCTGTGTATAGATTACAGGAAACTGAATGCTGTCACAGAGAATCAGGTGGATCCATTACCTGACACAAATCAATTATTTGCCAGGCTAAACAAGGCAAAATATTTTTCGAAGGTGGATCTGAGTAAAAGCTATTATCAGATTCCAGTGAAGCTTGGGGTCAGACCTTATTTGGCGTTTAGCACTTCGGAAGGACATTATGAATTCAACATGTTACCTTTTGGGTTGAAAAATGCTCCGAGTGTATTTTCTAGGATGATGCGAAAATTGTTGGATCCACTAAATAACCCATGCATCACAAACTTTATGGATGACATCCTCATTGCTACAGAAACATTTGAGGAACACTTTAACTCCTTGACTATGCTGTTTGATAGACTAAGAGAGGCTAATTTTTACGGCTAGACCAACAAAATGTTGTATTGGTTGTAAAGAGTTGGAGTTCTTGGGAAATACTGTGTTTCAGGGTAGTATGATCCCTGACCCCAAGAACCTTGAAAAATTGCAGAGAGCACCTAGGCCACAAACAAAGAAAGACGTGAGATCTTTCGTGTCGTTGTGTGGATTCTATCAGAAATATATCAAAAATTTTAACTCTATTTGTGCTCCTCTGACGGATTTAACTCGCAAGGGAAATTCTGATAGGATTGTTTGGTCAGCCCAATGTGAATCAGCCTACCAAGAGTTAACGGAAAAACGTACAAGCAAGCCTATCTTGAAATTACCTGATTTGAGTCAGGACTTTGTGGTGAGAAGTGACGCAAGCAATGTGGGCCTGGGGGCTACGTTGTTGCAAAGATCATCGTCACCAGAGGGAGAGCTGAACCCAGTCGCTTATGCTAGCCGCAAGTTAAACAAAGCGGAGCAAAACTATTCAACAAGCGAAAAAGAATGTCTAGCTTTGATGTGGGCAATACGAAAGTTCCAGATCTATCTATATGGTAGAACATTCGTGGTCCAAACGGATCATCAGCCTCTCGTATTCTTATCACAGGCCAAGTATAAAAATGCCAGATTATTAAGATGGTCGTTATTATTACAGCCATATCAATTTACCATTTAATGTATTCCGGGGTCACTGAACGTGGGTGCAGATTTCCTCAGTTGGCATCCCTGTGATCCAAATCAGAGTATTCAGCAGGCGTAGGGAGTTGAGTTTATCTATGTGTATCACTGTTTGGAACTAGCATCAGGCAAGTTCTTAAGTGGGGAGATGTGTGCTAAAGTACAGTGATACAGCGATAAAAATCATAAATTATATATATATATATATATATATATATATATATATATATATATATATATATATATATATATATATATATATTAAAGTCAAAATAATAGCAGTAGAAATATAATTAGTAAAGTTGTAACGCGTCTTCTTCCCCGCGCCAGAAAACGCATTGATTTAAGCAGGACAGAACATAGTGAGAAATCTTATCGCCGCGTTGGTAGTATTAGCCTTTAAAACGCGCCCGTCAAGGGTTAACGATAAAAATTTGAAAAATCTACTAGCGTAGTGGTTCCAGGAAAGATAGAAAGAATAAAACACACGAACGCATAAGATTGAGAGAGCGGACACCAATCAAAAATCCGACAGATAGAAATAAAGTTATGGACAAAAGACTGTATTTGTTCGTACAGACAGACCAACACATGATCGGTTCTACTTTCACTAACGTTGACATTTTGACGCGTCCTTGAAAAAGGCAGGAAAAGGTTACATGTAGTCTGTTGTAGAAAGGGGCAGAAAAGGGGGAGAAAAATTATGGGATGGCTTAACACCAAATATATTTAGCAGTAGAAATCTAAGAATGAGAGAAGAAAAAAACTTGGTAGTGTCCAAAAATCAAGTCTGTTTTTGCTTTTAATTTCAAATTTCAAAATTGTCGTTCGTTCATTGACCAAAGCCTTTCATATTATTGAGAAAATTCAAAGGCTTGACGCCATTTGTAGAAGATAGTCCCGAGAGCAGGACGTTGTGTATTTCTGAAGAAAAGTGATTAGCCTTATTAAAGCAAATATATATGAAAGTATAGGCATCACAGTTCAGCCAGCAGTATATCTGGAATCTGCTATTCAACGTACCTGTGTTTTTTCATTGAATTTCTGGTAAGACCGACATTATTCATATATCTTTTGTTTAAAAATGTGAGTGAGCGATGCTGCCATCACGACTGTAAGTAATCAGGTCCCAAGCTGATTTGTGCAGGGCCTGAAGGAGAATTAAGATAAAACACATTGCCAGTTTTGTAAATGCACACGTTTTGTGAAATAAAATGTTTTCTTAGGTGACCAGAGGGACACAGCTCACCTATCCCATTGTATGGTAGAAAAGAAAGATTAATAATATTATTGCAGATGCAGTGCCGCCTTTGTAGGAGAGACATGTGAACAACACTGGTACACTGTGGAATGGATGTGTTGGATTGGTCCATTGGATATTGTAGTAGTTTTTGATGTTATGGAATGGTTGATATGTTACCTAGTGTACTGGATGAGGTCAGCTGTGAAGGCTCCTGAGATAAAAGTTTATGGGAGTTACAGGAGGCCTTTCTGCTACCACTTACGACCTCAAACAGACCTATTCTCCTATAATGAGTGTTAGCTACGTTAAAAGTCTAGGGTACTGAAATGTAATGTGTAGGTAATAAAATACACAGACACACACATGTAATTAATAAGTCTAATAATAATAATCAACTCTATAATACACTGAACTAACACTGGCTGTTAAAGTTTAAGTTTAAAATTTTTTAAAATTTATTAGTCCTGAACCAATTGTTTCTTTTGGTCAGAACATATGAAATGATAGGTATTTATCAATGAAATGCATATATATATTGCATAATCAAATATAACTTTTGTACATAGGTATATTATTACAATGGTTAATATTAATAATATCTACACTGTCTTGGGAAAACTAGCACTGGATGGTTAGTTGGGGTGGCGTCATCATTCTCAATCTATGGTTACAAAGTTCATAGTCCTTGACATATGGACTGATGTTAATATTTATATAACAAGATTTATTTCTTTATTGAGGGTGGAAATAATTTATGAATCTCCAGCAGGCCAGGTTTGCACTTTACTGGCCTGTAATGATGTAGTACAGAATTCTTGTGGCCCACTCCCCTCAGTAGCTGGAGTAAAATGTTAGGCTGCACAGACACCCGCTCTTGTACTTCTACAAGAGTATCTGGCACAATCGTAGTGCCAGATCAGAAACTCTGAAACAAAATTTGTGCCATGTGTCAGTACTCTATTTACTGCGCCACTCTTACACACAACACCACAAACAACATTACACAGATTGAGTCAGATCTCTCTGAGCAACGTAACACATCTCACCCAGTTGTTATCAATTAGTATCAGTTTCCCAAGACTGCATTGCATCCGAAATATGTTCAATAGTTTCCTCTTCTATTCAATAAGGTGGGTGATATGTTCCCACTGATGTCAATAATAGATCCGCCTTCCATAGTCTTAGATAGGTTTTCATATATTATTAGTTTGTCTCTAGGCCCTGGACTGCGGCTGGGGACCTAGAGCAAGCACTCACTTGTCGTAATCATTTTTCATGATATGGCAGTATCAATCACTCAAAATATTAAAATAAACAAGATAAATGCTTTTTTTTTCCTTACCACAATTCAGAATTGAGAACACAGTTACTTAGGACTAGCAAAACTCAGCTGAGCTGCTGGCTAGATTAGGGCGTCCCACTGATTTTTATATATTTATTCCGGGAAATCACCTCTAGCAGTCAAGAACTGTGTTAATGGACAGTCTTTTATCAAATGGTACAAGTGTGCGTCTCTCATGCAATAATATAAATACTTCTGTCCAATCAACGAACTTCCCCTCTAACTTTTTTCAAATATTCAAACCAAAAGTCAAATTTCAGTCAGATCTCAGTCAAGTGTGTATTATTTTCTGTTGGTCCGTCTGTCTCTACTTGGCTTTTCACAAAAATACACTTGTTTCTTGGACCAACTACATGCAAAAACTGCACAAACCTGCCCCCCTAAGTTATTTTTAGCTTCTATCCTCCGACTTTCCCCTCTAGTTCATTGCAGTTTGATTTTTGCATTTTTAGGGCTCAATGACGCCAAAATGTAACGTTAGTGAAAATATGCACAAAAAACTGTTCGCTAGTCTGATTGGAACAATACGGTCTTTCGTCAATATCTTCCGTGTTATCTGTCCGTCTGTATAATTGAAAGTATATTATTTCTCTGCTCAAGATGGGCTATCAAACTAGCTAGGTTTTATTTTCATAACTTTATTATTAAAGAAAAACCTACTTTTCTCAAAGTTAGTTTTTTGAAATTTGTTTTTGAACTACGTCCACGGCGTTTGCCGCTATATTCAAACAAAACAACCAATTCCTTACATTGTGTCAACTAGTTGCGTGATTTTTTTTTCTTTAAACTACAAATTGCGTCTTTTTGCTTTTTAGATTCAAACACGTGTTCAGTCATATTTTTTCCCTTTTATCTCCGTTTCCCCCCGTCTAAAAGGGTAAACCGTTTCGTCTGCATGTCTAACTAGTTAGTTTCAATGGCGGTGGAAAGCGCTGGCGTAGGCGAGAATGTATCCTCGTATCTTACGTATAATTTTATCCCTACAGGTTATCTTACCCGTTATCTTTATAATTGAAGATATTTTAACGTTGTATCACTGTACTTTTCACCACACATCTCCCCACCTGAGAACATGCGCTAATGCAAGTTCCAAAAGCAGTGATACACATAGATAAAATTACTCCTCCCGCCTGCCAACTACTCTAATTTTGATCACAGGGGTGCCTACTGAGGAAATCTGCACCGACATTCTGTGACCCCGGGATATATTCAATATTAGACTGATTTTTTTTTTTTTTTTTTTTTTTTTTTCGTACGCCCGCTAATACTCGAGGCGAAATCTCAGGTTATTATTAATGTCTAACCTGACATTGATTTTACGTGAGTATCCCTTTTCTTGTACAGAGACAGGTGTCCCTCGCCATTCAGGCAGATACTCGCCGATTTCGGAGGTATTAGACTGATAAGGTTGCAATAATAAATACCATCTTAACAATCTTGCATTTTCATGCTTGGCCTGAGATAAGAACACTAGGGGCTGGTGATCCGTCTGGACCACAAAAGTCCTACCATACAGATAAATTTGGAACTTTTTTATTGCCCAGATTAACGCTAAACATTCTTTTTCGCTTGTGAAATATCCTTGCTCCGCTTTGTTCAACTTGCGGCTTGCATAAGCGACTGGGTTCAGTTCCCTATTGGGTGACGAGGACCTTTGCAACAGAGCCACCCCCAGGCCTACATTACTTGCATCTGTTCTCACCACAAAGTCCTGAGTCAAATCAGGCAATTTGAGAATAGGCTTGCTAGTGAGTTTTTCCTTTAACTCTTGAAATGCCAATTCACATTGCGCAGACCAAACAATTTTATCTGGATTTCCTTTGCGAGTCAGATCAGTCAGAGGAGCACATATAGAGTTAAAATTTTTGATATATTTTTGGTAAAACCCACATAATGTCACGAATGATCGCACGTCTTTTTTTGTTTGTGGTCTATGTGCTCTCTGCATTTTTTCCAAGTTCTTGGGGTCAGGGGTCATGTTACCCTGATATACAGTATGTCCCAAGAATTCCAACTCTTTGCATCCAATACAACATTTTGTTGGTCTAGCAGTTAAGTTCGCTTCCCTAAGCCTATTAAATAACATATTCAGAGAGTTAATGTGTTCCTCAAATGTTTCCGTGGCGACAAGAATATCATCCATGAAATTTGTGATACATGGATTATTCAAGGGATCCAACAATTTGCGCATCATCCTAGAAAATACACTCGGAACATTTTTCAGTCCGAATGGTAGCATGTTAAATTCATAATGTCCTTCCGAGGTGCTAAAGGCTAAATAAGGTCTAACTTCAGGCTTCACTGGAATCTGGTAATAGCCTTTGCTAAGATCCACCTTCGAGAAGTATTTTGCCTTGTTCAATCTGGCAAATAACTGTTTTGTGTCTGGTAATGGATCCACTTGTCCTTCTGTGACAGCATTCAGTTTCCTGTAATCTATGCACAGTCTTTGGGTATAAAATGGACAAATGGAAAATTCCTGGGGGACCTGGATTTCGCAGATGATGTAGCATTCTTAAGTTCAACACCAAGACAATCCCAAGAAGCAATAAATAATTTGTGTCATCTCTCGGTTAAAATTGGTCTCCAAATAAATGCCTCTAAAACTAAAGCTATGAACTTTTCTAATGAGACCTTTGATATCATCTTGAACGGGGAAAAACTACAGAAAGTTGAAAGTTTCAATTATTTAGGCAGTAAAATGACTCAGGATGGTGACACAACAAGAGAAATCCATACTAGAATTGCTTTGGCAGCTAGCGATTTGGAAATTACGATCATTGAATATACATACCAAGCTTCGTCTGTTTAATTCAAATGTTATCTCAGTGTTAACATACGGCTGTGAGAGTTGGAAAATAACAAAATCATTGGAGAACAAGCTGAATACATTCGAGAACAAATGTCTTTGAAAACTCATGAACATCAGTTGGAAAGAATTCAAGACTAATCGACAAATAAGAGAAGACTCTAGGCAGAAATATGTCTCCGACTATATAAGGAAAAGACGATGGTCATATATCGGTCATGTCCTACGAATGCAAAACAACAGAATACCACTACAGGCGCTCACTTGGGTTCCTGAGGGTAAGCGGAAAAAAGGAAGACCAAAAGAAACACTCAGAAGAACAATAATAAGAGAAGGAAGAACGTTGGGCCTAAATAATGTGCAAGAGCTAAGAGGAGTGGCGTCACAACGAACAACCTGGAGAGCACTGGTTTCTGCCTTATGCGCCGTGTTTGGCGCTTAAAGAATTTATTATTATTTATTATTATGTTCCCCAGACGGTTTCCTCAACAAAACTACACTGGAGCTAAAAGAAGATTCACTGTGTGAAATAATCCCTTCTTTCAACAAATAATCTATTTCCTCTTTCAATGCCTTCGCCTTTGCGAACGGAACAGAATAGGCTCTCATACAGATTGGGTTTGAGTCTACCAGCTTCATGTCATACTGTAGCAAATTTGTATGTACTGGTTTATCTGTTAATACATCTGTATGTTCCTCCAGAACCTGTTGAACTCTCTCCCTCAGATTTTTAGTCATGTGCTTACTGACTTGTACTTGTGCGGCTGTCTCACAGGATGTAATGGGTATTCATGTGAGGTGAGTGGTTCCTTTTTCATTTTAGTTGCGATAGCCAAGGTCAGTAAGGGGGTGCTTTCCTGGAGTGGTCTGTCCAGATACTTCTTTAAAAGGTTTACATGATATACCTTCTCCTTCCCCTTTTTGTCAATTTTATAGTTTGTTCTAGACACCTTTTCTAGAACAGTATATGGACCTTGCCATCCAATTTGCAACTTATTCTGGCTGCCGGGTAGTAGAAGAAGCACCTTCTCTCCCACAGCTAGTTCTCTGTCCTTTGCTTTCCTATTAAAATACGCTGCATGTTTCTTCCTGGCTTGTCTCAAATTATCATTTGCCAGTTTCCATCCAGCTTTCAGACGAGTGGTCAGCTCGTTCACATATTTATATAATGAGGTAACAGTCTCTTCTGCTTTCTCATCTGTCCAGGTCCTTAATAGTTTACATATGGACTTTTAAATTTTCATACTTATTTTTCATGGCACCCGTCGGGCCCTTTCCATTAGAAGCATTATAGTGAGGACTTTTCTTCCTAGAATCATCACTCACAAATCGACCATTACCAATTTTTTTCTTGGGTTTGTCTCCCCACTTTAGATTACTTGTGAGAGATCTTCGCTCTCGTTTAGTTTCCTCCAGTTTATATAATGCTGACCGAGGAATTGTCAGCTTATTCTGGGGTAAAATTACTCTTTGTACTCGTCGCATAGTAGCCATGTTAATACATTCAAGTGAAGACTGGGTGTGAAAAGGGGGCTCCCATTCCACTTTGTCTACTTTATTATAATTATTTTTCCTTCCAGGCCTAAGTTTGCCCCGTGGCGTTTCTAGGTCCTGCACATTTTTCCCTTTTGTGGGTGTTCCCTCATGAAATACGCCACATGCTTCTACAAAGTTCTCAATGTCGACATTTACGTCGGGCCAATAGTATTTTCGAGCAACCTTTTGGCAGATGGTACCTACTTTCTCATGGTCACCATCTTTTCCAACATGTAAGCTCTTTATTAATTTTGCCCTATATACCTTGGGAAGAACCAACTGTCCGTGACCAGTGGATCTAGTTCCTGTCTTCCTGTATAGCAATTTGTCCTTCATAAAGTACTCTCCCTTGCTTGGAGGTGTGTGGCATTTGGGCAATTTTTTAAAACATGGCTTGAGTGTCCTATCCTCAGCCTGCGCCTTCCTCATCTCTTCTGGATGAGCATTTATAGGTTCACCTTCTTCCTCCTTTTTCTGTGACCTGGTCTGCACTGTCGCCATGATCACAGGTCTCTCGGGATTCCCCAAGAAGACGTATCTACACCCCAATATCAGAGGGTAGACTGGTTCATCTATCACTGCTGCTCTGATTTCTCCTTCCACATAGCGAGTTTTCACCGTTATCCTAGCGATGGGAAGTGTCATGAGTGGTATGTCCTTAATTGCCCCTTGTATTTCCACTGTTTCTGTGGTATACTGACTTGGGTCCACTAGGCTAGCCTTCACAACTGAATCATAATCCAAACCTGTATCATATAGGCACCTTATGGTGACCCCATTACAAATAACATCCTCACAAACTGGGGGGTGATAAGGTTCCTGCTGTCCATTAGGATTAACCTTTAATCTTTGTTTCCCCGATTTCATTGCAGCAATGTTTGAAGGTTTCCTTTTACAAAATTCGGTGTTATGGTTGTCTTTCTTACACCATTTGCACCATCTCTTTCCTTGGTTAAACGGTTTTCTTTCGTTATATTTTTGGTCATTGAACTGTGAGTTTCTATCACGATAATCATTTCGTGGCCTATCAAAGTTTGTCCTGCCTTTATTACCTTGTTCTCTGGTATCAATTTTACTAAATTGCTGTGGAGCTTTAAAATTTTCTATATGCTTCTTTTTAGCACCACTTACCTCTGCCTGGGCTGCCTGATACCTCTCAGCGACATTTAAAACCTCCCCCAACCTCTCTGCACCTTGTTCCATGAGAAATTTTCTCAGGTCTGGAGCCATGGACTCTCTTAATTGCTCTATCATGATCATCTCTTTAAGATCTTGGGTCTTCCCCAGAGCAGTCCATTTCTCCAAATAGGTTTCCAGTCTGGCAGAGAATTGGTGGTATGTCTCCCCAGACAACAGTTTGGCATTTCTAAACTTCTTACGATAAAATTCACCATTCTTTTCATATCTCAATAACAAAGCCTGCTTTAGCATGTCATAATTGTCTTGGTCGTCTCTATGCATCTTAGCAAAAACTTCATAAGAAGTACCTCTCAGTCCCTGGGATAACTTAAGACTCCACCTCTCTCTCTCTAACCCATACGTAGTAGCTAATAGTTCGAATCTACTGAGGTACCCCTCGATGTCATCGTCTTTCTCAACAAAATGGTCTAAATGAAACCCCATAGCTGAGGTTGAGGCTCCCTGACTAGGCGTAGCATCTGAGGGAAAGGGGCTGGCACCATTTTCAGGAGCATGGCCTTGTAATTCCAGCTCCCTTAGTCGTAACTCGTGCTCCCTTTGCAATCTTCTATCTTCTGCTTCCCTTTCGGCAGTCAATCTCTTAACTTCTGCCTCCCTTTCGGCAGTCAATCTCTTATCTTCTGCCTCTAATTGGAGCCTTTTAATCTCCCTATCTGCCTCCAATGCCTTAGCCTCTTTGTCAGCCTCAATCTGCAGCCTCTTAAGTTCTTTATCAGCCTCAATCTGTAACCTCTTCAGCTAACCTCCTATCTTCCCTTTCAATGTACTTGTCACATTCAGAAGTTACATACTGAATTAAAACTTGACCCTCCATATTCATCTCCTTCGCCGTTAGCACACCAGCCGATCTAAATTTTGCTAGATCTGCCATACTCTAACACAAAATTAACAATGACTAAGGTAAATCCAAGTATACAATTACTAAGGTAATATATTAATTAATTAATTAATTACCACTGGCTGTGAAGATTCATCAACTCTTATTTTCCACTTTTTATTTTAAGGGACACTTTTAAATTTATTCCCTTATGCCCCCACTAGTTTAATTCCCAGACCAGGAGACCCTAATATCTTTGATAAACTTAATCCCCGGACAAGACCCCAATATTTGTAGTGGTTTTTTATGTTATTGAATGGTTGATATGTTACCTAGTGTACTGGATGAGGTCAGCTGTGAAGGCTCCTGAGATAAAAGTTTATGGGAGTTACAGGAGGCCTTTCTGCTACCACTTACGACCTCAAACAGACCTATTCTCCTATAATGAGTGTTAGCTACGTTAAAAGTCTAGGGTACTGAAATGTAATGTGTAGGTAATAAAATACACAGACACACACATGTAATTAATAAGTCTAATAATAATAATCAACTCTATAATACACTGAACTAACACTGGCTGTTAAAGTTTAAGTTTAAAATTTTTTTAATTTATTAGTCCTGAACCAATTGTTTCTTTTGGTCAGAACATATGAAATGATAGGTATTTATCAATGAAATGCATATATATATATTGCATAATCAAATATAACTTTTGTACATAGGTATATTATTACAATGGTTAATATTAATAATATCTACACTGTCTTGGGAAAACTAGCACTGGATGGTTAGTTGGGGTGGCGTCATCATTCTCAATCTATGGTTACAAAGTTCATAGTCCTTGACATATGGACTGATGTTAATATTTATATAACAAGATTTATTTCTTTATTGAGGGTGGAAATAATTTATGAATCTCCAGCAGGCCAGGTTTGCACTTTACTGGCCTGTAATGATGTAGTACAGAATTCTTGTGGCCCACTCCCCTCAGTAGCTGGAGTAAAATGTTAGGCTGCACAGACACCCGCTCTTGTACTTCTACAAGAGTATCTGGCACAATCGTAGTGCCAGATCAGAAACTCTGAAACAAAATTTGTGCCATGTGTCAGTACTCTATTTACTGCGCCACTCTTACACACAACACCACAAACAACATTACACAGATTGAGTCAGATCTCTCTGAGCAACGTAACACATCTCACCCAGTTGTTATCAATTAGTATCAGTTTCCCAAGACTGCATTGCATCCGAAATATGTTCAATAGTTTCCTCTTCTATTCAATAAGGTGGGTGATATGTTCCCACTGATGTCAATAATAGATCCGCCTTCCATAGTCTTAGATAGGTTTTCATATATTATTAGTTTGTCTCTAGGCCCTGGACTGCGGCTGGGGACCTAGAGCAAGCACTCACTTGTCGTAATCATGTTTCATGATATGGCAGTATCAATCACTCAAAATATTAAAATAAACAAGATAAATGCTTTTTTTTTTCCTTACCACAATTCAGAATTGAGAACACAGTTACTTAGGACTAGCAAAACTCAGCTGAGCTGCTGGCTAGATTAGGGCGTCCCACTGATTTTTATATATTTATTCCGGGAAATCACCTCTAGCAGTCAAGAACTGTGTTAATGGACAGTCTTTTATCAAATGGTACAAGTGTGCGTCTCTCATGCAATAATATAAATACTTCTGTCCAATCAACGAACTTCCCCTCTAACTTTTTTCAAATATTCAAACCAAAAGTCAAATTTCAGTCAGATCTCAGTCAAGTGTGTATTATTTTCTGTTGGTCCGTCTGTCTCTACTTGGCTTTTCACAAAAATACACTTGTTTCTTGGACCAACTACATGCAAAAACTGCACAAACCTGCCCCCCTAAGTTATTTTTAGCTTCTATCCTCCGACTTTCCCCTCTAGTTCATTGCAGTTTGATTTTTGCATTTTTAGGGCTCAATGACGCCAAAATGTAACGTTAGTGAAAATATGCACAAAAAACTGTTCGCTAGTCTGATTGGAACAATACGGTCTTTCGTCAATATCTTCCGTGTTATCTGTCCGTCTGTATAATTGAAAGTATATTATTTCTCTGCTCAAGATGGGCTATCAAACTAGCTAGGTTTTATTTTCATAACTTTATTATTAAAGAAAAACCTACTTTTCTCAAAGTTAGTTTTTTGAAATTTGTTTTTGAACTACGTCCACGGCGTTTGCCGCTATATTCAAACAAAACAACCAATTCCTTACATTGTGTCAACTAGTTGAGTGATTTTTTTTTCTTTAAACTACAAATTGCGTCTTTTTGCTTTTTAGATTCAAACACGTGTTCAGTCATATTTTTTCCCTTTTATCTCCGTTTCCCCCCGTCTAAAAGGGTAAACCGTTTCGTCTGCATGTCTAACTAGTTAGTTTCAATGGCGGTGGAAAGCGCTGGCGTAGGCGAGAATGTATCCTCGTATCTTACGTATAATTTTATCCCTACAGGTTATCTTACCCGTTATCTTTATAATTGGAGATATTTTAACGTTGTATCACTGTACTTTTCACCACTGATATGACCCAGCTCTTTATTTCTTATGTATGCTCTTTTGTATATAAAACACAGTCTAAATAAGATATCAACCAGGAGACATTGTTTCATTATTACAGGGTTTTATCTGGCACTAGTCCGGTGCCAGATTTCTATGGGAAAGCCGTTGAGGAGTTTTGGAGTCCAGTAGTGATAGGGGTCGCCAGTATTCCCCCTATTACTTTTGGAGCAGTGGTCATTTGGCAGAAAGAATTCAGACAGTTCCAGTGGGCCAGATAAGTGAAATATCTGGTACCCTAACAGTACATCAGCTATAAGAGCAGCATACCCCTGTATTCAAGAAATAAAATATTTCCCTAGTGAAATTAACAGTGACAGTGTATTTTAAAGAGACTGGGAGTGATTATAAGAATCCCAAACAGCCATCCAGTGTTAGAAACCAGTAATAGACAGATTTTAGTAAGACTATTAGTTTAATTTAACAGTATTTGTTTGGACACTTGTCCCTGTGGGTCTAAAATTTACATTTTGTATATATCTTGAATTCTTTTCATTTTTAAAGTCCTGACCAGAAGAATACTAGGTTCAGGACCAAATAAATCATACAGAAAATTATTAATTGTACAAATATATCCCAGGTGTTATTTCCTTTAATCATAGCCTTTAATACTTGTTTGTGTAGAGGTGTATTATTGTTAAAGTACCATCACACCACACTTGCATATCCCTAGACATTAGACGTAGCTATCATTCATACTAATCAAGAATAAGCCTGCTTGAGGCCATAAGGTGGTAGCAGAAAGGTATCCTGATAACTCAACCCTAAATTTGTTAGAATCAGGGATCTTCACAGCTGGCCTCATTCAGTACAATAAGGAAACATATCAACAACATTTCATAACATCAAAACCCACCACACCATGTAATATTGACGCTCTAAAAGAAATGGTTCGCTTAAGAAATTTTAGACCAGATTTACAATAAGTAAGAATAGTGTTTATGTTTTAGTATGTCATAATTGTTCTAATACGCTTTTTGTCAATTTGATGTTACATTTTTTGACTGCAAGCTATAAACTCCTTGAAAAATTATTTTTGGGTTTTTAGTGCATTAAAAGCGTGTGTTTAAAATATTTTTATATTTTTTATTCTTTCTACGAAATGCCGAGGATGTGGCGTAGACACCGTAGATGTAAGGGAAATAATAAAATGCGAATATAGATTGTGTTCTATTATTTGAAGGGGCGGGCTTCGGTTAGTGAGTGGTTATGTGCCATTAAATCAAAATTTTTTTGTCAAACAGTTGCGCCAGAGAGTCTTTTATTTTAAATGCAGCTGTAATAATGGCTCACTTTATGGTAGTAATTAGTAGGGTTACGATTCTGATGATGTTGCATCTTTTTTTTTTTATTTTATTTTGCAGGGAACAACCAGAAACTTTGCTCGGTTGAATATAATTGTGTTTCATAAATACAAATTTAAAAAAAAATGATTTAAGAGCCCTTGTTAAGGCATTATTGTGCATTTTATGGCCATTCTTGGCATGTTAGGGCATTTTTTTCGGTCATTTGACAGCATTTTGTGTTGTTTGTTGAGTCATTATTTTGCATTTTTTGTCGTATTTATTTTTTTTTTTTTTAAACAAACTTCTGTACCTCACTGTTTTCCCCATGCTGTTTAATAATTTTCCCTAAATCCCGAAAACATATGTTGCTGGTAAATTTTCCTACATAAAGTCAAATTTTGGATTTCTGTCTGCTGCTATTGCTTCCTTTCAGTTAAAAGTATCGCATGCATTCAAAGCTCATAATGCTTCCTTTTATTTGAATTTAGGTCTCACAAATAGTATCCATTTGGATTAAACCGGTAACCAAATCTGGGATTGTAACCAATTGCTGCCAATTTCAGATCAGAGTGTTTCATTGAGACTAAAAGTTTACTGTTGAATTACGCTGTATTATTGGTTTGGTTTGGCTTTAAGGACTATCTTCATTGGACACGGACTACTCCATCAGTGCACCGATCCTCTCACTTAGACCATACAAGGAGGATCTCAGCACGGTGGATGAACTCCGTAGCACCGGCGAGAATCACAATGTATTTATATAAGAATCACACATTCTGTAAATATTATGGTGGTGGGTAGGTTTCTATTTTTAAATTTTGCCAGGACAGTGACCTTATGGCCTACTCTTTACGATTTCCAACTGCCGAGGGATTTTTAACTTGAGCAGCTTGCACACGGGACCTCTTATTTTTTCGCCCTTATCCGAGAAGGCTAGGTATCCGATCTCACTACCCAGGAGACCAGGGGGGAGTATGACATTATTAGGGTTACTGGTTCTGAAAAAAAAAAATTCTATAAATTATAGTCCCTCTACTGGGAATCAAACCCGGTACCTTTAGAATTCGAGGCGGACACCAATACCTCTTAGCCACTCCGCCCCCAACGCTGTATTATTAAGGAAGCATTATCCATAAACTTTGAAAACAAAATACTGTACAGTTTAAATTATCAACTGTACCGCGTTTGACGGGAATGAAAATATAAATAGATTTCGAACTAAAAATGTACAGTTGATAATTTAAACTGTATTTCTTCTTTTGTTTCCTCTGTATTTGTTGTTCTTGTTCGGCGTTTAATGTCCAAGTTTCAACGCCTACAACAGTACTGTTTCATCTTGGTTTTTATGAGTTAGGTTTTGTCTCTCCAGACTGGCTTTAGTCTGGTTAGAACTGCCCACTCTGATCTATAAAATGCTAAAGCTATAAGAGCTATCGCATCGGAGAACACTGTCATTTTCCGACTCGCACGATCGATCACCGAGCACAATATAGTCAAAATGGTCCGAAATAAACCAAGCGCCAAGAAGAGGAAAGTGTACACCAGCCCACCAGCGTTGAACAACAACCAGGAGAATAATAAAATCAAAAACAGCCACCCGGAAAGAACAGCCGACCCATCTTCAAACACAAAGAAGGAGGTGGAAGAGACAGCTCTTCGGCACAGCCAGGTAAAAACACAAGAGGAAGACACCGAAGATATCGCGGAGACAATTATAGACGCACTACGCATAATTCAAGCGGAGACGAGTTTCTTAGTCTCTCTCTACAAGAAGCAATATTAGAAATAGCTCCTGACGTGCAAGCCAACGAAAACCCCGTGACGCAAACGACTAGACCTAGTCCGGACGAAACAACAACTGATAACATCTCAAATGCTCAGACACAAGAGAAGGCTCTGTCTAACAACGAACAGGAACAGGATTCTTGTTCTAACCAAGACCGGAGAAGGGAATAAAGGACAAAGATTAACAAGACAAACAACACAGATACGATTCAGGAGAGGATCGTTAAAATCACCCAGATGTCTGGAGGTGAGGCCTCACTCAGGGCCCTAGACGATAAAGTGATCGGTATCCTCGAGGTAATAACTGGCAGGAGAGGCATCGCTAAAGTAGGGAGACACGAAAAGGGAGTCGTGCTTTCCCTCAACAAAACTGAAATAACCACTCTGCTAATGATCGAACTGGAGTCCGGTCCAAAAGAAGTACAACTGCTCCACCAGATAAAAGTAGTGGTGGAAACATCCAAGACAACAAAGAAGTTGGTCTTAAGAGGGGTTGATACCAGATGGCCCGCAAGCGAGGTTCACAGCTACCTTCAAACCGAAAACGCAGACGTCAAAATCACGCAGGTCGAAAGGCTAAAAACCTGGGACAAGAAAGACACAAACCTGATTGTAATAACTATTGAAGGATCGACAACACCTGAGAGACTGACGCTCCAAACTACTTCAAAAAGGACAGAAGCATATATCCCTCCGGTCATGCAGTGCTCTAACTGCCAGCAGTTTTCCCACACAAAGAAAACGGGCAGAAGAGATACAGTTTGCCGGTATTGTGTGGGGAGCCACCCATATCGCGACTGTCCCAAGGCGATGCAGGATCTCAATTACAAGGCCATGAATGCAAACTGTACCTGTGCAAACTGCCACGGAAACCATGGGGCAAGGTACAGAGGCTGCCCTGTGTTCCAGGAAACAAAGAACATCCTGAAGGAAGCTGTGTCCAAAAACATCCCTTTCAAAGAGGCAAAACACAGAGTGACAGCGGATGTCACAGACAAACAGCGCACGATAGAAAGAAGACAGCTCCATCAGCTGACAGCAGAAGTTAAAGAAATGAAACAGAAACTCCAGGTCGAGAATAGATGCAGGCAGACCCCCGAAGATCAAATTGACAGTGGAGACGCTGTGATAGATCTGCAGAGCATTAAACATATGATGGAAGAAATGAAAAGAATCCAGCAACAAATAGAAAGGGATGTCAAGAAGCTGACAGAGCTGAAAGAAGAAAACGCAGAAATACTCAAAAGAATAGAAACAGAAAGAATAGCCATTGAGGAAATTACATCTAACACGCGAGAAACTAAAACGAACGACCAAACAGACGAAGACGTAATCGAGGAAACGCTAGAAAAGCTACTTCCATCAATAATAGAAAAAGCGCTATTTCAAATGTTGTTGTTTGTTGTTCGTCCATCACGGGTGATGAAGACCACTCTGTTCATCCAATTATTATGAATATGCCGTTATGAGTACGAAGGTGACTGATGAGCCCGATGCGGGCCTGGAAAGATCTCGGACAGTGTGGGCAGGGAATGTTTGCATCATGTGAAGGTTTTATTACACGGTCTTTTCTAGCTTCTCTCCGCTGTTCCGCTGCTGCTCTTCTGGATGATTCGCATGCCGCTGCACCTTTACGAAGAGATGTGCGCCAGGCAGTTCGGTCTTGCGCAGCAGCTTCCCATGTGTCAGGGCTTATGTCAAAGGTTTTTAATGAAGTCTTAAGCGTGTCTTTGAAGCGCTTCTTTCGGCCACCGTGGGAGCGTTTACCCTTCTACAGCTCACCATAAAAGAGTATCTTTGGCAGTCGATGGTCTGGCATGCGGACTACATGACCTGCCCAGCGAATCTGTGACTGCATCAGAATAGTATCGATGCTAGGGATACCAGCTCTGTCAAGAACGGCGGTATCCGGGATCTTGTCTTGCCATTTGATGTTCATTACCTTCCTGAGAAAGACTGTATGGAAGTGGTTTAGCTTCTTTACGTGGCGCCTGTATACAGTCCATGTTTCACATGCATAAAGCAGCACTGGAAGCACCGCAGCTCTGTATACCTTCAGCTTTGTCTGTAGACTAATGCCACTTCGATGCCAAACGTTGGTGTATAGTCTGCCAAATGTGCTGCTGGCTTTGGAGATCCTGGTGTTCACCTCATCATCAATGACGATGTTCTGGGATAGTGTGCTACCAAGGTATGTGAATCTGTTCACAACATTCAGTTTCTCACCATTTACCTTGATGATTGGCTCAGTATAAATTGTGCCAGGAGCTGGTTGGTACATGATTTCTGTTTTCTCCGTGTTGATGGTAAGCCCAAAGTTGGAACAGGCTTCAGAGAATCTATCCACGCTATGCTGCAGATCAGCCTCTGAGCCAGCACTGAGGGCACAATTGTCAGCAAACAGAAGATCTCTGATGGTGTATGATTTGACCTTGGTTTTTGCTTGAGGCCCCCAAGGTTAAACAATTTTCCATCAATACGATATCTGATGTTGATTCCTGTGTCCCGTCTCTGAAAGCATCAGTCAGCATAGCAGAAAACATGATACTGAACAGAGTCGGTGCAAGTACACATCCTTGTTTAACTCCATTTGAGACTGGGAAAGGCTCCGATAGCTCACCGTTTTCCTGAACTCTAGCCTGCATTCCATCATGCAGTTGCTGCACTATTGAGATACATTTCTTTGGGCAGCCGTATTTTGCCATGATCTTCCATAGATCCTCTCTATTGACCGTGTCAAACGCCTTTGTCAAGTCGATAAAAGCTGTGTACAGGTCACAGTGGTCTTCTTGGCATTTTTCTTGTAGCTGTCTTGCAGCGAACACCATATCAGTGGTTCCGCGTTCTTTCCGAAATCCACACTGACTTTCAGGTAGAAGACCTTTGTCGAGATGAGCCGTAAGGCGATTAAAAAAGGATTCTGGCGAATATCTTCCCTGCGATTGATAGTAGAGAGATGCCTCGATGGTTATTACAGGCTTGGCGATTACCTTTATGTTTATACAGATGTATAACTGACGCATCTTTGAGATTTTGTGGGATGGTTTCACTCTGCCACATTTGCTGAAAATCATGTGAAGTTTCTCTATCAGAACTGTTCCGCCATCTTTATAGACCTTAACAGGAATTGAATCAGAGCCAGGGGCTTTTCCACTAGAAAGTTGACGAATCACTTTTTGAGTTTCCTCCAGAGTCGGTATATCATCTAGTGCTTCATTTATAGGAATTTGGGGCAGTCGGTTGATGGCTTCGTCGTTAATAGATGATGGCTATTTAAGAATATTATTAAAATGTTCGACCCAGCGTTGGAGAATTTGTTCCTTGTCTGTAATTAGTGTTTTTCCATCTGCATTAAGGAGGGGAAATGATCCTGATGATGTTGGACCATAGACCGCTTTGAGTGCATTGTAAATATATTTTTCAAGTCATAGCTGTCAGGAAAGCCTTGAAGCTCATCTGCTTTATTACTCAGCCATGAATCCCGCATCTGGCGGAGTTTATGCTGGACGTTTCTACGCATGTTGTGTAATGCGTCTTTCTTGGATGTAGGTTTTGAATTATTTAAATATGCTTTATGGGGTTGGTGTTTCTCTGCCAACATCTTCTTTATATCTTCTGAGTTCTCATCAAACCAGTCATTTTGTTTCTTGATGGCGGGACCCAGGACCTCTGTAGCAGTGTTGTAGATCTGCTCGCTTAGGGCTGCCCAATTTGTTTCCGCACTTTGACTGTCTAACGAGATAGATTTGAGACGGTCTTCTAGGGTGTCAGTAAATGACTGTTTGATTTTTGTCTTCTTTAGTTTGGTGACATCCAGCCTTTTTTTTGAGTTTTCTTTCCCCGAGGGCGCCTGGCTGGTTGGATATGAATTTTAAGTTTAGACACAATGAGGCGATGATCAGTCCAGCATTCGGCACCACAAATGGACTTGGTCACCCGGACATCTTGCTTGTCCTTCTTCCTAACAATTACATAGTCAATTAGGTGCCAATGCTTTGAGCGAGGGTGCATCCAGGAGGTCCTGTTGCGGATAGGAAGTCGAAAAATGGTGTTGGTGACAAGGAGGTCATGTTCTGCGCAAGTCTGGAGGAGAAGAAGTCCATTGCTGTTACAGCGACCCACGCCGTACTTTCCGATAGTGCCATTCCAGGAGATGTTATCTGAGCCTACTCTTGCATTAAAGTCACCAAGAATGATAAGCTTATCTGCTTTAGGAACTGATGCAAGGACTGTATTTAGTTTTTTTCGTAAAACTTATCCTTGACGTCATCCTGGTTTGTCATAGTTGGTACATACGCGCTAATGATGGTGGCATGTTTCCTTCCATAAAGCAGGGGGATCTTGACCGTCATGAGTCGGTCATTTATTCCCTTTGGGGGCCCCGCTAACTTGCCGACAATTGCTGTTTTGATTGCAAATCCAACCCCTGCTTCTCGTCTTTCTTCAGTTCCTCTTCCGCTTTAATAGAATGTATAACCTGCACCCTTTTCGCAAAGTTGGCCCTCGCCTGCAAGTCGAGTTTCACTCAGTGCTGCTATATCAATGTTGTATCTGGCCAGTTCTCTCCCAATCAGGGCAGTTCGTATCTCGGGTCTGTATGCGTTAAAGTCTTTGTCAAGTAGAGTGCGCACATTCCATGCGCCTAGAATGAGGGGAAAAAAATGTCCTTTCTTTTTCTTATGTGTCGCCCGCTGAAGTAGGGTACCCACCAACCGCGGTAAGCTGGTTAGGTAATGGTGATGGTGGAGCAGGCAATGTTTAGGGCACCTTTTCTAGCCCCTTCCTCATGCCATGGAGGTGAGCAGTGCTTTCCTAAAGAGGGCTGCTCAGTCACTCAGAGGGCTGCCGAATCCCACTGCTGCTCCGATCAGTGGAAGACGACCATACGGCCTGAGCCGCCTGTGTGTAGGTCTGCGACTACGACTGCCAGCGCACCCACGTCTGCCGCTTCGCCGCTCGCCCATCGCCACAGGACTTGTTGTGAGTGGATGGATGAGTGGATGAAAGAGTGACTTGCGCAGTGATTTGGTTTAAAGTGAGGAAGAGTTGCGCAATTCGTCGACCTCACTCTCTCGCCTGGGTCCATCTTAATCCAGTGGCAAGACAAGTCAAGACGACTGGAGATGGTCAGGTGCAGTGGATGACCAGGGCTTTCTACGTGCCTCGTCATGCTCCTTACGCCCCACAGCGCGTTGCTGGTAATCGCCGTCATGCCCGTTGAACCAACAGGTGGTTTCTTCCGCGCAGTCTACCGAATCCAGTCTTCGCATGCATGGGTAGGCAGACCCTAACTCACCGAAGGTTTATAACCAGTCGGCTACCCTCATCTAGTTTAGCCGGCCTGTCAAAGCCGTTTCCCGGGGGTGGCCGCTGTCGCATGCTGACAGCTACGAGGAGCCACAGGTGAGAGGTGGATGCCAGGTTTGGACCAAAGGTGGCCGAGCTGCCATGAAAAGGGCATGACAGCTCCATCACCAGAGGTATTACCAATACCTGACATTTCAAATACAGGAGAAAAGAAAGACACAAGAAACAGAAACGAGGAGCGTAAAAACACACAAAACTGCACAAGCCAGATAGTGAGACAGGAAATGAAAAAACACTATGGAATACGCCACGGCATCACGAACAGACAAACAACGAAGAGGAATCCAGATAGTCAGCTAGAGGTCCTTTTTAGGACCAGTCCTTTTCAGGACTAACAACCGGCTAGCATTGAAGAACCTAACGCACAATATACCCCAATTATTACCAATTTTCAGGTTGAACAGGGTATAACAGCAACATAGCCGACGAACGAACGAACAAGCTATCGCATTAAAGTGAGGCTTCATTTTATTTAAATGTGGGCCTATATTTTTTTCATAATAAAATGTCCTCGTTTGGCGAGGCGTGCACCGTTCAACCTGGACAAAGGGTCCATCTGTTTTATTACGGCGGATGTCAAAATAGAAAAGACATTTTTGCTCCAAAAAAAAACCAATTAATTCACGCATTTGTAAGAGATTGTGGCTGCCATGATTTACAAAAACGAATGTACAGTACAGTGCCTCAAAAGAAAGACACTCAGTAGTTATATCATCCAATATTTAATTATTAACCAAAGATAAATGTACTACCTGTCACACTTGATGGTACATTGAAAAACTTTCACAACGCATAACATTTATAACATTCACTCTTTTGTCAAAAATCCTAAGTATCTAATAAAAGTAAACATTTGCTGAAACATTTTTGTATTATACAGAAATTGCATACACATGTAAAACAGCATAACAGCCACAGTGACGTACCCAGTAAGAAAGCTGCCAAGAAATAAATTCAGCTTCAAATAAATTATTTCCCAATGCACATTATTTGTTCTGTATCGCTGCAAATAAAAGAAAAGACCTTGTGGTTTGTTTCAATGATATGAATGAAGTGCCTGTATTGACCTGTCATTGGTTTTAACATACATTTCTTTTACAATTAGAATCCGTGTTGTACAATTAATCCCATTAGATTTACGTAGTTAAATAAACGGAAATCAACGACAAAACTAAAGGTTTTGTTTCACTTAAAACATAAGTGTACAATTAGTAATGTAAATTGCGTTGTAAAATAAAAGAAAGAGAAGTTGCTAATTACCAAAATTAATTAATGTTTTTATCATCTAAATTATTTCCCCATGCACGTGAATTTAAGTTTTTTTTCTTTCTCCTTGATTAGGCCTTTACGCGTAAATGAAAACAAGGAGAATATTTAAATAATTTTTTTCCGTCATAATTAAAACATTTGTTTACAAAATAACTTGACAGCGTTCCCGCTTGATAAAAAAAATGGGACCCCAAGATGCAGCAATAGTGAAATGCAGTCAGCGACCCATAGCTGTACTGCTTGCATCAGGACCAGCGAACCAGAGCTGGTCAAGACCGCACTCCACCTCCACGTGGTGGTCCTGGAAACAGTATGCAGCAGTGCAGTCTGGCTGAGCGAGTGCGGATCGCAATGGGAAGGCAAACCCGGTCCCTAAAAAATGCCGTGCTGAAGTCGGATGTGTCGACCGAAAGGTGCAGATATCACAGCTTAGGCGTAAATAGACACAACGCAACCACCGTCCTTTTCAGGGCGAACGAAGAAGAAGAAAGAAGAAGATTAAAAAATTCAAATTTCAAGAAGACATTTTTAGGCGTGCAGATTTGTATAAAGTACAAACGAAAAGACTTTGATGTTTATAAATACATATATATATAGGTATAGATATGGCGAATTACTGATTAATGATAACTAACCATCCACTTTTATTCTATGCAACACGTATGTATGGAATATGTATTTTCTGCATTGCATTGCATTTGGTAACAAGATTAAAATAATTGGTCCCTAAAATTTGTTTTGATTTTCCTTTACTTGATACAATGTAACACGTATGAAGAATTTTAGAACAAAGAAAATATATTAATTAAAAAATACACACACACTTTGAAAATTTTCATTTACCTTATAGGTAAATACCGTAAGTGGCCAGGAAGGATGTCATGAGTAACTAGCGGCAATTGAACATACTGTCTAGAATTATAGACACAATATATTCTAATTATAACCCATCCGGGGTTGAACAAGATATATTTCTGCAGTGATTTGAAAAGAAAGGAGGATAAGGAAGTATGGACTGCATATACGCTCGAGTGAACAGACGTGTGGGAAGAGTATAAAGCACGTTCAAATTTACCGTCTTAGCAGGTTTGTGGTACCGGTATATAGAAGCTTTATTAGCTCATATTCATAATTGATTGATTTGCCTGCAATGCCGAAACCCAAGCAGGCAGTTTGCTGCATTGGGGGTAAATATTAAATTGCTTGTCATATGTGGTCATTAGTTCATTTCCAAACTAAAATAATATATTTTATCAACTTTAAAAAAAATGAATGTCTCATTAAAGAATTAATCAATAACTATTCTAGTGTGTGTGTGTGTGTATATATATATATATATATATATATATATATATATATATATATATATATATATATATATATATATATATATATATATATATATAGTTAGAAATTAGATGAAGTTTTTGTGGTTTTAAGGGTTTTCTTCAGGTAACAAATGCCGGTGGGACAAGAAACTAGAGATGAGAAAAAGACGCTGGAGATGGATAGGGCAGACATTGTGGAAACCTGTTGATAGCATTACAAGGCAGTCCTTATTCTGGAATCTCCAGGATAAGAGAGGTAGAGGTAGGACTAAGGAATACACGGAAACGAGAACTGTAGGCAAACATGAAGGGCGTGAAGAAGGCATGGGGAGACACTGAGCAGATGGCACGGGACAAGAAGACTTGGCATAATTTTGTTGAAGGCCTATGCTCCTTGGGGAGCTGAAGGTATTTGATTTTGTATATATATATAATAGCATGTCGGCTATCACAAGAAAGTACAGTCTATAATAATTTGTCTCGTCATGATGATTTGACGAAAGGGGAAAAAACTCATTGAAGATTATTCTGAGAATCGATGAGGAATACACGGATTGTTTAAATAGCCTTAAAAGTCGTGTACCTTTAGTATCGCTTTAATTTAGTTCCGTCGGCGTGGTGTAATATAAGTACAAATCTATCAAACTAAGAGTGTGAATGAAACGGCGTTCGTCAAGGGATAGGCCTAAGGTGAGTTGATTTTATTCTTACGCATTTTGGTTTAGGCTACCTGAATTATTCGTTCAATGAGCTCAGAAGTTGCATTTTGAAGGTTGCGGATTCTCGTTAAAGCATTGAAAATTCGCGGGAACCTAGGGTTGCCAAAAGTTGGACTATGCGAGGACATTTCCAGCAGAGGATAGACCAAGAGTAAGAACAATGTTCACTAGACCGAAGAAGACAGCGACCGTATATTATGAAATATTATGAACGTTAAGTGCGAGAGAGAAATAGGAAAGATTTAGATAGGCTAAGTTATAATCAGAGTACGAAAGTGACAGAACAATTAGGCTAACCTAATCATTTGTAAATTGAGATCCAGAGTCGGTGACGTAACTCAGTTCAATAACTGGGGCGGTGTTATGGTTACGTAATTGAGATGCAGTTCTGATATGAGAACAGTCCTATAACACCACTATCCCATAAAATAATGGTCATCATCATCATGTGACATATTCTTTCCAGAACGTTGTCTCCATTACAGCTGCTCTGAATGCATCACGATTCTGGGCAAGTCGACCTGCATCAGCCAAAGACAAGTTCAGACTCTCTGTGATGTCCTGGGTCCACCGTCGTCTAGGTCGACCCCTTCCCCTTTTTCCAGGGACCATGCCTTCCATCACTGTTTTTTCCAGACTATTATGTCTTTTTATATGACCGAAAAATTTCAGCTTCCTTATTGCGATGGTATTTAGGAGCCAATGTTCCTGTACGTTTAGTGAGTGCAGTACTTCTCTGTTGGTCTTTTTTTCTGTCCAGGGTATTCTCAACATCCTTCTGTAGCATTTCATTTCGAATGATGTAATCTTTTTTGCAACTGTTTTATTGAGTGTCCAAGTCTCGCAGCCGTATGTTGCTACTGGGAATATACATGCTCTGATCAGTTGTAACTTTGTTTCTTTGCTTGTGCCTTGCCATAGGTTTTTTTCATCTGTATTAGCTTATGTGAAGCAATTGCAAGTCTTCTTTTAATTTCTACTGCACAGTCGCCAGAGCTGTTAATGATTGATCCTAAGTATTCAAATTCATTGACACTTTCCAGTTCTTCGTTATCAATTTCAGTTTCTGGTTTGGTCTTTACTTTGTCTGTTGTCAATACTTTGGTCTTCTTGGTGTTTAGGTATAGATTCTGGGCCTCGCTGTGTTTTTTGGTGGACAGAAGTAATTGTTCAAGTCCTTTCTGTACTTCAAACCATTCTGATGTTTCCCCCTCTATTCTTATGGCTGCCTGTTGTTCTTGGTACAGCAGTGCGATGAGTTGTATAAGGTGGTTTGGAAATCCCATATTTTTCATAATAGCCCATAACTGCTGATGTTGTACACAATCAAAAGCTTTGGTGTAATCAATGAAACAAGTATGTAGGTCAACGTTGAATTCTCTACACTTTTCTATGATGATCCTCATGTTGAATATATGATCTCTAGTGCCTCTACCTGGTCGAAAACCCGCCTGTACTTCATTTATTTCTGTTTCTAGCCTACCTATATTATGACATATTGAATGAATAAAACTAGGAACGGACGTGACTCATGTAGAAAAATGTAGGCTAGTAGCTTAGCCGATAGTTTTTTATGTTCACCTAGTACCACCAGCATTTTATAATTTAAAAAAAATAATAAACTTGGCAATTTCCTATTACTCGTGCTTTTTTGCTCCGCACAGTTATAAGTTTGTTGTTTCGTAATTTACAGTTAGTTTGGGTTAGTTATATAATAGGAAATTACCATAAACTTAACATTATTAAGTGTTTAATATTCAAAAATTAATAATCGATAATTGAATAGATGAGAGATTTATACATTTGTGGTTGTAATAAAGAACTGTCCAATGTCTGTCGATCCAGAGGCCAGTTAAGTCGACCCCAGCGATACAGCCTTAAAAAAGAATTCAGAGACACAGTAATAAGGGGTAGGCTAATGGTTAGGTTTTAGAATTTTTAAACTACCATAATTTTAATCCAGTTGAAGGGAAAACAGTGGCCGTCTGTTTGATACGTCCTTAAAAAAGAACTCAGATAAGCAGGAAAATGGGTTAAGGTTAAGTTTATGAATCCTTGCCCTAATGACATTGGCGACTTATTTGGGTAACATCGAAGAACATGTCCCACTGTGCTTCATTTAAACCTTTTAACCCTAACAACTGAGGTGCCTTAATTAGCCACAGAATTGATAGACCTTTTGGCCAAATCTGACATACATCCCAGTGTTCTTCATTTCAGTTCATAATTGCTATTAAAATATTACAGGTCTATAACCTTTTATCAGAAAACTGGAATTTTGTAAGTTTATTTCGGCTACTTTTTTATCACAATTTGGGCTATTTTAGAGCTACTTTTTGAACGATTATGGCGACATCTGAAAATACAAAAAATCCAGTTTCCAGAACAAAATTGTCCCCGAGGATTTCAGGTCATGGGTTACAGACCTATGCTACTTTCAGACACCAATAGCAGATACTGTTACAGACCTATGCTACTTTCAGACACCAATAGCAGATACTGTTACAGACCTATGCTACTTTCAGACACCAATAGCAGATACTGTTACAGACCTATGCTACTTTCAGACACCAATAGAGATAGACTAAATTAAGTTCCATAGCAGATACTGTTACAGAAGAGTGAAGTGTTAGACACTTCGGGTGTTCGAAATACTAGGTCCCACTTTATGAGGTAGGGTAACCAGTTTCCTTTGCCTTCCCTAACTCTAGAGCAGTCAGGTACCCATTTATTGCTGTGTAGACTGGAGCGTGACGCTTTCAGGATTTAAGCCTCGAACCCAGTAACCACTCTGCCAATCGAGTGCCACAGAGGCAAGATTTAAAGTAATTAATACTATAATATAATTATGCTTATGTAAACTGAGACAGAAAAAGACTACTGCATTTATTAACACTACCCATGGTGCTTCGGTCAGAATCATGATTGGACACAGACTGGAAACAGAAACAAAAGAAATAAAGAAGTCAAGGAAAGGTCTTGAGAAGATGGCACAGGATAGGAGGACTTAGAAGGTATTAGTTAAAGACATGTGCTCCTAGGAGAGCTGAAAGGCAATGAAGGAATGAATAGTGGGTTGCCAGCCCCATCAATATAGTATTTATGTGTCCATATATGTTCAGTTGCTGTTATGCAATATGGCATCATATCTTCTGTCCAATATGAAAATTTCAAAATTTAGTACGTTTTTCCTTAATGCTGAAAATGATAGTCTCGTCATATTGTCATGGTGTAAAAATGAATAAGAAACAACAAACAGAGCAATAGAATAACTAATCAATTTTTTTTTCTATCTGTTGCTTTGGCATTTAGAATCATGAATTCCATATTTCTGAAAAATTTGGCTTTTCTTAAAAGAAAGATTACAAGTTATTTTCTTGATGACACGTTATGACCTTTTGTTCTTTTTTTTTTTGTGTTTTTTGCTTTGAATTCAGTCTATTTGCTGTAATGATAAGGATTTTGATGCATTAAAAATGCTATCTACATGTCACTAAAGAGTTTAAACATTTGTTGTTTTTCTAAATCCAAAGAAAACCTAAACTTTATTGCTGCTGATTTTGGGGGTTATGTTAGTATGTAATTATCTTGTATTACTAAAATTAATACAATGAATTCACAGTTTGCACAAAGATTACGTTCTGTAGGTGATGCTGAAATCTGAGATTCATCTAAATTGAGATCATTTTCTTCATAGAAACTCAGCATGTTAAAATTAGGGGTATGCTTCTGCAAATGATCCTATATATAAAATCCCAGCTTTTTCTGTCAGTGCGTAACGCTAAGGGATGCAACTTTGGTTGAAAGTTAGACATTAATTGTATTGTTTCCCTTATATGTACTCTCCCGAAAATAGTAACACTTACCAAAGAAGAATGCGCAAATGATGGTGTGCATGAACAGTTTGATTATACTGTATGGAAAGAAGTCAACAACACAGCAGATAAACAGTACATGAACTCTAGACAAGAAGATGCGGAGATCCATTATTTAAGTTGTACCAGATTAAAGCAACAGAAAATCAAGATGCTCTTCTGTCATGTTCAGACTTTTAACATCAGATGTAAAACAAATATTTTGGTTTTTTTTAAAAATACTTTTGAATAAGTAAAATTGCCGTTAGGTATTGGTGCTTTTGAATTTAATTCCCGTCTTATGACGGGCTTTTACACTAGCATTAAAATAAACAAGTCACTTCGATTACGGAAAAGAACGCCAATAGGCGTGATGGGAAACAATGGCAAAGAAAACCTATCTGCTGTTGCCCTAAGACGCCACTAGGCGTAATGGCCACTGACTGCTGTGACGGTCGGTGGCTAAGGACGGAAGAAGAAGAAGAAGAAGATTAAAATAAACAATAAAAATTTTCGTAAAAAGCATAGGAAAATGGAAATAAAGCACATTAAAAAAAAAGAGTGATATTGTGAATTTTTAGAAGTTGTAGCGATCTTTTTTTTGCATCTTCTCCCATCATGCATTATTTGAAATTTGGGTAAACTGATTGAGTTGTATAAATCAAGATCCTACTATATATATTTAGGCACAAGAGTATCAGGCAGAAGTTGATTTAAAACATCAGAATCTGTGTTAAGAATGGGAATATTTGTTTGGAGTGATATCCAACAAGTTTTTGACATAATTTCATAGTGTAATCGGATCTGTAATTGTTGTAATTATAAACACCCAGAAAACATTTCTAATTATTGTCACCTTGATCATCCCTGTTCAAGCCTTACTGATAATATGGTGTAATACAATTCGTTCACTAGTTAATCAATGCTAAAGAGTTTACTGAAAATGGCAGGCGCCATTCTTTAATATTGCAAGTTTTGTTTTTGTATTTTGTGACACTTTTAGTCCCAGTGATGTTGAAATTTCTGTTTTTGCAGAAAAAATTGAGGCCAGTGATCAGAGGGTTGCATCTAACAGTTTAC
>JAMPIV010006101.1:0-29049 GCA_024509875.1 Oreohelix idahoensis | reverse complement strand
AAAACCAACGAAATGCTAAAACACCTAGTTATACAGCAATTGAGCAAACTGTTTGCAAATATACAACTCACAAGTTAGGACAGACAGGCAGTGGTGGCAAAGATATGGAGAGAGGCTGCTCATGTGTCCCATCATAAAGAAGATGCGAAAAGACAACATGGGAAGGTCCACCAGCTACAGCACAACTAAGCCTAACAAGCTTGTGTATAGTAAGACCAAATGGATAGAGATGATCAACAGAAGATTGAAATGGTACTTGGAATCCGAGAAAATTTTAGTGCCAGAAACAAGCAGGGTTTAGAGAGTGCAGCAGCACAGAAGACAAATCACATACCTGTCACAGATCGTTAGAAGATTGCCTTCCAATCGAAAAGAAGAAAAGTCTTTTACCCTATGATAGATCTCCAAAAGCTTTTGACAAAGTATGGAAAGACGGTTAATAGTAAAACACTGCAAATGGAACGGAATCAAGGGTAATATGAGAAAATGGATCCAGTCGTTCCCTACACAATCGGAAGCAAGAGTCACTAGGAAGGTCACAACAGCAAGAAATCCTCCTAAAACATGGAGTTTTCCTCAAGGCTCGGTATTGTCTCCCACCCTGTTCCTTGTATTCATCAATGACCTCATCCACGATCTGGCCACATAGGATGTGAGAGCTGCCCTATACATACTCTGACGACTTGGTGTGTGGTGTGTAGAAGAACATCTAACTATCCGCTAATAAGCGAATACAAAGGGCAGCAGACAACATAGCAGCATGGGCAGTATAGAAAATGGATGGTGCAAGATTCAACGCTGGAAAATATCATTCAACAACACTTTTCACGCTCTCTCCAACAAAGACAATATGCAGGACGAGATAATACGACTTGGAAATATACATGTCCAAACAGATGAGGAACCGGTGTACTTGGCAGTGTGACGACTTACATTAGTCTAAAGAGAATGACTATGGAGGCACAACATCGAGAGAACAGAGGCTCAAGCGAGAGGAAAACCTTCCATACTGACGAAAATAGCTCGATCAAGTCGGGCAGCTAAAGAAACAACACTACAGAACGTGTATACAGGTGCAATGGGACCTATATTAGAGTACGGATCAGCAGCATGGTCTACAGCAGCCAAATCACACCTACAAGCCTTAGATAAAGTACAAAATCAAGCGCTTAGGTTGATCACGGGTGCCATGAAGACCACACCAATAAATGAAATGGAAAAAATCACAGGTCATTCCACCTTTATTTATACAGACGAGACACTTAAGACCCTGATCCAAGCAACACCAAAGTACAAGAACATGCCCGCACATCCAATGAAAACTAGATTTGGAGATTTAGCCAGTGGGAGGTTGAAGAGAAGCAGATTTGTGCATCGGTCCAAAAAACTAATTAGAACATACAAGGATGAACTACCAGACATCACTAAGGAAATAACTCCCACACTCCTCCCAACCCCATGGGAACAACATCAAAATTTCAGTATTAAGACCTCCATAACTACCACCTGCCCCATGGGAGAGCTAAATACTCTCCAAAGGAAAATAGCAGCATGTGACATGATTGAAGAACTATACCCCAGAGAAGCATGGATCCAAGTATATACTGATGGATCTGCAACCAGAGCAGTGAAGAACGGAGGCGCAGGAGTTTATGTGGGCTATCCAGACAAAGAAAATGAATCCACCTGTTCACCTACTGGAATATTCTGTTCAAACTATGCTGCTGAAGTACAGGCCATAAGCATTGCTGCAGGAATAATAAATAACACAAAAAGCCAATGTCAGCAGGTTGTATTCCTTACCGATGCAATGTCAGTTCTGCAAGCCCTCAACAGTGATAAACTGCCAGAATTAAACAAAGTCCTATGCGAAGTAAATATCAAAAGAAGGGTAGTGCTACAGTGGATACCATCACACTGTGGCATACCAGGAAATGAGAGAGCAGATATGTTAGCAAAAGAGGGAGCAACACAGGAACAAAAAGAACAAACAATCACATTCCAGGAAAAGAAGACCCTTATCAAGGCCATCAGGAAAATTGATCAACAAAGAGACAACTATCAATATCTTGATCGAGCAAAACAGGTGATCCTGTTCCGTATGAGAACAGGACACAACAGACTGAACAGTCACTTATACAGACTGAGATTGGTCCCATCACCCCTATGTACGTGTGGACAGGCAGCACAGACAGCCGAACACATCCTGCAAGACTGCCACATGCTTAGTCAATTGCGAACTGAACATTGGCCCACAGAGACGCACATCCACACAAAGCTGTTTGGGAGTCTTGAAGAACTTTCAACCACAGCAACATACATCCAGAAAACCGGACTTCTTGTGTAGACATTTCTAAACAACAGCGAACGAGAAGAAGAGGAGATAAAACCAACTGCAATATAACCAAAACAGTCCTTGTTAGGACTCAATCTATTGCTTCACATAACTCAATCTATTGTCTCACATAACTTCAGTCTATTATCTCAGATAAAACCAACTAAAATATAACCAAAACAGTCCTTGTTAGGACTCAATCTATTGTCTCATCTAACTCCAATCTATTGTCCCATATAACTCCCACCTGATATATATCACCAAACAGTCCTCGTCTCATATACTCCTATCATAAGAACATAACAATATTGTTAGGATATATGTTACCAGCTAGTATAGCACTTGTCAGAGAGGGCCTGGTATATTATAGGGGGAAGGAAATGTTGTATCACACCTAGGTGTACATATTATTGGATGTATTCATGTATTGAATTTATATTATTGGATGTATTCATGTATTGAATTTATATTATTGAATGTATCCATGGATTAATTTATCAGAAATAAGGTTTTGCACAAGTAGAACACCTGTCTTGTCTCGCTATTGACGCTAAATCATACCCGTGAGCCATGTTGTCATTCATCCTACATGCAGACACCCGAGGCACACGCTCATTTCATCCACATTAGAAATAGGTGGGCTTGATGACAGAAATTAGCCCCTATTTTTCCTTGTTACAGGTTTTATTCGTGTCATAAAAACTGAGATCGTGGGTCGTCAATCCAGCTGCCTGGAACTCCGCAGGAGCATAGAGGTTGCCCAGACTCTATATCTTTGGTCCCCCTCAGTCTTGGGTGGGCTAAAGGAATGATCTTCAGCCGGTTTTGTGTCAACCAAACCAAGAACTTCTAAGAGATGAGTACACATTAGTACCATTTCTGTCAGCATTGTGAGCAAAAGCTAGTGTCAGTGACGAGAAATTGAATTAGCGTAGCAAGAGACAATAATAAGATTATAGCTGATAAATTATATGTAATTAACAGCACAGCTGATACATGTACTATAATTGAATAACAGCACAGCTGATATAATTTTTGTTCCTATAATTGGAAAACTTGTTGTCTATATAAATATAAATATTTGTAAATCATATGTAAACTTACAAATTCATTACATTCCATTTTTTCAACATTCACCCTTCAGCACAAGAGTAGATAGTGTATATACTAAATAAATAATAAGGAAATTGTATTTGAAGACTTGTCAATTTTATCATTGTTAAGTAAAATATGTTTCCTTGTCTTAATATCACAGTTAGTTACACAGCGGAGGTGGCAAGTTATGTCGGTCTCCTCTCTACTATTGTTTCGAGATCAGAACATTCACAGCCGTAACTAATTTGTGATACCAGTAGTTCTCTCAGACACTGGGACTTCACCATTTTCTGCAGAAATTCTATTTCTGTAATTTTCAGTACTATACTGATCCTACAGCCAAATAAAACCTCACGCCACACTGGGGGCTCGTTCCTGGGATATTTCTGTATATCTGGAGCCTACTTAGTCTATTCATCTATCTACACTCTATCTTGTGCCACCAATAGATAACATAAGAAAATTTTTTTATGAGAAATTCTATAATAGGATTTTTTTTATTGTTTTCTTAGGAGGAGTACCATTTAGTACTCAGTAAATAGTTGATGCTCACAAAGTTGCACGGAAGTTTTTTGTTAAATTAAATTAATTAAGCTTAATTATAATATTTGATATAGTAAATTTACATACCCTATCTAAGTAACGCCATGGCTGATCTAGTAAAGTTCAGGACTGCGATCATGCAGATGGGTAAGGAATTAAACATGACAGGTGATGCTCTTACTCAGTATGTCACTACAGAAGTGGACAAACACATGGATAGGGAAGAAAGAAAGTTGCAATTAGAGACAGAAGCTGGAAGCTGAAAGAGAAGCCAAAAGACTGGAAGCTGAGAGAGAAGACAAAAGACTGGAAGCTGAGAGAGAAGACAAAAGACTTGAAGCTGAGAGAGAAGACAAAAGACTGGAAGCTGAGAGAGAAACCAAAAGATTAGAAATTGAAGCCAAGAAATGGGAGGCTGAAAATGAGGCAAAGAAAATTGAAGCTGAGGAAAGGAAATTACAAGCAGAGAGAGACCATCAGTTGAGATTAAAAGAGCTTGAAATTCAGGCAAATACTGGCAATAATGGTGGTAGCTCACCTCACTCTGAGAATAGCTCCATCCAGAGCACCTCAAGTAGGGCCATGAATTTTCATCTGGACCCATTTGTTGAGAAAGAAGACGCCATTGAGTCGTACCTGGATAGATACGAAAGACTTGCCACTACCTATGGCTTAGTGAAAGAAAAGTGGAGTCTTAAACTATCTCAGGGATTGAGAGGTGTTGCCTACGATGTATATTTGAAGCTCTCAAGAGATGACCAGGAAGATTAAGAAATCCTGAAGCAGGCACTGCTTGTGAGATATGAAAAGAACTCAGAATCATATAGAAAGAAATTCCAAACAGCTAAACTTCTTCCAGGAGAAAACTATCACCAATTCTCTGCTAGATTGGAAACCTATTTGGAAAAATGGAGTAGTTTAGGGAAGTTTCAGGATCTGAAAGTAATGGTAATGATGGAGCAAGTGAAAGAGTCCATGCCTCAAGAAATGAGGAAGTTTATCATGGAACAAGGAGCAGAGAGATTGGAAGATATTGTAACTGTTGCTTAGAGATATCAAGCAGCTCAGGCAGAATTATTAGGAAATAAGAAGAAGCAGGGTGAAAACTTCAAATCATCACAAAACTATACCAAATATGAACAAAAGGACCATACCACAAGGAACAAACAAAGATTTGACCAAAAAGACAAAAACCCTCTAAGATCGGATAAGACACCTTACCGAAAAGAAGGAAAGTGGTGTAAAACTTGTCTAATGAGTAACCACAATACTGCGGACTGCAGAAGGAAGAATCCTCCTCATCATGCTGCATGTCTTACAACAGGGAATCAGGGAAGGAAGGAAATGGCAGTAAGTCAGAAAGACTTCCATCATCCCCTTGTCTGTGAGGAAGTGACCGTGAATGGCACTCAAGTACTGTGTTTATATGACACAGGTTTGGACTTTGATTCAGTTGTGTGCTCTTCTCTAGTGAGTCCTGACCAGATAACCACAGAAACAGTGGAAATCAGAGGACCGATCAAGGGAGCAAGAACCATGACACTACCCATAGCTCGAATCAACATACGATCTCGCTACGTGGAAGGAAAAATCAAAGCAGCAGTGATGGACGACCCTATTTACCCTTTGATTTTGGGGTGTAGGTATGTTTTCCTTGGAGAACCTATAAAACCTGTAGTTATGGCAACAGTCCAGACCAGGGAAAGCTCCAGGAAAATGGAGGAGAATCCTATCAATACTCATCCAGAAGAGATGAAAAAGGCTCAAGCAGCAGATAGCACATTGAAGCCTTGTTTTGGCAAATTGCCTAAAGCACACAACCCTCCAGAGAAAGGAGACTTGTATATGAAGAATGGCCTATTATACAGAAAAGCTGGAACAGGACCTAAAGGGCATGGACAGCTTGTAGTGCCAAAATCTTACAGGGAGAAGGTTATGACGCTAGGACATGCTATACCCTTCAGTGAACATATGGGAATAGGGACCACTGGACAAAGGATAGATTGTCACTACTTTTGGCCAGGAATTACAGAGGACATAACATTGTTGTTTGGAAGACCAATAAAAGGTCCACTGGAAGCATTGCTGCGGACATGGACTGATGAAAAGGCAGAGGAAACAGTGACTTCCTCATACCAGTACGTCAACGAGTTGACATCTCGATTGAAAGCAGGTTGGAAACTGGCCAATGATAACTTAAGACAGGCCAGGAGGAAGCATGCTGCCTACTACAACAAAAAAGCAAAGGATAGGGAACTGGAGGTGGGTGAAAAGGTGTTATTACTGTTGCCAAGCAGCAATAATAAATTGCAGATTGGATGGCAGGGACCCTATGTCATACGGGAGAAACTTTCCAGGACCAATTATAAGATTGACAAGAAAGGAAAGGAGAAGGTATATCATTTCAATCTTCTTAAAAAATACTATGACAAGGAATCATCAGAAGTTGCACATATCATGACCCTAGCCATTGCAACAGAAATGCACGGTGAACCACTTCACTCTATGGAGTATCCACTCACAACTACAAAGGATTATGTTCAAGTAAATATTAGTGAACATTTAACTCTGGAGCCGAAGAGGGTTTAGAAAGTGTTGGAAACCCATGCTGATGTGCTCACAGATAAGCGTCGTACGAATCTGTTAGAGTACGACATGAAGGTTACAGACCCTACACCAGTATGCATGAGAATATACCCTATACCCTATGCGAAAGCCCAAGCACTAAGGGAGGAAGTTGATTATCTGTTGAAGGAGAAAATTATCTCGAAGTCAGACTCTCCCTATAGCTCAAGAGTGGTGCTATTGAGAAAACCGAGTGGTGAACACAGGTTATGTATTGACTACCGGAAGCTTAATGCGATCACAGAATCTCAGGTGGACCCATTACCTGACACCAACCAGCTGTTCTCTACACTGAGTAAGGCTAGGTATTTATCGAAGGTAGATCTAAGCAAGGGATACTACCAAATACCAGTGAAACCAGAAGTTAGGAAAATGCTGGCATTTAGTACATCAGACGGACACTACGAGTTTAATGTACTACCCTTTGGGCTCAAAAATGCTCCCAGTATCTTTTCAAGAATGATGAGGAAATTGTTGGAACCTCTACAAAATCCCCATATCACTAACTTTATGGATGACATTCTTGTTGCTACAAACACATTTGAAGAGCATATAGTAGCGCTCTCCATGTTTTTTGACAGACTGAGAGCCACTGGATTGACTGCACGTCCAACCAAGTGCTATATCGGTTGTAAGGAGTTGGAATTCCTAGGTCACACGATTTCTACAGGTCATATGTCTCCTGACCCAAAGAATATAGAGAAGTTAAAGAAGGCACCCAGACCTCAAACGAAGAAAGATGTGAGATCATTCGTGTCATTATGTGAGTTCTATCAGAAGTACATACCCCACTTTAACTCTCTGTGTGCACCATTAACTAACTTAACTAAGAAAGGACAGCCTGACAAAATCCAATGGACTGCTGATTGTGAAAAAGCTTACACAGAGCTAAAAGCAAAACTCACCAGCAAACCAATCCTTACGCTACCCGATATCACACAGGAATTTGTATTAAGGACGGACGCTAGCAGTATAGGTATTGGTGCAACTCTCTTGCAGAAATCAAAAGCCCTGTCGGAGAAACTTTTACAAGTCGCCTACGCCAGTAGGAAGCTGAATGCAGCTGAGTTGAACTACTCGACCATAGAGAAAGAATGTTTGGCTCTAATTTGGTCCATCGACAAATTTTCACCTTACCTGTATGGGACACACTTCATTGTCCAAAGCGATCACCAACCTTTAACTTTCTTGGTTGCATCTAAAAAGTTAAATTCGAGATTGTTAAGGTGGAGTCTGCTTCTTGCGCCTTATTCCTTTACCGTGAATTACATTCCGGGAAGAGACAATGTAGGAGCTGATTTTTTAAGTCGACACCCTATTACTCTGGAAGGACAGATGCAAAATGATTAACTACAGCAGGTGTTTACACTACAGCTATGACAGGTCACAGCTAGGAAAGGATGGGGCTATGTCATGAAACGAAGGTGTGTAACCCCACTACTTTGTTAAATCATTATGTCGGGATACAAATTTGCCCCAGCCAATCAACGCACAGTTGCTGAGCCGGAATAAATTACCTGAAGTTACGCCAGAAAAAAAAACTTAAGCCCGCGGCCATCTTGTTCACACAAGATGGCGGAGAAAAACTGAATAAATTAGGCTGTACGAGCAAAAGACTAAACCGGAGGAAACCAATCAGCTTGCTCCGCCAGGAACCAACCAAAAGCTTTGCTTAAGCATTCACCTACCTATATAATCGGGCGAGATTTTATGCAAAGGCACGCAATACCGAACACGAAGCCAGAGATACCGACCGACGGAAGAGGAGAGAAGCTGTCACCCATTGATTTATTGCTTACCTGAGGGCATCGACCTGCAGCCTGCTTCACTAGTCGAGTCAAAATCTGGCCTGTCTAAAATCTTGGAGGGTAAATATAAATTTACTATAAACTGGTAGGAAAATAGGCCTACAGCAGATACACCTGTATATATATATATATATATATATATATATATATATATATATATATATATATATATATATATATATATATATATATATATATATTGTTTTAATATGAACGTCTCAGTTTACTGATTGTATCTTGGGGGAATTAGGTATAATGATTTTATTTCCTAATATGATTGAATAGACGAAGACTAATAGGACTCATACTTCAATCTATTGTCTCCTATAACTTCAATCTATTGTCTCAGATAAAACCAACTGCAATATAACCAAAACAGTCCTTGTTAGGACTCAATCTATTGTCTCATCTAACTCCAATCTATTGTCCCATATAACTCCCACCTGATATATATCACCAAACAGTCCTCGTCTCATATACTCCTATCATAAGAACATAACAATATTGTTAGGATATATGTTACCAGCTAGTATAGCACTTGTCAGAGAGGGCCTGGTATATTATAGGGGGAAGGAAATGTTGTATCACACCTAGGTGTACATATTATTGGATGTATTCATGTATTGAATTTATATTATTGGATGTATTCATGTATTGAATTTATATTATTGAATGTATCCATGGATTAATTTATCAGAAATAAGGTTTTGCAAGTAGACACCTGTCTTGTCTCGCTATTGCTAAATCATACTGAGCCATGTTGTCATTCATCCTACATGCAGACACCCGTGCCACACGCTCATTTCATCCACATTAGAAATAGGTGGGCTTGATGACAGAAATTAGCCCCTATTTTTCCTTGTTACAGGTTTTATTCGTGTCATAAAAACTGAGATCGTGGGTCGTCAATCCAGCTGCCTGGAACTCCGCAGGAGCATAGAGGTTGTCCTGACTCTATATCTTTGGTCCCCCTCAGTCTTGGGTGGGCTAAAGGAACGATCTTCAGCCGGTTTTGTGTCAACCAAACCAAGAACTTCTAAGAGATGAGTACACATTAGTACCATTTCTGTCAGCATTGTGAGCAAAAGCTAGTGTCAGTGACGAGAAATTGAATTAGCGTAGCAAGAGACAATAATAAGATTATAGCTGATAAATTATATGTAATTAACAGCACAGCTGATACATGTACTATAATTGAATAACAGCACAGCTGATATAATTTTTGTTCCTATAATTGGAAAACTTGTTGTCTATATAAATATAAATATTTGTAAATCATATGTAAACTTACAAATTCATTACGTTCCATTTTTTCAACATTCACCCTTCAGCACAAGAGTAGATAGTGTATATACTAAATAAATAATAAGGAAATTGTATTTGAAGACTTGTCAATTTTATCATTGTTAAGTAAAATATGTTTCCTTGTCTTAATATCACAGTTAGTTACACAGCGGAGGTGGCAAGTTATGTCGGTCTCCTCTCTACTATTGTTTCGAGATCAGAACATTCACAGCCGTAACTAATTTGTGATACCAGTAGTTCTCTCAGACACTGGGACTTCACCATTTTCTGCAGAAATTCTATTTCTGTAATTTTCAGTACTATACTAATCCTACAGCCAAATAAAACCTCACGCCACATAAATATATGGGGAAAGAAAACCTGGAGAAAAAAAAATCCTTTCTCAACACCCCTGTTACTGCTTCAAGATAATCCTTTTCAAGATGCTCCCGTTTTTATCTTCGAGACAGTCCTCGCGGCTACTCAGCGGAGTGTGCTCTCACACGTGAGATAAACGCATAGTGCAACACATACTGACCACCAAGGTTGCCACTCAAGTTCTAGATATAAACCCAGATTTCTTCTGTAAAAAAACCTGAAATACTCAGATTATTTTATGACTCAAATACACGGAATAGACGATGGTTACACAATCTTTTAGTGCAACTTTAGCACAAATAAGCTGTGTGCTACCAATGTTTATTTATTTCTTAATTTTTATTTTATTTTTTATTACCAAAAATTCAGAATTATATAAAAATGATTTTATTAACGCCCCAATATATAAACTCTTGAAAATGAGATATTTTAACAGTAACATACTTACAGTAGTTACATTAACAAAATGTTCCTCAAATCAAATATAAAATGTTAGTTGTAACTTGTTACTGTTAAAAATTGTCACTTGTCAGCGACTCGGCATTCATGCCGACAACTTCTCCTTCGTCAAGATCATATGCATGAATTGACAACGTGGAATCTTGATTGTGACGTTCTAAAATCTTTCCATATCTTTGCCGACAACGCCCTTCACGCACATCTTCAACCAAGCTTTTACTAGGATTAAACTTATGACAAACTCCCTCTTTGGCAACTGCTTGCTTGGCTAGTATTCGATTGAAAACTGTTTCACACAAAAGCTTGTTGGTTTGTTTAGTTTTAACTAAGTTAACATTCGAAAACGTGTGTGTCATAATGCTGCTACAACTACCTAGCGTACCTTCATCTTCGCTCATTTTATAATCTTATCATAGCAAAAAATAAAACAATATGCTGTTTATCTGCTTAAGTCTAAAATTTAAAAAGAATTCTTTAAAACACATCGCAAAAATGGCTTAGTATTGTAGATGACAGCCATTAACAGAATAACAGGAAATAGATAGTTGATGTAAACGAGTCAAAAAACAACGTCATTGATTTGGTTAAAAACAAGAATTAAATTTAAGTGGCATAAACAATATTTAGCACATAATTTTTTACATTTAATTATAATATAAATATGATGTATAATGCTTAGTGCACAGAATATACATACATTATTGTTACGTACATTTATTACCTAAGGGGGTAGTCTTCGGTCCTGCCAAATGTACGCACCAGTCTTTATATATTTTATTATTTGTGCGTTCGATTGATTCACGCACTGACGTGCACAATGCAGTGTGAGTTGCTTTGGACGCACGGGTAACTTAGTTTGGGGATTGTGACGTCATGTTTTGAATGGGGCAGTGCGGACTTTGTTATGTCCGAGATATATATTATTGGAATTTTCTGGCAGTTTTGTATAAGCCAGTATGTTATATTGATTCATTTGGTATTCTTGACGAAGCCAATGATGGAAGGATCATGTAAGTGTCGCCCCGGTTATATTTGTATATTTATTGCCGTAAACTAAAGTATCAGGCCGCTCCCAGTTGTAGTCTAGCGGGAAGTCATCTTAGCATGTAATTTCCTAGAATGGACAGACGGAGTCGGTGGTCATATTAGATTACCGTAGAGGAATAATACCTACGTGTAAACCAGTTTATTTATTCGTATGCTTCATATTTTAAATGCCGTACATGCTTCAATGCCAAAGTCGTGGCATGGATGTAAAGAGAGGTTAGCCGATTCAGAACTCGAACCTGAATAGATTGTTGTGGATGTTTATAAGACTTAATTCTTGAAGAATCACTAAGAATGATCAGCAACTTCAAAGTATGACATTTTGTACCTATAATCTGTAACTATGATCGTATCGTTCCTTCGTATGTGCCATGTTGAATAAACTATATGTACAGTAAACCGACTTATGTACTACCATCGAGTGAACAGTTTAAACACTACTTGTTGTAGTTCGTTTTCACAGAACAGTTTGTTGACATTCGTTCATTTTAACCATTCGCGTTATGAAGACCAACACCATTACCATAAACGGCTACAACAGTAATTGGTGCGCCAGCGTGGTCTGAAATTTATCATTTCAAAGGATCTTACTCAATCAAATTAATCGTTTGAAAATAGAATGTGTACTTTCAAGGCGACATCATCGTCAAGTTGGAACTTGTTGTCAAAATGAATCTTAATCAACTGACCGTTACGAGATTCTCAAGGTCATCTATCAACCTTCACTTCGGGTTGTACAGGGACTGACTGCCTTCGTTATCATTTCGTGCGAGCTGATGCTGTATTCGCAGATCGAATTATTTTAACTTCAAACGTACATCCACGGAGACGAGGCACATTGTTTTTTCCCGGCACACGCGAGCTAAGTATAACTTGTATCCGTTATACATTTTATTATTATTAGCTGTGCCTTAATTGTTTATGTCCACCTTTATATTTTCCGTGTTATGTGTTCTATGTTGTGTATTCTTTGTGGGAGGTAGGGTTTGGAGACTCACGGAGGATACATCACAGTTTCACACCAGGGCCTTCGTGACTGTTCTTTAGGAATTGTTTTGCAGACTTCCCTCAGTGGAATGTTCCTACGCGTGAGCGTAGAAGGATTCTAGGTCCACTGTGTCTGGTGGTCTGTGACACCTGACTGTTTAGCTGTAGTGTCAAGTTTTAATTGTTGTTTTCGTATTTATTTTTATTCGTAATTTAGTTTTATGATGAATTTTGTTTGTATTTTGCGTCCATCTCACCTTTCCTGTCGTTCAGTTTTTTACAAAACCTATGTTTTTACACTGTGTTGTCAATTGTACAGTTAATTATCTGATCGTAGTTATCGTCGTATATTTTTACGATATTCTATTTTAGTTATACATTTTTATTTTTTTTGATTTCTACGATTGTGTTCACCCGTCCAGTTTATCATGTCTTGTCGGTTATGTTTCTATTGTCTTTCTCGTTGGTAAGACAATTCGCTATGTCAGAATATAAAGAGGCTCAAAGGTTGGAAGCTCAAAGATTGGAAGCTGAAAAGTTAAGATTGGAAAATTTGAAATTTGAGGCAGATCAAAAACGGATTGAGGCTGAGGAACAAGAGAAGAAGATGAAATTTGAGGCTGAGGAACAAGAGAAGAAGATGAAATTTGAGGCAGATCAAAAACGGATTGATGCTGAGGAACATGAAAAGAAGAGGAAATTTATAGCTGAGGAAGAGGAGAAAAAAATGAGATTAGCCTCTGAATTAGAAGAGAAACGATTTCAGCGAGAGGCAGAACATAAGCAAAAGGAGGCTGAAGAAAGACTTAAAATTGAAATGGAAGTTAAACAGAAGGAAATAGAAAATAAACAAAAAGAAATGGAAGAAAGAAGATTTAATAGCTGAACAAAACAACAAAACAAATATTACGACTTCAGCTTGAGATGGAAGAGAAAGATAAAAAAAAAAAATACGACAGCATGAAACTGAAATTAGCAGAGTCAGAATATGAGAGAGACTTAGGTTAACGGCAGGAATCTAATTAATTCTCAGAGAAAAAAATTTTGATAGCGAAACTTCATCCAGACCCATTGATCATTTTAAGGAAAATTCACCTTAAATATTACCAAAATTTAATCCCACCATTCGGATTGAAACCACGTAATATTTTTCCTAGATAGATTTGAGGGCCACTTGTAGGTTTTCTTATAAAAAGTGGATATAAACAATGTATTGCACATATTTATCCAGGTTACTTACTGGGGATGCTTTGGCAGTTTATCATACTACCAGTATTAATGAGAAGAATGATTATAATGCTCTTAGAGTGGCACTTCTGCAAAAATTCCAAATGACAGAAGACGAATATCGATTAAGATTTCGTACTTTGCTACCTCAATCAAGCAGAAATTTCAGTGATTTTCTGTCACAAATACGACTAACACTAGGAAAGATGGAATTGATTATCCCAAAATTGAAAAGTCGTATGAAGGTCTCTTCGATTTACTGATGCGCGATAAGGTACTATCGTCTGTAAATCCTACATTTCTCGCATTTTTACAAGAACGGAAACCTTTATCAATAAAAGACTTAGAAGAACATGCAAAAATTGTTTGTACTGCTCACCCAACCATGGATCTAAGTAATGCGCAGATTAAGAGGGAATTGCCTGTTGCTTTTGCAGCACAACAAAACAATTTTTCACGCAATCGTTCCTTTAGTGCTGACAGGTATGTCAATAAGGGAAATAATTACAATTTTAACAATGATAACTTTTACAAAGGGAAGCAATTTCAACAATCTGCTCCATTTAATGTTTCTTGGAACCAAGCTCACAGATCGCGAGATTTTGGTAACAATAATTTTAAAAATAATCAAGGACATTATAATAAACAAAACTGGAGATCAAGATCTCAGTGTACCCAAAATAGACAAGGTTCTTGGAATAAAAATTTTAAAGAACAGCATAACTTTAATTATACAAATTATCGGACTCATCCAAATTTTAACTCTAGCAGAAACGACAATTATGGCAATTTTAATGCAAATAATCAAAATCGATCGCGTCTCAGAGATAGATCGTCGAGTAATACGGGTAGACATTCTAATGTCGCTTTAAGTGATACACAGGCTAACATTGAACAGGGTAAAGTAGCTGAAACTCACAATGCTATGTCTTGTTCTCTTGATTGTACCCAGGTGAAAGACTGTCCAGAATGCTCGACTCTTTTCCAGCCTAAGGCGATCACGACGCTGCGTTGCGGACATACCTTGCCTAGTCTACCTGCAGTCTGTACGGCCACTGCTGCGTCAGTACACCAGGGACAGGGCTCTCTTAAGTTTAACAAGGGATTTGTCAACAACATTTCATGCTCTCTCCTATTTGACTCAGGTTGTAGCACTGTGGGCGTCCGGACTTCGCTGATCAACCCAAGTTGTGCCACGGGCAGGGTTGTCAAGTATGTGACTTTTGGTGGCACCGTGGAAACATTTCCCACGGCTGTTATTGAGTTAAATACACCATTTTTTTCAGGAAAGATCCACGCCTGTCTTCTTCCGAATCCAATTAGTGATGTCATATTGGGTCGTATAAACGGTATAAAAGAGTGTACCCCTCAGCAAATTGCTGAATGGGAAAAGCAGCATATACAGGATGCCTATGCATTTAAGTCTATACCTAGAGTTGTGTCACATGCACATGCTATTAACATGTTGGGTAATGCTAATGTATCGGAATCTAGTAGTGAAAATGATTCCATGGTTCATTACGCCACTGTGGCTAATGCATTACAACCTTTACGACATGCTTCCATTCTTAAGAATGATATTAAGGTTTCAACGCAACCTGTGAAAACTAATAAGTCATTCCGGGGGGACATATACCTTCCCTCGACTTGATCAGCAGGCAACTGATCGTAAGAAAAAAGTTACGTTTGTGAAAAAGGAAAATGATGTTCCTAATAAAAATAAGAGTAGTTGTAACTCCGTTGGGAAAATTAATACCAATAAGGTTGCCTGTAAGATTTTAACTTTGCCCAGCAAGCAGGTGTCTACGACATGCCGTACACCTACACCTTTGTCTGGCATAAGTGGTAATAATCAATTACAAATATATAGTACATTTAAGAACAATAAGTCTACATGTAGAAATAATAAATATTCTAATTTACATCAAAGGACTAATGTTAACCATAAACCTTACTTACATTCTGGTGACTATGGTACCACTTATATTGGTAGGGGTTGCACATTCTCGCACCATCCTTGTGCAAAATCTGCCACAGCAAACTAGTTGGCAGGCACTAGGAGATTTTCTCAACCACACGGCAGACGTTAGGTTCGTGCGTCTGTTACCTCATACCAATAACAGGTATGGTGACGCCGTGGTTACTTTTAGGACCAATCGAGATGCTCGCATGGCTATCGAGCGGAACAATGGTGTGTATTTCCACCACCATTCTCTCCGATTACAATTGGTTCCTGATTCTGCGTCACGCAGATAGTAACATACTATATTGTATTTTGATTTCACATTCTTTGATGACTCAGCCTATGCAGTCATCATCTCTTTCTTGTAATGGTTATTTGTTCTTTTTCTAGTTCTCATGATCTTTTTTCAATGGAATTTTATGCCATTCGGATTAATGAATGCGCCAGCTACCTTTGTACGCATGATGCGCCGCATATTGTCTCATCGTCCCGATGTCATTACTTATATAGATGACATCTGTCTTTTCAGTGACTCTTGGGATGAACATATTCATGGATTAAAAGCTTTACTTTCTACCTTACGGGATTATAACTTAACAGCGAAACCTTCAAAGGCTTTTGTCGGTTTTCATGACATCTCATTTCTGGGTCACCGCATAGGTCATGGTTTCATGTATACAGTTCTATTCAAAATTCATCCCTCATTTGTCTACTATAACTGCACCTTTTTCGTCTCTACTGAAAAAAGGCACATCTAATGTAATAAAGTGGTCGCAGGATCATCAAATGGCGTTAGACTATATAAAACAATTTTTTTCAAATGCACCTTTTTTGAGGTTGCCTGACAAAAATCTCACCTTCATTCTCCGCAGTGATGCAAGTTCTTACGCTATTGCTGCAGTTTTGATGCAGGAATATAACGGCACCTTATTTCCGGTTATGTACGTATCCAGAAAGCTTACGACGAGCGAGATGAAATACTCCGTTCTCGATAAAGAGCTTCTCGCATTAGTGTGGGCAATCACAAAACTGGAACGTTACCTTCTCGGCTCACACTTTGTGGTGGAGTCTGATCAGAAAGCTCTTACCGTACTGAATACAGGGAACGTTAAGTCATCAAAGTCAGCGCGTTACGCTATAGCGCTTCAACCGTTCCATTTTGAGATACGAGCTATTCCTGGAGTGCAGAATGTGTTCGCAGACTGTCTTTCAAGATGCCCAAGTGAACGTGTCGAAACTAAGCCACTTCCAGATGTTGGAACATCCTCACCGATAACATGAATAACTTTGTACATTGTTATTGATACTATATTAACGTTTTATTAGAACGGGAACATTGGTACTACAGTGACTTTTTATTAGTATGGCAACATTGTTAAGAGCGACAAATATACATTTGTTATTCCTATGGAACATATTACACTACATAACGTGTTAGAGAATATATTATATCGTGTATGGAACATTGAGAACATTATCTCGTAGATTACTAACTAGTTGTAACGGAACAGTGACATATTGATAGTGATATTGAAATTACTTAGAATATATTGTTAACTAGTTATTTGTTAGTAATTAAGGAATATATAAATTATATTAATTCAATTTAATATATTTAATTGATTATGGATCACACACAAACTAACTTTCTTAGTTGTCAGGTAATACCTACATTCACGGGTCTTAGTTATGATATATCACTGTTAGATCACTAGTCAACCGTACTAGTGTTAGAAAACATTAAGTGTGTTGATTCTTAAAGTGTTTAATTTTGCATTGCTTCATTTTTGCACATTGTATTTTCAATTTTTCTGTTTCATTGATTCTCTTGTCATTGATCATCATCAGTGTTGCTGTTCATTTTCATTTTTGAAATCATATGTTTCAAATTTTGTTGAAAACTTAGTTGAATTTTATTATCATCTTTTTTTTTAATGGTTTTTTTCATTTTTCATTTTCAAACTTGTTTTACCACATCGTTCCAAAGTAGGTCGTTTGTGGATGTGTGCTTTAATGCATACTATCATTTAGTTATATTCATTTCGTTTAATATTCTTTTCTTAATATGATATAACTTTATGCATTTCATATATCTTGTTGTAGTTTTGACTCACCTCTCTCGGGTATTAAGTTCAAAAAAATTAATAGAATTAATTTTTTTAAGGGGAGGTGATAAGGGAGCTGTTACGTACATTTATTACCTAAGGGGGTAGTCTTCGGTCCTGCCAAATGTACGCACCAGTCTTTATATATTTTATTATTTGTGCGTTCGATTGATTCACGCACTGACGTGCACAATGCAGTGTGAGTTGCTTTGGACGCACGGGTAACCTAGTTTGGGGATTGTGACGTCATGTTTTGAACGGGGCAGTGCGGACTTTGTTATGTCCGAGATATATATTATTGGAATTTTCTGGCAGTTTTGTATAAGCCAGTATGTTATATTGATTCAATTGGTATTCTTGACGAAGCCAATGATGGAAGGATCATGTAAGTGTCGCCCCGGTTATATTTGTATATTTATTGCCGTAAACTAAAGTATCAGGCCGCTCCCAGTTGTAGTCTAGCGGGAAGTCATCTTAGCATGTAATTTCCTAGAATGGACAGACGGAGTCGGTGGTCATATTAGATTACCGTAGAGGAATAATACCTACGTGTAAACCAGTTTATTTATTCGTATGCTTCATATTTTAAATGCCGTACATGCTTCAATGCCAAAGTCGTGGCATGGATGTAAAGAGAGGTTAGCCGATTCAGAACTCGAACCTGAATAGATTGTTGTGGATGTTTATAAGACTTAATTCTTGAAGAATCACTAAGAATGATCAGCAACTTCAAAGTATGACATTTTGTACCTATAATCTGTAACTATGATCGTATCGTTCCTTCGTATGTGCCATGTTGAATAAACTATATGTACAGTAAACCGACTTATGTACTACCATCGAGTGAACAGTTTAAACACTACTTGTAGTTCGTTTTCACAGAACAGTTTGTTGACATTCGTTCATTTTAACCATTATAAATGCCAATTGTCAAATATATCCAGATTAATGTAGATTTGAAAAAAAAATACCCAGACGGAAGCCAAAAAACCCAGATCTAGTTAAAAAATTACCCAGCTGTAGCAACGCTGCTGACATCCTTTTTTAAACGGCCTTTAAAAAGCCTCCCTCTTTCCCTAGTCCGCCTAATGTGCCTCTAAGGCATCTTTTGTTTCAGAGAACAAGACGGAGAGGGTAGGGTTTTTTTTTTACTACCCCTTCTGGGGATCAAAATTGAAGTCTATTGACTTTATTGCGTATATTATGTGTGATCTCGGCCCTGGGTAAGACACTTTGATCTTAGCCAAAAGGCCGAGAAGCGAAAGTCAACATTTTTTTTTTTTTCCCCTCGCTTGAGGTCGCATATTTTTTCCTCGCTTTTTTTTTTTTTTTTTTCCTCGCTTGAGGTCGCATATTTTTTCCTCGCATGAAAGATATAGATACTGATTTTTGGATTGACGATATTGACTTATTATTAGCAACTGCAACTTAAAATGTTGTCAATAAAAACTGCGTTATGTTGAAGTATTTTTGAAAGAAAAAAATATTGAGTTAATATTAGATATTTGTAATGAAAAAATTTGCTTTATATTTTAACAATTTCAATTAGATAAATTACTCTCCAAATTACAAAGTTAAATATTTGTCGATCAATATAGCATTTCTATTGTTAATTTGTTTTGTTTTGTTTGTTTGATATCTATAATGTTATTTCCCATATCTAATACAATCTTGTTTAGTTGTCCCCCCTAATATCCATGTTTCCAGATTCTGCATTGCTTTTCCTCCGTTTTTTGCGTGATAAAATTCCTTGATATGATAGTGGTAATATCGGCAGTAAGCCTTAATGTTGTAGTTACCTTAGTTTGACTCGAGTGAACAGGTTCAATTATGTCAGTGAATGTGTTATAGTTTAAACGAAAACGTTAAACCAGTGGCTTACGGTTGAAACTTTTCACTTTTTTAAAAACCTTCTTCTTATTCTTTTCCACCAATCATGAAGCTTTAATACTCTGTTCAACCTTTTGGTTATAATTGGGTTGTATTGTATAATAAAAAGGTTTTTTTGTTTGTCTTTGTAACCTCTTTTCTTTAAGATGAAAATAGCGTTGTACATTCGTTGCCTTTCGCGTATTTGACGTTCAAATGTATATATTCCACTCATTGTAACGAGCTAAAATTTTTGCATGTAGCTCTATTTCTTGGTACATTTTAATCTTTCAAGTTTTTACCGAAATTGACACGGCCGTTGTATAATAAAAACTACACCAAGTGTAAAAGTTTAAATCATTTAAGTAAGTTTTTTTTTTTTTTAAACAAGGGAAATAATAAAATGCAAATATAAATTGTGTTTTGAATCAGAAGGTGTTGACTTGGGAAATTAGATGGTAATGCGATTATTAAAGAAATATGTTTCTACAAAAGCAAGGCCAGCGAGTGTTTTATTACGAACTTACTTGTAGAATTAACCAACTTTCTTGTAAACTTTATATTAATTGTTAATTAAACGCTATTTTAAACTGATCAAAGTATATTTTAATCTACGTTGAATGTTTCTGGGCAGAATCGACGACCTTTTATAGCAACTGATTATAAAAATTGTAAAAACAAGTACAGAAAAAGAAAATTAGGTACGACGTTTTTTTTTTTTTTTTTTTTTTGATTTTACAGAATGGACTGATGAAAGAAACAAAAAGACAACAAATGTTCCAAACATTTTCCCGTATGTTACCGTGGCCCGAAAAAGGAGCAAAAAATAATAAAACTGTAACCTATTATACAATTTGTCGTAAAGGGCAACTAAGGATGGTTGGACATAGGGCCTTTTACTCCCATTATGTAGACAGGTTTAAACCATAAAAACTTCAACAAACAACATGGACAGGTCAAATCATCTCATCTCATAATCGGAACCTCTTCTACCCCGCAAAACGAGGTGTAGAGGTGACCCAAAGAGCACACGGCTCCTGGGCAAAACATGTAATCAAAGTATCTGGCAAACAGGTGATTAGCCCATTGTGCGACAGGTCAAATAAAGACAATAAAACTCAGCGAATACACGGAGAAGAGAGCTGGAAACAGACGTGAGGAGGGCGGAATCAAGAGGACATGGAAAGACCTTGAACTGATGGCGCGGGACAGGAACACTTGACTTCAATTTGTTGAAGCACTATGCTCCTGTGGGAGCCGCGGTAGCATAGTGGTTAGTGCACTGGCTTCCTAGCTCAGTGGTCTATGGTTCGATCCCCAGATGAGGTGGGATTTTTTTAGGCCACAAACGGCTCCTGGGTCGACCCAGCCCAAAATGGGTACCAGAGCAACTCTGGGAAGGTTAAGGCGGCCGGCATGATGCTGACCACATCACACCCCTAGTGTGCCGAAGGTCAAGAAAATATGGGCCTAACACCATATTTCCAATATGCCTCAATGGGCGTGTAACGGGATCCTTGACCTTTACCTTACTATGTTCCTTTGGCAGCTACAATGTTATGAAGAAAACTTAGAATAACAGTGCATATCAGACCATTATTAAATTGTAATTCGTCATATCGTTCACAAATTTAAGTAAATATTTTTGTGAACAATATGACGAATGACTGAAAAATGATAACTGGTCATCATATTTATTCTTTGCAATAGAATATATGGAACATTTATTTTCTGCTAATTTTAGTGTATTTAGTAACAACACTATAAGTTGTCCCTAAAACTAAAAATTGACCGCTGCCCTGGCAAAATTTAAAAATAAAAAGGAATTCAAACCTACCCATTACAAAAATATTCATCGAATGTTATTCTTGTATACACGCATTAGGATGCTCGCCGCTGCTACGGAGTTCGTGCACTGTTCTGAGATCCTTCTTGTCTGAGCTAAGGGAGGAGATCGGAGCACTGATGGAGTTGTCCGTGGGCAATGAAAATGATCTTTAAACCAAACCAAACCAGACCAAACCAAACCAAACCCCAAACCAAACCAAACCAAACCAGACCAAACCAAAAGTCTGATTTCAAACCTCCGTTGCCTTGCGGGAATATTCGTTTACGGGAGTAAACCCTGAGAATAAATCCAGAGTCGGGGTCCCTAAGGCAGTCTAATGTTGATTCGACATTATTCTGGCAACTCCTGCGACGTGGCTGGTACAAAACTGTATCGGAGACTGCCGTTCCTTTGGATCTATCGGTTACGTGGAGAGGGGGAAGATGCTGCATGGGAAACAGCTTGATCTCCATATAACTGCGCCCAAGCTAGCGCCCTAGACAGAACAATACAACAGCTTGCTTCCCTATAACAAGCAGCGCTTGGATCTTACCATATAACAAGCCGCCCAAGCTAACACGCGCCCTGGATCTAGAGAAAGTAGGCCAATTACAACAATACAGCCTTTATACTCCCATATAACTGTGCCCAAGCTAGCGCCCTGGAGAGAACAATACAATAGCTTGATCTCCATATAACTACGCCCAAGCTAGCCTGGAGAGAACAAGTACACTAGCTGATTCATATAGGGGTGGCCTAGAGAAGAAAAACAATACAACAGCTTAATCTCCATATAACTGCGCCCAAGCTAGCGCCCTGGAGAGAACAATACAACAGCTTGATCTCCATATAACTGCGCCCAAGCTAGCGCCCTGGAGAGAACAATACAACAGCTTGATCTCCATATAACTGCGCCCAAGCTAGCGCCCTAGAGAGAACAATACAACAGCTTGATCTCCATATAACTGCGCCCAAGCTAGCGCCCTAGAGAGAACAATACAACAGCTTGATCTCCATATAACTGCGCCCAAGCTAGCGCCCTAGAGAGAACAATACAACACAGGGCTTGATCTTACCATCATAACTGCGCCCAAAGCTAGCCGCCCTAGAGAGAAAACAATTACAACAAAAACAGCTTGATCTCCATATAAAAACTGCGCCCAAGCTTAAGCGCCCTGGAGAGAACAATTACAACAGCTTGATCTCCATATAACATGCGACCCAAGCTAACGCCCTGGAGAGAACAATTTACAACAGCTTGATCTTCCATATAACTGGCGCACAAGCTAGCGCCCTAGAGAGAACAATACAACAGCTTGATTCCATTTTAAAACTCCATTTTAGTACAAAAAGCTTGACACTGATGTCGCCCAAGCTAGCGAAATGAGGAGTTTTACTGAGAAAGCAATACAGGTGGGGGATGGTTGTTGATCGGCTTATGATGTCGGCGATTTTTATCAACATTATTAAGTAGGGTTAACAAGATGAAGCGTCACTGGGCATATTTGCAATGCCTGTGAGAGCTGAGAGTATGGAAGTTGCCTATTCGCACTGTTGAGGCTGCTTCATGGTGCTATATGCTTAAATCAAAGGCATGACTTATTATGTAAGCCAGGGTTGGAGAGCCTTGAGCGCCTCAATGATCCCCGGGAATGCTATGCCGGCGGGAAGTTTTTGACTCATGGCAGGGTCACCCAAAGCCGGGACATTTTTTGTCCTGGGATTGTAAAAAGGGGCCAGACTAAATGGGCTGAGGTAAAAGCGCTACCTCTGGCCGTGGGTGGAACCCTATAGGTGTAGATGCAGAACCCACCGGCGAGTGGTACATGCTCTGGTCTGCACCAATCCACCCCCACTTCATGGGTTAAATGCTTTCTTGCCTCATTCTTCACTGTTTGTCGTCTGTCACGCCCATGGCGACCGTTGCCTCAATTGGCTGTGTGTGGTGTACCCGGAAACGGGGCCTCCCAGTACTGAGGCAAAGTTAAGTCCCCGATGTCACTTATCGGTGCAGAATTGAGAGAGATGGCTGAGCATCACAATCCCTCCTGTGTTGCAGCATGTTGAGAACCCAGCATTGCACACTGAGCTTGGGGGGATCACTTGGGCACCAGACTTAATACTGGCTCTTGACTGGATGGCCGCATGCAGGAGATTTCTACAATGGAGGGTTGGCAGGTGGTGGGTATCGGGAAGTGGCTCTGTGCAGGACGTGAGGATTCCTTGGGAGAGCCCAGAAAAAAAAAAAAAAAAACCAGAGCACAGCATTGTGCAAGCTCTGCATAGTTGGAGAGCCCCCTGGATTACGGGGAATGCACAGTGTGCTACCCCACCTATCCCCAACTGCTAACTTAGAACCAGAAGTGGGGTCCTCTGTATGCGTGCCAGGCCAGGATAAAATGCCTGGGAAAGAGACTGGAGCTCAGAACTCCCTAACTCAAAGTTGCAGGATGGCAGAAAAGCCACGGGAAAGACAGGGCTATTTTGAAGATAACGCAACCATATTTTCACCATACGAGCTCGGACGCCGCCTCGGTAAACAAGGTCCGCGCAGAGCAGTGACACCCCCAGGCTGCTTGCGAATAGTCTACTACTGGAAACATAAACAGATTAGGGATGAGCCCACTCTCCCGTTGAACAGGTGCTAAAGTCGTAGATACTGGGCCAGAAGGCGCACCGGAAACCACAGTATCATGCAACTCGCTTTTTTTTTTCTATGGAGAGTACACCGTCAAATAAATCTCGTTCTGGTGCTCGCCCTGTGGAGCTCCACCAGGCAGGTGCAGTGCCGGGCTCTGAGCCTCGACAGAGCCCACCCTCAGCTACTGGAGGACCCTCTAGACCGTCTTGTGGAGTCAACAGACGGCGGAGGAGAACTACTGACCAAAACAAAACAGAAAAAGAGAAACCCAGAGTGCCACTTGTCATGATGCACTGGAATGCAGAGGGAGTGAACAGCAAGCAGGCTGGATACAGCAAAAAGACAGAGCTGGAAAACATCTTGTATGAGATGCAAGTCAGTGTTTGCTGTATCCAAGAGACTCACTTGAAAGCAGATCAAACCTTTAAAATAAGGGGATATCAATGCTTCAGATCCGACAGAAAAGATAGACGAAAAGGAGGAGTACTTACTCTTGTAAGGAATAACATTCCTGCACACGAAAGGAAAACCTTCATGGATGGAGCAGAATATCAGCTGCTGCAGATAAAGGTAGACAAGATGGAAATAGAACTCCTGAACTATTACTGTCCGAACAACAAACCCCTGAGTCTCAGCTCTATACAGGTACCAGCCACCAACTTTATAGCAGTTGGAGACTTTAATAGCCACTCCCAGAGCTGGGGCTATAACCATCTGGATCACAGAGGTGAAGAGGTTGAAACTTGGCAAGATGATCACTCCCTAATCCTAGTCAATAATGCCACAGATACTCCTACCTTCTACTCCAGAGGATGGCACACAACCTCAACACCAGATCTTGCCTTCTCCACACCAGATATAGCTGGATCTATTAGTAGAGAAGTAGGAGACCAACTAGGGGGAAGCGACCATCGCCCAATCTTTCTTACTGTCCAGAGTGCAACTCTCAGTACAGGCCCAGCCATTACAAGATGGAACTACAAAAAACCCAACTGGGGTTTATTCAGGCATCAGGTGAACACGCTGCTGTCTACCCTCAAGGTACAGAACAGAGACATTAATGAAGTGGTAAAAGACTTCAACAGATGCATACTACAAGCTGCAAAAGAAACCATTCCCAAAGGATGCCGGCGTAACTACATACCATACTGGTCCAGCACACTCCAAGAACGTCAGGAAGCTATGGACAAGGCTAGAAAGGACGCAGAGTCTCAGCCTTCACTTGAAACTCACACCAAATGGAAAAAGGCTGTAGCAGAGTTTCAGAGAACAAAGCTAGAAGAAAAGCGGAAAAGCTGGAGAACTAAAACGGCATCGCTGAACCTTGAGAAAGACGGCAGGAAACTTTGGAGATTAGTCAAGTCTCTAAATGAAGAGCATTCCTCACCAAGGCAGACTATCACATTGGATGAAGGTGGCAAACTTTTCAGAGGAAAACAAGCTGCAGACTTGTTTGCTAGAAGATACAGTTCAGAAAGCAACTTACCCATTAACATAGACCATCAGAGAGAGATAAGAAAAGAAATACTGGCAACCATGGGACAGACAGATACTCCTGCCCCAATGAGGGACCCATCACCCTAGGAGAACTACAGAAGGCTATTTCCAAGCTTAAGTTTCAAAAGTCACCCGGCCCAGACAAAATCAGCAACGAAATGCTAGTAAATCTGAGCTCAGCAGCAAAGACAAAACTGCTTGAGATATTCAACCACAGCTGGTTGAAAGGAACGGTACCCCAAGTATGGAGAGAAGCCATCACAATACCCATACTAAAGAAAGGGAAATGTAAGACCGAGGCTGCAAGTTACCGGCCAATCAGTCTCACAAGCTGTGTTGGGAAGACTATGGAGCGAATAGTCAACCACAGATTGAAATGGTATTTAGAGTCTGAGCAGATCCTGGTGCCGGAACAAGCTGGATTTAGAGAATGCTACAGTATAGAGGACCAAGTTACTTACTTGTCTCAAGCAATAGAAGATGCCTTCCAGGAGAAGAAAAAGGTCCTAACGATCTGGGTCGACTTCAAGCAGGCCTTTGACAAGGTGTGGAAAGATGGCCTCATTGCAAAACTTAGGAGAAGTGGAATCCAAGGAAACATGATGAAATGGATCCAGTCATACTTGCATAACAGGAGAACTAGAGTCACTCTTGACGGTCTGCAGAGCAGAAAAGTGTTGCTCCATCAGGGGGTACCTCAAGGAGGAGTAATTTCCCCAACACTCTTCCTTGTTTACATCAATGACCTGGTGAAAGATCTCCCTGCAGGAGTTAAAGCTGCCTTATATGCAGATGACCTAGTACTCTGGTGCGCTGATGAAAATGTCACCACAGCAAATTATAGAATGCAGCGGGCAGCAGACATTGCTAGTGTCATGGGCAGAGAAATGGCTTATCACACAATAAACACAGACAAAACCTCCACAACACACTGTTCTCCCTCGCCCCCAAGGACAAATCAGCTAACATACACACTAGGGGACAACCGTGATCAAGGAAGAAAGCTACCCCACCTATCTTGGGGTGACATTTGACCAAAGGCTTACATGGAATAAGCATATTGAAAATGCAGAAGGAAAGGCCCGAAGACGACTAGGCATACTCAGAAAATTAGCAGGTACCAACTGGGGAGCAAATGAACGAATCTAAAGAAGATTTATAATGGAGTAATAAGACCACACTTAGAGTTTAGCTCAGCAGCATGGTCATCAGCTGCTAACTCACATCTGCAGTCTTTGGACAAGGTGCAAAATCAAGCTCTCAGGCTCATTACAGGAGCCATGAAAACTACACCAATAACAGAGATGCAGAAGGTTGCTGGATTACAGACATTGTCCCATAGAAGAGACACAAAAAACCATGATCCAGATGGAAAAGTACAACAGTATGCCAATGCACCCAATGAAGGCAAGACTAGATGATCTGGCATTGGGACGTCTAAAGCGTAGCAGCTTTGTGCATCGGGGGAAAAGACTTATAAGACAGCATCAAGAAGACCTATCCATGAAGACAAACACCACTGAAGCCCACCCTATACCCTGTACCATGGGAGCAGGCCAGCAGTGCCCTCCAAATTAATACAAACAGTCAGTGGTCTCACAAGTGGATGTGAGTATAATGATCTGCAAAAACGAACTGCTACATTGAGTATGATCCAAGAAAGCTATCCCGATCAATCATGGATACATGCCTATACAGATGGATCAGCAACTAATGCTGTTAGGAATGGAGGTGCCGGTATCTTTATCTCATATCCTGACAACCACTATGAGACTAGGCACATTCCCACTGGTAAATTCTGTTCCAACTATACAGCTGAGGTTCAAGCTCTAGAGCAAGCTGCAAAATATGATTTATAACACCAACTCTGACTGCCACCAGGTAGTCATCCTCACAGATGCACTGTCTGTCCTGCAAGCTCTCAAGGGTGGTAAACTCCCGCATCTGAGAAATGAACTAAACAAGGTAGCTGCCAAAAAGAGAACCATACTTCAGTGGGTACCATCTCATTGTGGTGTACCCGGAAATGAAAAGGCAGATAAAACTTGCAAAAAAGGGAGGAGAATGTGAACAAGAAGATAATGAAGTCACATACTTTGAGAAAAAGAGAGCTATCCAGACTATCAGAAGAGAACAGAACCAACCCAAAGACGACTATCACACTCTCGACCGGCAGGGACAGACAACTATTTTTCGACTCAGGACAGGGCATAACAAACTGAATAAACACATGCACAAGCTACGATTGTCTGCTTCACCACTGTGCACATGTGGATTAAACGAACAAAAAATGCTGAGCATGTTTACAGGACTGTCCTCTGTATGACCAGTTAAGAAAGATATACTGGCCCAATGGATCATCATGATGAACTCGTCTGAAGGTTATGTAATCATCAAAGATGCCGATTAGCAAGAAGAAGAAGAACGAAGAAAGGCATGAGAAAATGCCAGGATTATAAGTAAATGTGATATCGGGATTTTTTTTTTACCCCCAACACCCCCCTTTATTTTCTACAACTCACTTTTTTTTTTTATAAAAATTTTTTTTTCCCCCCCCCCCCCCCCCCCCCCCCCCCCCCCCCCCCCCCCCTTTTTTTTTTTTTTTTTTTTTCTTTTTTTTATACAATTCCAAGACACAGAAGGCATTGTTAAAACTAAAATTATATGAACAAATAACATTTTGAACAAATTGTTATTCGGGAGGTAATCATTCCCCGAAGTTTATGGAGGGGAAGGTAAATTATGATGTATGAATATTAAAGGATACCGGGTATGCTCATATTCCCCGATGTATGTTAGGAACTATAATTTGAAAACAAGATGTTATCCCCGGGGGGTATCATTCCCGGAAGATATAGGAATAAAATTAGTAGAATTGTTATACCGTGAAGCGACATACCCCGAAGCTTATGGATTGATGTCGATTAGATTGGAGGATAAGGGAGATACTGGAGACGTCTTAAATTCCCCCAAATGTTGATGGGAAAAGCATTTATAATGAAACTTTTGAAGTGGGTGACGCTTTAAATACCCCGGCTTGAAATTAGTGATTCAATAAATAAGATTATCAAGGATATTGTGGGACAGGAGCAAGTCGTAGAGTGTACATGTTTAGAAAGTCGAATCATAATTTTAAGTAAGACTGTAAAACAGAGAGAGGAGCAATTACATGCCATGTTCGTAATTGTGACCTTGTTAGTGTGTTGTACTGTACATCTACTCGTTATTTAAACTGTTGCCAAAAATCGTCCAATGCCCAGTATGATTATTCAATCTTGCAAGGTTCATTTACACCGTTATTGACTTCATGCAGTTTACTTGGAGACGTTGATAAGGGTGAATTGTAAACAATCCTTTT